>VDFB02000017.1:362523900-362549302 GCA_007258455.2 Sequoia sempervirens
GCACCTTTTTACTCTCTTTTTCAAAAAACCGATCCTGACCCATCTCCTAATTTTTCCTAATGAACAAAACCCATGTCTTCAAATTTTCAAAATTGATTTTTGATTTTTACCCTGACACTTCCGGAGGCCATAACTTTTGACTCGGGTGTTCGTTTGAGCTGAAATTTGACGGGTAGTTGCATTATGCGATAACGAGTGGATTTCCAATTGGATTTTTTGAAAGCCGTTGGAACCCATTTTGACCTATTTTCGGGGCCTCAAAGTTTCATCTTGACCCTCAAAATCCCAATTTAGTGTTTTTTTCCAACATTTTAAAAAATTGTTTTTGCTCATAACTCAAAATGCATATCTCGAATTTGGGATGTTAGTTGGCAATTCATCCTATCTCACCAATGGGTATTTCTGGGAAAAAATTGGGACTCTCAAACATACATCCATAAGGTTTCCTAAAATGGCAAAATTTGACAATTTGTGAAAATTGCCAAATTGGGAAAAATCTGATTGTCAACACCTTACGCCCCTTTAAACTCCATAACTCGGTGTAGCATCAATCCAGTCATATCCTTCAATCATTCTAGTCTTTAATCCAATCCTAATTTGAGCTTTGATCTTATCCCAATCTGAGCTTAACCAAACCCCTAATCTGAGCTTTTGTCCAACTACAGTCCAAATCTGTGGATATCAAACCAAATCTTGAGATCCTTCTCTCCATCTCACATATCAATCCTATCCTCATCTATTCAATCTCACACAAATCACCTAATCAAATCCTTGGTCTTGTCTCCAGTCTCATTATCAGCCTTGGCACATCATCATCATTATCCATTAGTATCATTCCCTATCCCTTTGGTGTTGTTTTGGGATGTATCCTTCCCTCATCAACAACACTTTCATCATCATCATCATCGGGAGGTATTTTTCCCTATCCTTTTGTGGTGTTTTGGGATGTATCCTTCCCTCATCAATACCACTCAGTGGGATGTATCCTTCCCTATCCCTTTGGTGTTGTTTTGGGATGTATCATTCCCTCATCAACAACACTTTCATCATCATCATCGGGAGGTATTCCTCCCTATCATTTAGTGGTATTTTGGGATGTATCCTTCCCTCATCAATACCACTCAGTGGGATGTATCCTTCCCTATCCTCGTGTTGTTTCAGGATCCTTCAATCCTTCATTGACAACACTCCATCCATCATCAACCCATTTTGGCTTGTACCTTGACTGGGGCAACATCACCTTTTGTCCTCAAATCCATTTGTGCTTCATCCATCTCCATATCACTTACTCTCTTACCCATCACCTTGCATCATCTTCCTCATCACCCCTTGCATCACATTTCGAGAGCACACACGCGTTCTCTTCAACCCGCATGTCCTCTCGAGGGGGCATCCTTCATCCCTAACTCTTCATCTTTACCCCCATCGCCTTCCTTCCTAGTCATCCCTTTGATGACTAGGGCATCTTTTCCAATCTAACCATCTTCTTCTAGGTTCTATATTTTAATATTCTTTGAAATGATGCTACTTCGTAACACCATCTCAAAGAGGGGCAAAATGTAGACATCCAAATTTATCACTTTTCTCTAAACATCCTCTTATCCTAGTTAATTAATAATATTACTATTATTTAATTAATATCTTTAATTAAATCCCAAAGTTATTTAATTAATAATTAAATACCTTACCCTCCTTAATCCCTTTTCATCAAATAAATTAAATAAATATTACATTTATTTAATTCCTCACATGTCATTTTCATCTAATCCTAATCCACCTCCTAATCTTCATTAATGATGTGCACATGCCCATCCTTGATTAGGTGTCACATCCTCCAACTTTTGCAAGTTGGCTTTTAATCCTAATTAGCCCCTAATTATCCTCTAATTACTGATTAATTAAGCCTAATCATTCTCCAAGGAATTTTTAATTCCTTTTTATTCTTCCTAGATTCCCCTCCTTTATATGTGAATTTTTAATTCACATTCTATCATTCCAAGACTTCTAGAACTTGGACTTGTCACAATCTCCACATGTGACCAAGTCCCACCTTTTTGGAGCCCACCTTTTACCCTCTAGATCATCCTAGGATTTATATCCCCAACCACCTTTCATTTTCCCATGTAGATTTTTGAGGAATTCCAAAATTCTTCAAATGTCTCTTTCACTCCCACTTGGGGACAAGAAATCCCTTTTTGTGGAAATCTCCTCACCCCCAAGGTGCATGTCCTTTTCCACCTCATGTACCTTCTTGACAACTCATCTCCACCTCATATCCCCTTATCCACTTCACCCTCCACATGTCAAGATGTGAGGGCTTGTGGGTTCTCAACCCACCATAGCCCTTCATCTTGGCCTTGTTGGAGCAATCTTGACCATTGAATTCTCTAGAGAATTCAAATTCTCCTATAAATACCCCCTCCTCAAGGGCATTTTTAAAAACACTTTTTGATTTGAGCAACTACATGCTGCCCATTTGCTTTCCCAAACACTTTGCATTCTCATAACTACATGCTGTCAATTTGAATCCTCAATCATTTACCATCATCTAGCTATCTTTTTAATCATTTGCACCTCCAATCTTGCATTTAGACATTCAAGCAATCATCTAAGGAGCACACAACCAACCCAAGCAAGGGCCAATCAAAGAGGTATCAACAACAAGGGAGGTAAAAAATTGTTTGTGTTTCATTTTGTTTACATTCCTTTTCATTGTATCACTCTTTTGGCTAATCTTGAGGTGTCCTTGGTATTTTGTCATTCACATTTCTTAGTTATTTTGCACATTTAGAGCAGTAGAAATTCCAAGGTATACAGAATGAACCCAGGTTCAAGCGAACCCCTTCTTTTCCATTGTTTTCATAAAAAAAGTGCATAAAAAGTGGGACATGTCATTTAATATGGTTCGCTCGAACTAGGGTCTATTTGAACACCCCAGTTCTTGCAAACCCCTAAAAAACAATTTTTTAATTCATAGGATCGTTTTTGCAATTTTCATTCCTCATTCGAATTGTAAACCAGTTTTGTGGGTTTACCCAATTAATTAAAACAAAATTTTCCAAGCACAATCTAATTAGACCCTTGGATTTACAGTCCATAACATCATATTGAGCATCCTGAGTAGGATCTGTAGGCCTTGAAACATTCTCATCAACAGCATCCCACAGATCTCAATCTATCAACAAATCCTCCATCTGAAGCTTCCACATTTTAAAATTATTTCCAGAAAATTTTTCCACCTCTATTCTCCTTGATGAACTTTCCATCTAAAACTTCCTATAACAATATCACAAAGTATCTTCTACATAAGCTCCCACTCAAATCTAGATTAGTTAGAAAAACCCAACAACCCACAACTGAAACCAAAGGTGATCAAGCTTGGATACCACTTGTAAGGAAGCTAAGGTAGCGGAACAACTTCCTACACTAATTTTGAGAGGAGAATAATGCAAAAATTTCACAAATATTTAACAATTACAAAAACTTAAACAAAAATAAACATAAATATCATGCATACCACGACATAGTGATTTATGTGGGGAAAACCCTTGCGGGAGAAAAACCCCCTCTCCAAAAGCCACCCAATATATTATTTAGTAAATCACAAAGATTACAATATACTTTCAAATCAAGCTTCTTATAGGAGTATCACCACTTAGAGATCAAGAGACAACACAACTGCTATTAGACTCTCAGAATACATCACCATCTCTCTCTATACTACATCTGTAATACAACGCCCTCATAAAATAGGGTCACATTCTAGGGCAAGACAAGCCAAAAAAAATCTACCATTAGATCTAAAACCTAATAATTAATGGTCTAGATTTATAATATATCATTTATCTAATGTATTTCATCCATTTTAGTAGGTTTCCTGAAAAAGTTAGCAAATAAATGTTTACACACATCCCACTCTCCCCCCTTATACCATTGTATACACCTATCGGTGTAACTAGGAAATATATATACATCCTATCAACAATAAATCATATATAATTGCAAGGTTGAGACACATTTCCCAACAATATCCAGCACGTTCATTTGGTTTCATAGTGTTTTATTGCATATTTTTTCTTAATCAAGTTTTGAAGTCAAACTAATTACAATTTAGACATAGGCTGACTGTAAACAACATAATTTTTTTTGTATGTATCAAAATTGAATTTTTCTTTTTTTATTGGATCAAGGACATTAATACCTAGCCAAAACATATTTTTCAATTTTTTTTTTGGTAATCTACTATTTTTTGACATGTGCTGAACAAAGAGCTTGATTTTTTAGTGAAAAACCTACATTGACATGAAATAAAATATAAATATAATAATCAAATTAAATATATTTAAAATTATACTTTTTGGGAAGCTTATAATAAGGACTACATTCTTACAAATAATAAATTTTAAATGAATTTATTTGATCACCCAAAAGGTAAATCAAAAGTGGTTTTTTATTAGCTTTTTGATAGGTGTAAAGGAGACTCGATTATAGGTATGGTTTAAAACTAGTAGGGTTTTTTCCAAGGGGGTTTGATATAAGGTGGTTTGATCAAACACTCTTCAATTAGAATCCTTTAAATGGAACTTTTAAAGGCTTAAATCATTAAATTTTCTAAAAATATGTGATTTCAACAAAAATTAGGATGTCCCAAAAAGTGTAAACCACTATTGTGGGATCACCTCGATGAATTCAAATTTACTAAGTAAACATGCCCATATTCGACTATAATAATCAATGAAAGAAACATAATATACATATTTATAAATTAAAATAATATCAATAGGACCAAATACATCAAAATGGATCAAATTCAATGCCCCATAAGATTTATGAGAAAGGGTAAAGTTGAAAGCACTTTTGTTTTCCATATATGCAATGTCATAGAAATCAAATTTAATATTACAATCATTTAAACCTTTAATAAGGTTTTCATTTTGTAGGGTCATTAAACCTTTCTCATCTATATGACCCATACTTTGGTGCCATAACATTGTTTTCTCTACTATCAACTTAGTTTCCAAAACATGAGCACCCTTAGGTACTACCTAGAAAGCATGAAATTTAGAAGTAGACACAATGGGCCTCTTTGTTGTTGGTTCCAATGGTGAAAATAATATTCTATAGATCTCTTCACTATAGGAATTGAAGAGATATTACCATAAGTTGTGCATGCATTTAGCTGAAATAGAGTTTCAATCCAAACATCCTTAGTAAGAACCATAGCTCCTCTGACCATATTGCACCCTCCACTCAAGAAATCAACCTCCACAACTACATCATTTAATTTAATTAAAAAAATTGTGTTCCTTTCCAAACCAAGTATATGTAGTCCACCATTGATCTCCTTTACTCATCGATCATAAAATCAAATTAGGACTCTATCATAGCTAGATGAAAATCATCTCCTAGGTAATCTTTCCCACCATAATATTCTTCATAATTTTTAAACCATCCTTGATGTGAGGTCATGTGGAAAACTGTGCCAGAGTCTATCAACCATGCAACTTCTAATGCATGAGTGGTCAAGACAACCGAAAAATATCACCTTCATCCTAGAAGGATCTCTCAAAATCATGATCAAAATATACCTTATTCTTCTTCTCCTTATTACAATATCTTCTTAGATGTCTAGTTTTACTATAGTTCCAAGATTTCACCTTGAACTTACCAAGAGTTTTGGATCTCCCACAGGATTTAGATCTAGACTTATCTTTTTTCTTATGCTTATTTTGACATTTTTTTAGATTTTTTATGAACCACTAGGGCCTCCTTAGTCAACTCAAAAATATTCCTTCTCATTTTTCTTAAAATAAAATATGCAACCACTTTTTCCATTTTAAAATTCGCGGTAGTGCTATTAATGGAAATAAAAAGATGGTCCCATGATTTTGGCAAAGAACACAACAAATTCATACATCAATCCTCCTCTATTTTCACTCCCATAGAGTATAATTGGAAAACATCATATTGAAGGCATTTAGATGTTCATCCACAACCCCAACATCCTCTATCCTAAGGGTATATAGCTTCTTTCTTAGGAAAATTTTATTCACTAGTGATTTAGCCTTAAAAAATTCACTATTTGTTTTCTAAATATTCACTACAATATTCTCTTCATGTAAATTTAGCAACACTTAATCATCCAAACTAATTCTAATGTTTATTTGTTTTATGTCCATCTTTTCTTAGTCTTCCTTTGATGTAGTAGTGGGTTTGGATCTAGATACTACAACCCATAAATCTTGGTTTAAGAGCACATCCCCCATCTTGAGATTTAACAACTCAAAAAAATTTCCCTAGAGTTTATCCATCTCCATCCTTGATGCTCTTGCCATATATTCCTACGATAAAAAAAAACCTTCTAGCACAAGCTCACACTCAAATGAAGATTAGTACAAAAATCTCTCTACCCATCACCTAGAATATGAGGTGATTACGCTCTAATACCAAGTGAAAGGAAGTACATTATGTAGAAATACTTCTTACACTTATTTTATGAGGAGTGTTGTGCAAATTTTAATCTTTTAATAATTAAAAAAGAAAAAATATATTTAAATAGAAAATAAATAGTAAATACCATAACATAAGTGTACATGGGGAAAACCATTTTAGGACAAAAACCTGATAATCCAAAGAAACTCAATGTATTATTCAATAAATCATGATTAAAATACACTTTTAGAACAAGCCTTTATAGGAGTATCATCAACTAGATATTTGGAGAAATTCTTACAACTTAATGGTATCTATAAAACTCTACACTCAACCTCCATCTCAAGTACCTAATATACATGAGATACACAATCTTAAACCATCAAATGGTAATTCAAAAATCATGAGCTATACACCCGAAAGGGGTACCCAAATCATCCCCCAATCAAATTTACCTTATCATGTGTCATTTTATGCATCATAAGTGTTGCAAGTATGAAGGGGTTGTCATTAATGTCAACAGGAAGTCTACTAATTGGTGTTTTCATTGATGTCAACTATGTGTTAAGGAAGTTTGTTGAATGTCGAGGATATTGAGAAAATTATAAAAAAGAGGAAAATAGGTTGTTGCAGGTTGTGCATGTGTAGTTAAGATATTGAGGAAGTGTTGTGAGTACATGGAGTTATCTTTTCGTTGCAATTTTTGGAGATGAGTTGGAATGAAGTAATGAGCTGAGAAGATATCTTTAGTACTTGGTTTCCAAGTGCTTTTGAGAAAATTTGAGAAACAAAAAAAATTGTGTTGTGCAAGTGTTTAGAATGTGCTCTAGTATTGTGCTTCATGTTTCTTCTATGTTGAGGCTATGCCTATGTGGATCTGATATGTTGGTCATGATTGTTAGAGGTTTCTATGCTTAGAATTTGGGTTTCTAGATTATTGTACAGTGCGAGATATTTTCACTAGTGTGTGAACTAGTTTTTCAGTGATGTTTTTGTGGCCTGAGAGAAATGTATTTGCTTCATGTTTCTTCACTTTTTGAATTTAGCTTGTGTGTACTTGGGAAGTTGCTTATAATGTTTATATATTTTATATTTCAAGGTTTCATTTGATTTGGTGTAGTACAAAGTTTCATATGTTAGTGTGCGAATAAGGTTTATCAGTTGTTCTGAGATGAAGTATTTGTATGATACAAGTTTGTATGAAGTGTTTGATGAATCTCAAGTAGTTCATGGATTATTCTAGATCGTGTTCAAGTGAATTTTGTTATCCATAAGTTTTAGATTGATTTAAGGAAAAGTGTACTTAATTTTTATGGTGTTTAACATGGGTATTGGCCGACCTTGTGTTACAACTACATGTGAAGTTTATGGAAGCATGTTGAGGTGTAATTGGATCTATTTGGGCCCTAATTAAGGATTTATATAGGTTTCCTTCATTCCTATCCACCACGGGAATGTTTAGGTGTCAACCTAATTTTAAATTGTAAGTGTAACAGATAGTTGTCGACATTGGAGAAGATTTCAAGATTGAGGTTGATATAAATAAGAGTGGTCTTGTTGTGAGAGGTAAGAGAGAAGCAAGATAAATGTGAGATCGATGCAAGTGATATGCGTGATGTAAATTTGAGCCGAGAAGTGTGAATTTCAAGTGTTTGAATTCTTGAAGGAAGTAAGTTGAAGGTGTTCGAAATCTTTAATGCAAGGCTACAAGATTGTTGGAGCATTGTGGTGGATTCCTTGTTGCATTGAGAAAGTGTTCTCTGTGTAACATTTCTCTTCTATCTTCTTGTATTTCTTTTTGTGGTAGTGAGCCCTGGCTATGAGCCTTTTGGACAGTGTGTCCTATTCTAGCAGTGAGCCCTTGTACTAGTTTTGCAATTACTTATATTATGAGCTAAACCTCACCGTGGTTTTTCACTCATTAGGTTTTCCACATAAATTTGGCGTTCTCTTGTGTATGGTGTTGTCATTTCTTTTTTTTATGTACATTTCATGTTCCATCACTTTAACAAAATAATTGGTATCAGAGCCGAGGTCCCAGGTTTGAACCCCTTGCTTGCACTCGAGGGTATTGTTGTAAGAGTTTCGCCCTTGGTATCCTTGTGTTGTGCAATGAGATGCTTGAGTTCATGACATGGATTAACCACCTCCTGTGGATCTTGGATCTTGTATAAATTTGGAGGTTGTATCAGGCATTAACAATCAATCTTTTGGTGCAACGACAACCTCTTGTGCAACAATAAGTTGGTTAACAAGTGTAACTCCCCTCTACAACACTTCTTTACATCCAACAACTTTTTAGATTTCCTAAGATTCTACTCTTGTAGATTGACAACTCTTTTCTGTTTTATTTTTGTGTTGTGCATTTGTGCTATAAAAATCACAAGGGATTTGAATGATGAAATATTATCTTTATCACATTATTTTTCATATGTTTGTGAGCCGATATGATATGGGTGCATATAATTAAAAGTGTTTGCAAATCATGATGAATATTTCTTTGAATATATAGACCTTACAAACATCATGAACACTCACATCCATGTTGTGGAAAAGACCTCTAATAGACTCCATATTTATCCTATATACTCTTAGTAGAGTTTACAATAATTATCTTCACATTTCTTGAGAATATCAAGTTCATAAGTTTTATTCTTATCCATATTGATTTTTCTTTTCCTATTTTAGTTTACAATTAAATTTTTATTTTTAAATCTTTATGTCCATTGCATTTATCTAGTCTTTCTTCTTCTCTAGCTCTTGTATATTTTAATTAGTTTTAGATTAGACTTGTTTATTCAATATAAATAGTCTTAGTTTACTATATTTTGAAATGCACTTTAAAGAAGGAAAGGAAACCTCATTTATTTTTATTTTCTTTCACCCATGGTGTACAAACTTCCACACTTATCTCTAGTTTTGGCCTTCAATTATTGACATCCAAAAAAATTATGATCATATACACTACACATTAAAAATAAATTAACTTGGAAGGATGAAATCCCTTAGCTCCCCGAGGTATAAAAATCCTCACCTTCCTCTAGTTAGGTCTCTTACTTTTTTTGCAATAGTTGACCCACTATTTCTTTTTACACAACTTTATTTAGCATGTATTTCCTTACGTGCCTTCTATTTATCTTTTCTTCCAAATTCAAGGAAAATTGATATGCCTTCTCCAATGTTTGCACCCTCAGCATAGTTATATTCTCCTAAATAATTAATATCAAACCATTAATATATTTGGCCATTTTCTCTTGATCTAGTTCATTGCAAGAATATTGTATGGTTAGCTTGTAAAATTATTTAATATAATCCTTTGCTATAATCTCCCTTCGTACTAGGTTTATCATGACCTCTTCAACATTAAAATCTAGTAATAGATGGGAATACAATTTCCTTTTATAGTAGTCATTATATTATAAGGATAAATAGTTATATGTGCATCTCCTTTCTTGTCTCTTCACATTTTCAATTCTTTCACCTTAGTGTGATAAGTCCCTTTAGTCTAGACTATGCCACTTTCACCCTCTTTAGATCTTTGATTTCCTCAAAATAAAAATACTCTTCTATTTTAGTTATCCCATATACCAATTCTTCAAGGTTTAAATTCTTAGTACAACTTTGAAATTCAAGTAGTGTCCCTCTTCTATTATTTAAGGTGGATGAAATAAATCTACCTTAACTTTCATCCATGGTTTTTTTTTTGGAGAGCCTTCAAGCTCTAATTCTTGGTCATACTCTCCATCATTCTCATCCACTCTAGGAATAAAGTCTCTCTTCTTATCTTCTTCCATTACATAGAACTAATTTAGCATCCTACTAGGCTCACTCAACACCTTATCTAGGTTATATACAATAGTTGTAATTCCTTTTCCTCTACCCTCTTTATGAAAGCATTTCAACTATTAAAACATGTATGAACTAATTCCTTTCTGATACCACTTGAGATGGTTAAGGATGGAGGTCTTAGTTAAGGGATTTGTGACCTACAACCTTAATGCTCAAAACCAATAGTACAACAGACAACACAACTAAGGGAAATCCTTCACATGTATAGTAGCAACACAAAATGTATTAGAAAAGATATATTCTATTCGCATTCAAAATTGTATCAAGCCACTTGGTGGTACATTCAAGTTTCTAATCCTATGACACTCTTTACCTACATACTAGACACAAACCAAATACATGCTTCCACTTGATCATACTTCTAATCATAATCTTTATCTCATGAATTTATCCTTCTTTGCTTGAACTATTCCAGGCTATCAATCTTTATTCAAATCTACCTACATTCTAGGTTACCAACTTGGCACATATAGACTAATTTAAAAAAAACATTACATAATTTTAATGAAGAGGGAAAAACTTCCATAGAGTAAACTTATTCAATTAAATTCACTAATTTAAAGTTAGTCGAGCTCTCATTATTTAATTTCCTATAATGGTTTCTTCCTTGAATATCTTCATCACACTACATTTCTAAAAGTGGTTTAGATTTAAATCCCAACTCCACTATAGGCAAGAGAACTGATTGGATACTTGGCTAGTGGAGAACATTAAGTAGGTCTAGGTCCTAATCCAATCATTAATGAAGTATCATGAACTCCCAAACCTATTGCATTGAGGTAAGACTTCCTAGTGATGAACATAGTTATAAATGATATCATGATGGTTCAAGTTACTCTTAGGAATTTGTGCTTTGTGTGAAAATGCTACTACACCTTATTGGACCCATATTACCATAGATAGTTCTTCATATACTCACCCCCTTGAATGGAACCACACTAAAAAGTTTGTACCACACACTCTATAAACCTAACAAAAATAGAAAAAATTAAACAAGAAGAAATTATTTTTGATTGATGCATTTTTTCTTAACCTCTAAGATGCTCTTACATTATAATTGTTATGTTGACTAAAAAAATTGATTTAACATGGACCACTTTTGATAGTTTCTATTACTTGTTTTATGATTATGCTCTAAGATTTATTCTTGTAGAAACCATGAGACTAGTGCATGTAGGTTTTTTCAAAGCACAACTTTGTAGTTGTACAAAGGTGTCATATCACAAACTACTTCATCATGAAGGTTTTGGTAGAGTATGGTAGAAAAATATATATACTAACATGGATATCTCTATCTTGACTCACCCTTACAATGATACATGGATGTTAACAAGGTATTGTTTATAAGTTCAACCTCTTGACTATATAAGCATAGACATGTTTTTTCAAATTTTAATATCTATGATTAAATACATAACCTTCCCATTCATGTTTATTTGTGAATGAAATATACATTCCTTGTACTCTTGTGATAGGAAATTTGTAGTGGAAATGATGATATAAGGGTAAAAGATCAACGTTGTGCTTCTTTTCTTTGCTTGAATAGATTTATAGGCAGTGATATAGAATCTATCTCTAGCTCCTAAGGCTCTAAATTAGAAGAGCATTGGTAGTGCAAAAATCATCTTAGCATACCACATGTTTGGCTTATTGCAGGTTCATCTTGCCAATTTTCTTTGGTGTCTTCTTTTTTGGTGAAACATCTTTGATTTAACACTTTCTTATGGGCTTAGTGTCATCTCCCTCTAGCTTGACACTTGTAGAAGATATTTTCTTACATTGGGCCCTAAATTGCTCTTTAATATTCACCACACAATGGTTTAGAGCCCCCAAGGTTTTAAGATTCAAAAATGTCATCTATGCTTGGATGTAGCAATGAGGGTCACAATGATATATGAGAATTTATTGTTTCTTACATTCCTTAATGCAATTTTTTGTAGATAACACACAAAAATAAATGGTGTAGTCTTGTCTTCTTTGATTTTTTTAGTAGTTTCTACTAAATGTGTGCTTCATCATATGCATGTTGTAGAAAAATTCTTCCTTGATAGTTTTCATAAAATATCCCTGTGGAATTCAACAAGTTCATCCTTGATGTTGAGGTCCCTCTATTTTCTTTGGTTAGAAAGATCTAGTTTCTTAACATTATTGAACATGGATTTTGGTTTCATCATGAAAGATGAACACATGATCTTAGTTGAATCTAAGAACTTATTTACAAAGAAATATTTATATAATTTAAAATCTAATCATTAACATCTACACCAATTTCTCTTCAAAGGCGGGGATATCAAAATTGATTTTAAATTTGAAGGAATTTAGACTAAAATAATATTTGTATTGTGGTTTGTGGCACACTTAGTACATTTTACAAAATCTGATCAAATTGGATCATCATCACCATTCTTTGTTTTTCAAGAGCTACCTTGATCAACACATTGAAGTTATTTGAAGCTTTTATTACTTGTCCTTTGGTACCGATCCTCAATCACTTTCATCTATTAGGAAGGTAATACGAGGGATCTCTTGTCTTCAACCCAATTTTTTGATATCTTGATTGTATTTGTGAATGTATAAATAAGTAGGCTCTACTACCACAAATATGAATAAATTGTCAAACAAAAGGGTCATATAGTAGTCATTGAATGTATTATAAAACAACTTTTAAATAAAAATCAAACTATTCATATTAAAAAAAAATCATCATACTTTCTACCAGATTTTAAGGAATTTGAAAATCATAAGATTGAATGTTTTCCATAAATCGTGACCAAAATATTATCCATGAATATAATATTTATCAAATTGTTTGGTTTAAATTTATTTATAATCAAGTGCAATCTCAAACATTAATGAAAATTAAATACATGCAATGCATTACATTCATCTAGAAGAGCATTTTCACCATTATGTGGCGAATGAAATTATAAAAGTAAGATTCCTTCAATCAATATTGAAGAAAAGTAAGGAGAAGATAAAACTGAGAAAGCCATTAGTACATCATCTCTGATCAGGAAATACTTTCCTATCTGCTTAAACTCATTATTTTTCTTTTGCTTTCTGTTACTCATTAGGTAGTTTCCTTTCAAGATATGCAATGATTATGATGCCAACATTTCTGTGGGATTTTGATTCATCTGATATTGAGAGTTTCAAGGTGTCAGTAATAAAATGCAACTTACATGAGCACAATATCATTCATTCACTGGATATCTGCAGGAAAATAATCGTTTGACAGGTGATTTGAGGGATATAAGTTTGAACAGCAGTACCATCATCATGCAATGAACAAGTAAATTTGTACTGTACATCCTCAAACCCAATGAAAGTTTCACTGTGTACTTATGATGAAAACAGTATTAATGAAGTGCCTTCTTCAGGGAGCCTGCAAAATAACATTAATGTGGGTGCATGAAAATGAAAGAGAGTACCTGTTGATTTTTTATAATAGTTTTAAGGATTCAATTATATTGATAGTAATGGGTAGAGTGTAGTGGCGTGGGTGTGTTAATAAAAAATATTAAAGAATCAACTTACAAAAATAATAATATTATAAATTAAATAAAATGAAATAGAATAACTGTTAAACAAATAAAGTAAATATTGTTCTTTCAATATGGATATCCACAAAATATAAATATAAATATTATTTAAATGTAACTAGCATACTTATTTTTTTATATAGAATGATATTTTTTTGGTGTCTTTTGCGTAGAATTTTTTAATATAGGTAATGCTAACTAAATATAAAGTTTGAAAATAACATAGTACATAGATTGGTACATGTGGATCATGGAAATATAAGTTATAAGTGAAAAATAATAAAATTATTCATTCACAACACAATGATTGGGTTAAGGATTTATATAATGAACAGTTTATAAGTCATACTAGTTGTTAAAAGTTTTGCAAATGGGGTAACAAATTAAGTGGGTCTGATTTGGGAAACTTTGTGGTTAAGCATGCTTAAGTCCAAGTAGTGGTAGGATAGGTGACCTTCTAAGAAGTCCTTATATCATGTAGATGCAATGAGTGGTAAGTTGACCGTTGGTGCTCGTGAGAGATGGGTTCTTGTCAACCACTACTCATAAAATATAGGACAATAAGATTGACTCATGAATTGCTCAATAAAATATTGATAAAATATCTCACAACTCATAACACATTCAATAGGAGGAGGCATATTGTTTTGAGTAGGAACCATGCATGGTGAGAGTTCATGAAAGAGAGGATTAGGAGCCTACCACTTGTCCTAAGAATCATTGACTACAAGTAGTATCAACACACCCTAACTAGGAGGTCAAGGAAAAATAACATAGACCTTAAAATTGCCCTATTCAATAGTGGAACACCAATATGGGCCAACCATCTTTGCATGTAGTGAAAGAGTCCAATCTCTCTTCTAGGGAGGTACTTGAAGTTGCTCTAGCTCTAGCTTTGAGAACAACTCCTACATGTAAGCAAGTAGTGGCATCTCCTGTAGTGCACTGTTAGAAGGGAATGCATGCATTGTATATAGTGCATTCCCCTAGTGGTTAGGTAGTTAATTGAGGTGTTGGAACTCCAAAATCCTTTTTTTAGCCTAAGCTTGGATTTGAAAGTACATAGAGGTGAGAAGTTGCAATTTCTTACTAACAGAGAAAAAAAAAAAAGATCATAATTTAAAATAACATTATTTTTAGAATCTTCGAGCTAAAACATAACTCTAGCTCTAAATAATTCTAAATTTTAACAATGTAAGATAACCAAGGTTTTTAATCCCTAGATAGAGCAATTTGCCAAGTGAAATGTCTAGGAAGAAAGGCTAGAAAACATCTATGATCTACTTCCAAGTGATTTAGGTCCAAGTGAAAAATAGAAAAGATGTTTGAAGTTCTCAGGTTATTATAAGCTAGATATCTCACTAAGAAATATTAATGTGTGAAAGCCTTTCCCCTATATGAAGCCCTTGGTAGACTAGACACTAATGAAAATGAGCAATTTTAGGTTCCAATATATATTATTGATGACCCTAAGCTAAGAAAGACAAGCCTAAAGGAATTGATGCCCCCAACAATGGTTGTGCTCTCAAAACAATGTTTAGGAAATGGACTAATAATCTTGTAAAGTAACTCGGGAAGATATTTATTAAAATTTGTAATAACATTTCACCACAAATCCTTCTACCAAAAAAGAGGTGATTTCAGGTCCAACTTGTAAAGCATAACATTAGGAAAGCTCTTGAATATATAACATCAACGGCAAGTGGCAAGTCTATGTTAGAGGGTTAAATTTTCCAATACCACAATGGTCAATGAGTCTAATCTCTAGAAGCAAAAAAAATCTCTAGTAGAATGGATGCCCTTACAAAAGAGATGAAGAGCTTTGATGCTAGGTGTTTCTCTTAGAGGCAAAAAAGAGCTCTTAACAATAGTTGATCACCAAATATTATGGGACTCGTTAAAAGATAAATCTAGTACTAAAACTATCTCTATCTTGCTAAAAAAAGGCTTAATAACCTCAAAGGCCTTTCAAATTCTCTATTTCATAGATAAGCCCTTAATATTGATTGAGATAGTTGTAATTAGAATTGTGTGAAGGTCAAGACCTTACCAAACCTACTACCATAGAGTGAACAAAAGGAAATGTAGTGTGTGAGAAGAATTTTCTAAACTTTGGTACCTTCAACATCCTAGGTAGCCCATTTAATACAAAGAAATGTGATTTTTTCATAGAGATCAATTATGCCTATCCCTCCTTTTTCCTAAGGTAGGCAACATTTTTCCCAAGAAACTTCGCAAAACCCCTATATTTGCTTGACTTTGGCCTAGAGGAAGTCATACAATTTTTTGGCAATGTTTATCATAAGTTGCAAGTAAAGAGGCCCAATGGGAGAAGTAATAAATATGGTTGCATCAAAAGCTTTGGTACAAATCTTAATTTTACCTACCAAAGAAAGAGGCTTGGTAATCAAAGAAGGATATTTTATTTCCAAACAATTGAACATATTGCCAAAGAGAAAAGGGAAATAACTTAAAGGATAAGGTAATGGCAAGAAACTTGAACATTACCCATTTTCCAATCTATTTCCAAGAAGAATAACAACTTAAGTTGTTGATAATGACTCTAATGATAACATTGATTTTTTCGCTATTGGTGTGGGTTTTTAATTTTCCTAGTGAGTTAATTTATTTTCCCTTGGTCATAGGTTTTTCTTACACTTTCATTAATATTTCTTAAGTTAATAATGTGATTTTAATTAATTAATAACTAGGAGATATGGTGTTGAGGTGTCACCAATTTAAAAGGGAGGAACATTTAATATTTGGAGCCCTTGGTAGTCACTCACTATTGGCTGGATTTGCCACCTCCATCCTCTCTCTAATTCTATATAACTCACTATCTAGCTTGTATTTGCATATTATTTTACATTGATTCATTCATATTGATTATTGCAGTCATTCTCTTGCAACTCCTCTTTGAGCTCCTAATGCAAAATTATCATCTTGACATTTACACATCTCTTGGAAGCACAAGTATTTAATTGTGTTATTTCATTTACAATTTTATAGCTTATTTCTCTCATAGAAAAATCTTGGTTATTCATTTGTTTCAAATAATTTCTAGCATTCTCCACTATAAAAAGTTCTCAGAAGTCCCTTTTAAGAGGTTTCTTCTTTATACGATATTTTAATTTACAATAGAGTAAGAAAAGATTCACTAGAAAAGTAACCATGAATGAGTTGATGAGACATATGAGGAAGATAAATTATTTTCACCAAGCTTGTGAATTTTTGTATGCAATTAGGTGGCAAAAATATTATGTAAAAAAAAATATAGCCCTATTAAATGCATCTAAAAATCCTAAATCTATAAAAAAAAATTAATTAAGAAGAAACCAATTGCAAGGAAAAAACTAAACCTATGAGAGTGAGAGCTATCCAAATCTACTTTTTTGAGCATGTTTAAAATAAATGAGCACTCTATTTTATCATGAATCTTTCTTGAAATCAATTTTGAGAAATATAATATGCTATCTAGAAGTTTTTCCTCATTCCACGTGCCCTCCCCAAAATCATATCGTCCAAGACATAGCAAATCCTCTTAAATAATATCTATTGTAGTCTCACAATATTGGTAATTAAATGGTTGATACAAAGAGATGTAGATTTAGCTAATATCATGCAAAAGGTTCAATAAATTAATGAGTTGCCAACTAGAGATTTTTTTTTTTTTGTTAAGCAAAAGGCAAGATATGCCTATATATATTAATATATAATTAGAGATTTACAAAGTGTCTTTGTCAAAGCCAAGTAAATTGGAAAACGAAGTAATTAACAAACTTGCTTGATAACCAAAGAACATCCCTTACAAAATTTATGCTTATAGCCTCTTGTATCTATGCTTGCTAATTTGTTAACTTAGACCCAGACTATATACGATTTAGGAAGTTACATGGGAATTTCAAAACCTCTTACAGAGTAGATATGCATTGTCAATAGATGGAACATAGCCTGAATCATGACACAAAATTCATTATATTCAGAGACAAAAAACACCTTAGAAGATGATCAAAATTAACCTTCCATGTCAAAGTGCTAATGAAAGGATGGAGGATCATTGTCGACGAGACTTCGTGGGTTTATTGTGACTTTGAGTCTTGTCTCCTCGATATGCTGATGGGAGGCTAGAGGACTCTTGTTGATGAGACCTTGATGGTTCGACAAGATATTGTGAAATGTCTCCTTGACAACCTGGAGCTTTGTTTTGGTCTTCGTCAGTGGGAATCAACTTCGTCGAAGGGACTCTATCCCGAGTCTCTTTAATGGCCTGATGGAGCATGTTCAAACTTGGACCGTCGCCGATACCATTTATTGTTGTAGACAAGTGGTCCCCACGCCATTGTGTCACCACATGTCACCATCCAATAATGCTTACTGCCACATGTCATCCTTTCATTCGCTCTCTGACTAAATCATTGACACATGTCATACTTACCTTACCGGGTCTCACTATCATGTCCACCTTACTAGGTCCCATAGTTGACATCATGGTCTCTAATCGCCATGTCAAAGAGACATGCAACAAAGTCCTGTCAAACTATTGAAGTCTCACTGATGGAATGGTCATTGGGATGTTGAGGAGACATCTTAATAGGTTTCGCCGACGACCTTTAGTCACGCCGATGAAGACCCTTGATGACGCGACTTGTCCATCTCATCACCAGGTCACTGCAACGAGTAATCCACAAGGATGTGGATTACTGTTTACTCAATCTCGTCATGCCACATGTCATCTTCATCAACATTGTCACCCACATCATTATGACTGGGTCCCATCGGAGCACTGCCTTCTCATTGCCAAGTTGGAGAGACATAGCCAAAGGTCTCACCAACACCGTTCAATCTCGTCAATAACATTTTCATACTCCTTATCACTCCATTGAAGAGACACAGATAGAAATCCCTTTGATGACCTAGTGTCTCGCCGATGAGATAGTTATCAGGCTATCGAAGAGACTCTAGGACGAGTCCCGCTAATATGCTCATGTCATGCTAATAAAGCTCTTCATACAACATTGTTGTGTCGAAGAGACATCTCCCATTCTCTCGTCGCTCATGCATTGTCATGTTGAAGTGAACCTCAGACCTAGTCAACCAGTTGCCAAGATGTGAGGGTCCGGTCACGAGATGAACATAATGGGCTTAAGTCATTTCTTAAGCACCTTGCAACCACCAAACACAAGTCTCCAGCGAAATAGAACATTTTGATAGACTTCATCAAAGGGACTTGCAACTATCGAAGGGAAACGATGTGATGTCTCCTCAATATGGCGATGAAACTAGAGAAAAAATTGAGATCCCTAACATTGGGAATAAATTTGATATTTCCTTGATTTAAAACATTACTTAAGGACTTGTTGTGAAGTGCTTCCTTGTATGCCTATAGAACATCAAGAACAAAAAATGTCAAGTATATTTGAAGCACTAATAGATGTCATCAAGGCTAAGAGCCTTTTTGTTGGTCCTTTTGATAAGCATTGAAGGAAGTTCACTAAGACTTAGTGGAACATCAAAAAAATTAGTTGTGTTAGCCATAACTTACTTGCATACAAAATAAAAATGGATAAGTAATCATACTACTAATGCACTAGAATAACCTTATGTCTCACCTAAAGCATGTTGGGTCCTTCAAACTCTACTTATTTTACATCCTACAAATAATCATACATACTAGAAATTCCATAAATATTATAAGATAGTACTTAGTATAATGTCAATAGTGTATATTATTTCATCACCTTCTATCACCATAAACAATATAGTATTAGGGGCCTATATAGGTGCATGTCCCCTTGTATACTAAGTCTATATATAGATTCATGCATAAACATAATTTAAAATAGACTTATTGTAAAGTCCACTATTAGTTATATACATACCAAAATATATTATTTACCCAAATATGATATATGCATGAATTATTCATATCTATAATTATACATGGTTGCATAATCATGTGTTTAGTATCTATAGCTATGTGCTATTTATGACACATTTTAAATAGTTGCATTCAAATGTCAACATCCCCTTGGTAAAAGATGTGTGTTCTATCCCTAGAACATAAAAAATATAGAGAAAATTAAAATAAAATAAGCATGCTACAAAAATAAAAATAATCTTCCAACTAAATTACAAATTCATCCAACCCTAGCAAATTCATTAGGCTTAGGTTTTTTTGATAAAAACCACTCTATCATGCAAGCTTGAATGTTAAATACATGCTTAATTCACTATATTGATAGAGATATCTTATGGTCAATCTTATTCCTTAAGACTCAAATATTGCTACGATTCTTTATAAAACTCCACATTTAAACATGTGTCCAAATAAAAATTCATCCTTTGAGACTATGTGTGCACTATTCCATTCAATGGCTTCAACTTTGTGGTATCACTATCTTTCTTCTATCTTGTATGTTGAATAATTTAAGTGATTTTCTCTTAAACTTTCCCTACCATGGTGCATTATCTATGATGTTCTGGGCATGGCTCCTTGCTAGAGTGTGTGCAATTCAACACATAATGATAGTAGATGAGAGCCTAATGCCAGTTTGACAAACTTATAGAAGCAACAAACCACTTATGTTTGATTGCTATCTTTTCCACATGGCTCCACCAATTATTCCATCTTTATAAATCTTTTCCTTGACAAAATCAGTGTGCTCTCTGAACTCATAACTCTCTTATTCCTACTCCTCAACCCTCTTTTCCAATGTGATGGTTCTCATCTACAATTCATTACTTATCCTCTTCTATTGTTGTATTATGTTATCCTAATTCCATAAACTATGTTTGAGTCATAATAAGAAAGTTATAAAATATGATCAATCAATACTTCAAGAATGCCCTTGATTTATCTTCCAACATTGCTTGTATTCTAGAATCTTCAAACATTCCCTTTGAAACACATACGCCCTAGTTAGCAATATTTTACCTTCCAATTTCAACCTTTCCTCTACATCAATTACATATTGAACTAGTGTATCACTTTCTTTTTAAAGAGAATAAAGGGTAGAGCCTTTATTATGACCTAGTGATCCTTCTTGGCTATCTAGTGCATGAGATATTTAACATCTTCTTGAGAAAATTTTATTTCTCCTTTTGTTGTATCTATCTCTTCCTTTCTTGCCTTTAGATGCTCTATTCCTTAATCTAAATTTTGTTTCAATTTATCTACTATGAAATGAACACAAACTATTCTTTAACAAGAACATGGTGTCACACAACTTGTCTATCCAAATGCCACCATCCTAGACATTCTTCAAAATGATGGTAACAATCCTTGTTTTGTCTAGATTAACCCATTTGATAGTAATTTCCTTATTAATTTTGCATATGAAGGTATGCACATTCTTGGGATAAAAATTAATTGTCATGTCACACCTTCTCCAAAGTTGCTAATGGCAATGAGGTCTCCTCATTTGCCTTGGTGTCTCAATTGAAGTGTGTGGCATCTCCATAGTTGATAGAATGACTCACTTGGACCATGGATACTTTATAAAAAGTAATAGGGAAGGGATTTTTAATGGACCAACTTTAGGATTGTATGACCAAAGTACATGACCTTCAAAACTAGAGGGTTTTTATTTATGACATTCTTCAAGAAGTTATGTAGGCATACCCCTCTATGCATGCTTGGAGACTTGACCTTAGGAAAGTAGTGATGCCTAATTGTTTTATTAGCCTATATTTAGCTAAATAGACAACAAATGGATGTCATACCGAGTCATATTGTTGTTGATGCTTAGGGAAATAAGTTCATTATAAATAAATAATTGTTTCAAATAGTTTTTCATTTGGACCCTAAAGTTATTTTTTCTTACATATGAGATTTTAACAATAAAATATAATAAGCACATAATGAGCTACAAGGTAAAGTGGCTCCTAACTTATAGAGATAAGGGAGAGGGTGATAAATTTGAACCAATCCTAAATGAGGAAGTTGAGCTTCTAAATATGCAATAATTGCTAAGATATTACCAAGATGTGTCTCATTGCACGTGCTAGGTGATAGAGATTGATATTCATCTAATGATTTCAAAAGGTGCACTATTTTTTGCCTCCCACATTCATAATTCCCACATGAATACACTTTATGATTATGGCAGATTCCTTATCTAACATGTGTAGAAAGGGCTAGATAGTGAAAAGACATAAGGGAGGAAAAAATATTTAAGTGGTACTCCTTATCGTGCCACATTTATCTACATGTGTTCTTTGGTGATTGGGATAGGAAGGTAGATTTGGTTTCACCCAAATTGCCAAAAGAAATTTTGAAGCATGCCCAATGGTGGACTCCTCATTTAAAAGGCATGATCCTAAATTCTACTAATATTGCATATTTAAATATTACTATCACTCCAATTTTGGGAGGTTAGGATTTGATAGGCCTAGGTTGCCACAAATATTTCTTGAGTTCTTAGACCTATGGAGCTCAAGAAAATCCAATAGTGGGTCACAATTAGGGGATTGGCTCCTCCATGAAAATTATATTTCTATTAGAGTTTTTACTACCACAAAAATTACCAACATTCCAACAAGAGTTTTTTTTCTAAAGGATATGTGGTAAATGAACAATGCAAACTATGAGTATTAAAATTCAAATAAGAAAGGGCATCCTTCCCCCTCAAGCTAAAGTTCTATACTTTATTGTTTTAGGTCAAGAAAGGATATGATAGAATCAATGATATTATATGCAAGTATAATATGGAACTTGACATAGCCAAACCCTATGATCATAAGCCTGGATTCATCCATACATTCAGGAAGCAAGTGGGAAGAGTTTATTATGAGCAACAATAAAAGGGGAGATGTGAGCCCAAGCTAACTTTTGACTCTTGTAGAACCTCTCCCTATTGGTGGACTCTAATGTTGCTAGCTAGCTAAATAGTTTAATGAACCTTGTGAACTTAGTTCTAGTGTAACATTGGTATTATTGACCTACTAAGTGAACCCTGTGGATGATTATTTGACTAGAAATTCCTTGTTGTACTTGCATGTGATTATTAAGGATTGGATGTTAAAGACTAATTTGTTATGGTGGGAGACCACTTATTATTGTAACACTAATCACACCCCTTAAATTTAGTGATGTTATTTATAATGATTATAGAACTTACATCAAATCGTCAAACCCCTTGAGTTTAAATCATAGAGTTCATATTAATTGTCTTACAATATCAAATCTTAAAATGTGATTGTTTAATGTAATTAAGTTAAGATTTGTGAATTGTGAGTGATTGATTTAAATTAAAAAGTGACACACCTCCAATAGTAGGAGTTAATTTGGATATGGAGTAAGAAATGAAAGTTATAGCAATAATGTTTTCAAATTAACTATTGATCTGATTGTATTCCTTAATGATCAAATTCTTTATGAGTATGATTAGGACCTATTGGATCTTTGATGGTGGCTAATGATAGTTGGCAACTAAATAAATCTGATTGACTTCAAGTGATGAGATCCTAAACTTGTTGAAGGAAGGATTCTTGGTAGGGGGATTCATGTAAGTTATGAATGCATGGTACTCTATTAGTTGTGAGCCTTTTTATATGTAATTATTATAGGACAAGTTGAATAACATGATGAGATGTTATTTCTAACTCCAATTTTCATATTATTGTTTGCTTGATAATTTAATTGTTATTGTGAATAAAATCAAGTACAATTGGTATGAACTAACTCTAATTGATATATGATTTTGGTTCCAACTATTACGACAATTCTTAACAATTATAGATATGGTTTAGCTCTAGTTCAATGTATTGGTGTATAAAGTGTAATCTTTTAGGTCAAAATATATGACTAATAGTGAAAACTTGTATTGGAATTTTTAAGGTCAAATTTCATTGATAAAAAGAGAAAAAATGTTCGAAAAGTCATTTTTGTGACCCCAATCCAAGTACCTATGTGCAAGGCACTTGAGGAAGGATGTAGTAAGTGTTTTGTGGTTTAAAAATGTACTATTTATAGAGGCATGGGTTCTTGGATCAAGGTACACCAAGTTAACTGGTCATCTTCCCAAGGTGTTCAATGGGGAAGTGTACCCCATGCTTTTGAAAAGAGACCCATGTGAAATCGTGACTAGTCTTGTCCATTTGAGGCGCATGTGAAATCACATGAATGTTCACATCAATTTGAGACTCATGTGAATTCAAATGAGTAGTCGATCAACTTGGGTGTGATGTGAGTAAGGTAGTTGTAGAGGATGGAGAGACACAATGATGCTCTCATATAAGCCTTCATTTTGAATTTTTTGAGAATCATTCTTGCATTATGGAAATTTTTCTTAGATTAGCATAGTGAGACTTGAAGAGTGTGAAGGGATTGGGGAGGAATAAAAGCTTGATGGAGGAGAATACTCACCTTCCTCTTGTCGCTATTTCTTGTATAATTGTTTTATTATGAATACTCACTCTTTGTGTGTGGGTGGTGCATTAAAATTGTGAAAATAATATCCCTTGTAAATTTGGTGTTGTTTTCTGCTGTGGTGTGTATGTGAGTTGAAAGGCGATAGTCCCCCTATTTTGTTAACAAATTACCAAGGTGATCAAATCAATTCCTACTTAACCCCATGAAAAAAAATGCAAACTTATAGAATAGTTATAATGCAAAAAACAAAAACATTCCACAATATTACACAAATATGTCGGGAAAATCCTCAAGGGAGAAAAAACCAACCTTCAAAAACATCAACACTCAATATATTAGCAATCAAAACATTAGAATACATTTATAAAATCTTCATGAATACTTTTGAAACATCAAACTCCTTCAAGGCATCCTTTATGTGTTCAAGTATGTAACCACATATCCTATAACATGCGTCACATATGTAATTACCACGAGAGCTCAATACAAATGATAGCTAAACCAACCTCAACTACTAAACATGTACTTGTTTTTATAGATTCAAATTTATACAAAACAACCAAGTGATAAGATAAAACCATGTGTCAAAATCATGAGTGCACAAAACCATTGACCTGAACATTTACTTTTTGGTACTAAGTTTTTTCAATATTAAACATTTTTCTCATGTGCAACCGACACTAAAAACATCTAATCAATGTCACATTCAACTTCATAAGTGAACCCAAATAAATATTTAACATCACTAAATACATTTCGTAAAGATGCACCACAAATAAATATTTATTAGACATAATTAAAATATTTTTTCTTGTGCATAATGTACAACACCTTTTTTTTTTTGAAATACTTTGGTTATAGGTTGAAATTGATATTAATCATTGTGTATGTTTGTGTGCATATGTATCCATTTAGTTCTAGTTTATTTTTTTCTCCCTGATTCTCTTGTCTTGATGGATGGCCAAACCCTTATGTTGCTTAATAATATCATTGGTTGAGTGGAGAAACATTCTTAAAGATTTTGAAGTTGTTTGAGATATAAAATTGTGAATTCCACCATATAGATACAATAACTCAACCCTGCTCAAATCTTTTGACAAAAATGTATGCTTATCCCATGTGCATTTAAAAACACAGATAAATGTATGTGGAACAAACAGAAATAAATATACGCCACTTTGAATTTTTTTTGGATATAGTATACATA
>VDFB02000017.1:362549402-362597240 GCA_007258455.2 Sequoia sempervirens
AAAATGTATTTCTTGCTTTTAGGTTAAAGCATAACCTCATGAGTGTTGGTCAACTGATCCAAAATGGATACAAAGTGCTGATGGGGAATAGTCAATGTGTCATTTATGACAAGAATGAGAAGATGAAGGTGTTTGTAGTAGTTTAAATGACAAAGAACCAAATGTTTCTGTTGAAGATTGAGACGTGTTTCTCATCTCAATCCGTTGTTGCACCTCTCATTAATGGAAAATGTACAGCAGTACATCATGTAGCACTCAAAAGCACCATTCAAGACTCCTCCAAGTTATGACATCTCAGGTATGGACATTTAGGCTATGGTGGTTTGAGTCTTTTTTCCAAGAACAAAATGATTGATGGTTTGCCAAGAATTGTAGAGTCTAATGTTAGATGTGAGGCTTGCATTTTGGGCAAGCAACATAGACAGCCCTTTCAATCGGGCAACTCTACAAGGGCAAGAGCACCATTAGAGTTGGTGCATATGAATTTGGAAGGCCCTATGCAAATCATTTCTATTGGTAAAAGTAGATTTTTTATGATCTTCATTGATGATTACAATTGTAAGACATGGGTCTATTTTTTGCAACATAAATCTAAAGCTTTTGACAAGTTTTTATTGTTTAAGGCCCAAGATGAAAATGAGAGAGGACACGTGCTTAAGGTCCTAAGGTCATATCAAGGAGGAGAGTATACCTCAAATTTGTTTGTAAATTTTTGCAAGCAAAATGACATCAAGAAGGAGCTAACAACTAGTTATACTAGGCTGCAGCAAAATGGAGTGGTTGAGAGGAAGAATAGGACAATCGTGGAGATGGCAAGGAACATGATGAAAGCAAAAGGACTCCCTATTGAATACTGGGGAGAAGTTGTAGCAACAATTATTTATTTGATAAATAAAAGTCCAACAAAGGCAGTTAGTGACAAGATCCCTCAAGAGGCATGGACGAGACGCAAGTGGACGGTTGAGCACTTGAGAGTGTTTGGGTGTGTAGCATATGCACACATGCCTAAGGAAAAGAGGCAAAAATTGGATGACAAGGGTGAAAAATGTATTTTCACAGGCTATAGTGAAGAGTCCAAAGCCTATAGGCTATACAATCCGATCACCAAGAAGATAGTGATTAGTAGGCACGTGGAGTTCCTAGAAGACAAGTCATGGGATGGAGTGGTAGATTTTGATAGCTTAGAAATGCTCTTGACAACTCCTGAAGAAGCATAAATAGAACATGAAGTTCAACAAGATGAGTCTATAGAGGCTCCTAAAAGCGTTGGTCGAGCTCCTGAAAGTTCCAGAAGAGCCCCTGAAAGCTCCCGACGGCTTCTAACGGCTCCTAAAATTGGAAGACAGTCAGCAAGACAAATACAGTCAGCCAGAGGATTGGCTCCTGAAGCTATTGGTCGAGCTCCTGAAAGCTCTCGACATCTCCTAAAAGCTCTTGAAGTGAGTAGACAGAAAGACAAGTAGCCAGAGATAGTCAGAAGATTGGCTCCTGAAGAGCTTCTAAAAGCTCCAGAAGAGCTCTTGAAAGCATTGGTAGAGCTCCTGAAAGCTCCTGAACCTACCTATTTAGCACAACAGTAGCAACAGTGAAAGTTCAGATCCACCTCTCGCCTCCCTAATGCCAAAGAAGACCAAGAGTCTAAGGGAGATCTACCAGAATGAAAGGTATGATGAAGATTTTGATGAGTGTGAATTTTGCATTATTTTCTCATGGTGATCCAGTTTATTTTGAAGAAGTTGTGAAAGAAGAGAAATGATGTGAGGCCATGGATAAGGAGATAGATGCAATAGAGATGAACAACATATGGGAGTTAACATATTTTCCTCCCAACAAGCAAGTTATTGGATTCAAATGGGTCTACAAGACCAAATGCAATGTCGAAGGAAGGATAGACCGGCATAAGGAAAAATTAGTTAAGGGGTACAAACAACAGTTTGGGAGAGATTATAATGAGACATTTTCCCCTGTTGCAAGGATGGAGACCATGCGGGCACTGGTCATAGAAATCGTAGCCCAACACATGTGGAAGGTATTTCAAATGGATGTGATGTCCGCCTTCCTAAATGAAGTTTTGAAAGAAGAGGTTTATGTCGAGCAGCCATTCAGATATGGAGTTTTAGGTCAAGAACACAAGGTGTATAGGTTGAAGAAAGCTCTTTATGGGCTGAAGCAAGCTCCACGGGCATGGTACAACAGGATTGACTCATATTTGATGAGCAATGACTTTAGAAAAAGCGATGGTGAGCCCACTCTTTACATCAAGGCAACAAATGGTAAGGTTTTGATTGTTGTCTTGTATGTTGATGATTTAGTTTTTATTGGGGATGATGATTTCCTCATTGATGATTTTAAAGAGGCCATGAAAAGAGAGTTTGAAATGACAGATTTAGGTCTCTTAAGATTTTTTTTAGGCATAGAAGTAAAACAAATGCATGATGGTATATTTATCTCTCAAGAAAAATATGCAAATGAGATCTTGAAGAGATTTAGAATGCTTGAAAGCAAGTCTTCCCCAACACCAACAGCCATAGGTCTAAAGTTGAGCAAGGAAGATTGCAGCAGCAATGTGGATCCAACCCTGTTTAAGACTTTGGTTGGAAGCTTAATGTATTTAACAACAACTAGGCCTGATATAATGCACAGTGTGTCTTATTTCCAAGTTTATAGAGACTCCATGGGACACCCATTGGCAAGCGGGTAAAAGAATCTTGAGGTATGTGAATGGCACCAAAGGATATGACATTTTGTACACAACAACAAATATTTTTGGGCTGGTTGGATACACGGACAGTGATTGGGCAAGAAGTTTAGATGATAGGAAAAGCACATCAGGTTATGTGTTTCATTTGGGTTCGGGAGTAATTTCATGGGCTTCCAAGAAACAACCCATCATTTCCCTATCTACAACAGAGGCTAAGTATATAGTAGCAAATGCAGTAGCATGTCAAGCTATTTGGCTAAGAAGAATCTTCGCAGATTTGAAGGAAGAACAAAAGGATGGAATAGTAATATTTTGTGACAATGTTTCATCGATAGCTTTGACGAAAAATCCTATATTTCATGGAAGAAGCAAGCACATTGAAATCAGATATCATTTTATCAGAGAACTAGTTGAGAATGGTGAAATTAAAATGGCATTTTGTAGGTCTGTGCAGAAGCTAGCAGACATATTCACCAAGCCTTTGAGCAAAGACAGTTTTGAGCGCCTAAGAACCAGATTGGGCGTTGTTGATTTGGATCAGGATTGATCCTATTTTGTCGGCTTAGGATCAAGGGGGAGTGTTAGAAAATTGAATGCTCCTGAGCCTCCTGCTCTCACATTAGATTTCCTGCTTCACCTACTCATCAGGAGCCCCCAATTTCAATGACAATTTTTTTGGATCTTCATCCTTACAGCTCCTGACAGCGACTGAACTAAATGTGGTAGCTTTTTTTTTTAATTCCCAATTAATGCTGGTAGGTAATTTCGAATTTGAGAGGGAATTTTTGAAAGACAAAAGGAATGAAGGCAGTTTTATTCTATCAGTTGCAAATCTAGAGAAGTTGAGTTCTTGAGTAACAACAGTCTGAAGGGAATGTTCTTTGTTCTCTGTGTGATTCAGAGAATGTTTTCTGTGTGAGCTTCTAAAAGCTCCTGAATAGTAGAAGCTGTTTGTTTTGTCTGTGAGCAAAGATTGCTCCTAAAGAGCTCTGTGTAGCTCATGCCAGTGAGCTCCTAGTAGCTCCTAAAGTTATCTATTTTTGGTTGAGCAGCTAATTGCTCCCAGCAGATTGAAGTTCGTAGCTTAGAGTTTGCTTTCAGTAGTTTTAGTTTAATCTTTCCTGTATTGTCATTTCTAGCATATTTAATACAAAAGGAAAATATTGCATGTCCAGATTTGTCTCCTTGATTTGTTTTGTTTATTCCGCATTTGTGTAATCTCCTATTTTGGGGAAACAGAGCAGTAGCTCAATGTGATTTCTGTCCTTTCAGAAAATCTGTCACCTTGAACATGAAGGCTTAAGATCTATTTTTAAGGAAAATACCCCATAATGCAGTTTTGAATCTAGACTGACTTAGATCATAATTTTCAGATCCATCCCTACCTTCCTTCACCTTAATTTGTGTATCAATTGATAAATGTTATATCCTTTCAATCTCACATTGATCAAACAACAAAAGGAAAATTTAGAGATAGTTTATTCTACTGGCATCATAAAGAGATATATAGAGTTAAGCATCCTTATCCATTGATAGAAGGCTGCAATAGTGATTATTGCATATGTAGATGCGGCCATGGACTATCAGATCTTTAACCGTCCCCACGCTGTGTTCCCTGGATTATTACATTCATTCACTTTTATCGATTGTAGCTTTTAATTCCAGTACACATGCTGCATTTTGGAATTTTAAGGTACTACACAGAAAGTTCATCGGCTCATTCAAAGGCTATAGGATCTTCTTTCAGCGTACACATCCATCTTGCTTCCATTAAAGACTCTTCTACGTTGTTCCCATTTCACGAAGATCACCATCGATCATCCAAAGGTCTCACCATTGTATACGGTCTCATTCCCTGTAAGAAATAGAGAGTCTGATATTACACTGCAATAAGCTCTCATGGTTGACCCATCCACTGAGAAACATGCTTCCATTGCTTCATCAATTCGTTACAGAGAATGCTACAACATTCTCATGATCACATGCTACTCCTTGATCTGATATCTTGATTCATAACCCATTACAATGTCTCGATATATAGAGATCTTTAGACATTTCTAGATCTTGTTAGATCCTAGGCCGACTTGTCATAAAACTAAGTTTACATGGCTAACTTAACAATCATTCTTTCTAGAACTTTTTATTGTGATCACTTACATAAGGGTGGGAGAAATTACATATCCCAACATAATCGAGAGCCACATAGTAGCGGCGCTTCCCTTCCTCGGCCAAGCCATACACCGATTCCATAATCACACCTTCATCATGGTGGTAATATGCCTCCTATTTCCTTCCCCCTCAAGCCATTAAAACTCCCCTCATGAATAAGAATTATTCCCCAAATTCTGTCAATATGCAGCCACCATTACCTTGGAGAGTAACGTGCAAGAATTTAACCCCTCGTTCTTTGTAACGGTCAACCAATATTAATAATTCATTGTTTACCAATTAAACGATGGATAACCAAGATTTAACACATGTTACAATGATATACTAAGGTATTCGAATAATTACTTTATAAATAGATGATTAAGGATTTTAAATACTTTATTTCACCAATTCTTCAACTAAATCTATGTAATAATGATTCATAGTTAGTCTTATATAACATTGTTGCCATTTTATCATTAGTGTTTATTCTAATGATGGAGCTAAATAATACATAGTCATAATAATAATATCAAGTCATTCTCCAACTATATTTAAAAACAATCAACCAAATTTTACTAAAACAATGCATATATCTATAGTCTTTATGTCTCCAATATAATTATCAAAGGAGGGTCATGACATATATATATATATATATATATGGTAAATCTGGACCATTTATCATTAGGTCATATATTCGATGGTAGAGATTATGTTGATTTTTTTATTTTTCCTTGGCCTAGAAGGAAATCCCCTTTTATAAGAGCATTATATTATGACCGAATATAGTATTGTATTGGGAAGAGACTATATGAGAGTGAAGAGGAAGTTGTATCCCTTCATTTTGTTGAATGAAATAAAGGAAAGGACGTATTGTTTCTCCATGGACTTATCCCATATTGGGTGAGCCATGTATATTTGTGTCTTTGTATTTTGTGCTATTTAATATCTTATATGTGCATTCATTTTATTGTATATTGATTTGTGATCCTATTATTAATGAGAGAGAGAGAAGGAGAAATGTGGAGAGATGGAGAGACAAATAGAGATATAGATATATAGGTCTAGGAAGAGGGAGAGGGATGGATAGAGGGAGAGGTATCTAGAGATTGAGATGAGAGAGTAAGAATGAGATAATTGGATAAATAGATAGAGATAGAGGTAACTTGATAAAGATAGAGAGATAGGGAGGTAGGAAGAGAGAGAGAGGGGGGAGGAGAGAGAGAGGAAGATAAATAGATAGAGAGATAGAGAGAGGTAGAGGGAGAGATAAAGATAGAGAGAAATAAGAAGGTAGGAATAAAGAGGGGGAGATAGAAGTAGAGAAAGAGATGGAGAGGAATGAGGAGATAGAAAGAGAGAAAGAGAGATGAAGTGAATAAGAGAGGTAGAGATAATGAGATATATATTGAGAGGGAGAGGGAGAGATAGGGAGATATAAATAGAGGAGGCAAGAGTGAGAGAGAAAGGAGGTGATAAAGATAAGTAATAGAGAGGTACAAAGAGAAATATATAGAGGGGGGATAGATAGAGATAGAGATATAGGGAGGGAGAAACATGGAGTGTATATATGAGTGAGAAAGATATATGTAGAGATATAGATAGAGATATATGGGAAGATAAAGATAGAGATGCAAAGATAGAGAGATAGAGAGGGAGAGACAAAGAGGGAGGAAGGGAGGGGGATAGATAGAAACATGGGGGAGATAGAGGTAGAGAAAGGGAGAGATAGGTAGAGAGGAAGTGATGGATCAACATATAGATAAGGAGAGGGGAGAGGGAGAGAGAGGGATCTAGAGAGATATAGAGAGATAGAGAGGTATAAGGAGAGAGAAAAAGATATCAATATATAGAAGGAAGGGAGAGAGGGAGAGATAGATAGAGGGTGATATAGAGAGATAAAGAGGGATATGGAGATAGATAGAGAGATAGGGAGATAGAGGTAAATAAAGATATAGAGAAAGTAGAAAGAGAGAGGGGGAGAGAGAGGGGGAGAGAGATAGAGGTAGAGATGGAGATAGAGATAGAAATAGAGATAGGGAGCGAGAAATAGGGAAATTGTGTGTGTATATGAGTGAGAGAGAGATATGGAGATAAAGAGGGAGAAATATGCATATAAATAAATAGAGAGAGGGATAGGGTGGGAGATAAAAATATAGATAGGAGAGAGGATAAGTATAGAGATATAAAAATAGGAAGTAATAGGGAGAGAGCAAGTAATAGTGATAGAAAGAGGGATAGATAGAGATCTATAAATATAACTTGGGGAAGAGAGATAGAGAGAGAGAGAGAGAGAGAGAGAGATGGAGAGATAGAGATAAGGGGAGATATATAGAGGTAAATAGAGATATGGATATATAGAGGTCTAGGAAGAGGGAGAGGGGGAAAGAGGGATGGATAGAGTGGGAGAGGTATTTAGAGATAAAAAGGAATATAGGAAGCTAGATGTATAGATGAATATAGAGGGAGAGAGGAAGAAGGAGATAAATAGATAGAGAGATGTCGAGGGAGAGATAAAGGTAGAGAGAGATAGGGAGGTAGGAATAGAAAGGGAGGGAGATAGAGAGGGAGAGGTAGATAGGTAGACATAGAGAGATATAGAGGAAGAGGGAGAGATAGTGAGATATAGAGGGAGAGGGAGTTATATATAAAGGGAGAAGGATAGATAGAGATCTATAGAGTGATAGAAATATAGAGATATAAGGAGAGAGAGGGAGGGAGGAGAGATAACTTAGTGGATAAAGATGGAGAGACAAAATGAAACAGGGAGATATAAATGGAGATATACAGATATATAAAGGGAAAAGTAGATAAAGGTAGAGAGAGATATAGATAATGAGATGTAGATAGAGTGGGAGAGGAGAGATAGGGAGATAGAGATAGAGGGGGCAAGAGTGAGAGGGAAAGGAGGTGATAGAGACAACTAATAGAGAGGGGGATAGATATATCCCTCTTTCTCTATCTCTATCTCTCCCTCTCTCCATCTTTTTGTAGATCTATATCTCACTCTTTCTAAATCTTCCTCTTTATCTCTCCCTCCCTCTTGGTTTTATTTTTTCTTCATGGAAACATGAGCATGTTATAATGCTAGTAATGTTACAATGTTAGCACATTATCAAACAGGCACGTTATAATGTGAGTGTGCTATAACGTGCTACTTTTTTATCTACATTGGTTATTGCCAACCCTTAGGTTGGATTTTTCTTGGGCATCCAACCCAAAGGGTTGGACTTACATGTTAAAGACAAAGGAATATTTTTCGTAAATTGTAAAAAAGTGACTAAATCTCAAGTGTTTTCTCCATTAGGTTTGCATGTCTTCCAATGTTGAGCTGAAAAAATACCACAATAATGTCAAGCTCTCTGTATCTTTTTAACCGTGTACTTTTTTCTATATTTTAGATAAGTTAAGGTTTTGATCTTTTATTTATTTTTCAATGTCTTCTTTTTTCGTTCAAAACCCTATATATAGTATTTTTGGTTTAATTTTTTATCTATTCATTGAAATTTGAAACAAATTAGATTTTTAAATTATAAACTCTATTCTATACACATTAAACAAATATTTTTTTGATTGGTTTCCAAAAAAAGGAGGTAGAATGCTCAATTTCTTATTTTTTAGGATGTGTTCACTTTAAAAATTAGTAAAAAATGTCAATGGGCCCTTGGTCTACTGGTGAAGTTGAAAGGTTTGGAATGAGCCTACCAGGGATCAAGTCTTGCTGAGTGCAAAGCCCCAACACCTAAAAGGGATGAGGCAGGGATCATGCCCTAGGCAGATTTTGGCAGAATGGATAACCCTCAAACCTTGGCTACTAAGCAAAAAGGGACCCTCTCGGGGGTATCTCCAAAAAAAAAAAAATAGTTAAAAATCATATATTCATTAAAAATAACAAAAAATTAAGGATAAAGTACATGGTGTTAGCTAATTTTTCACCAAATCAATTTTTGAAATACTAAAAAAAGTTAACATTTTAGGGGGAGCACACCAAACACTATGTTAATTTTTAAATAAAAATAAGAGCACTTTGTGTGCTCCCCATATTTGAACCCCTTAATCTCCACCACTTAAAAAATATAGTTGAGAAAGTAGATTTTGAGCTCTACAACTCTTGTTCTTATCATGTCTTCAAATTTTGAGTGTAATTATTTTTAATTTCTCATCCAAGATCAATTTTTTATATTTTAAAAAAGTGGTCCCTTAAGACCCCATTTTGGTTGCCCATTTCTATGAACTTGTACCCCATACATATGTGTACTATGAAATTAAAAACTTAGTTGAAAATGAAACAAATCTACTAGAACTCTTAAGGCTCAAGACATCAAAAATTGAAAGAAAGAACAAGAAAAGTGTGAACAATTTATACACACCTAAATAAGGTAGAAAACTCCATTTGATAATAATAAAAAGTTGGAAACATTTATTATAATCAACCAAAAAAGAAAAAGATATCAATTTAACCTCATGACTTTAGCAATGGCCCAAACAATCATAAAAGTGATGCTTAGGGTCTTGAGATTCATCCTACAATGATTTAATCAAGCATAACACATTGGTTCTACCAAACCATAATCACTATCTATTGCTACAGACCCTATGGGGTAGGAAGAACCCTACTTACAATTATATAAAGGAAGGCCTATTAGGATTTTAACATTTTCAAGGCTAGTAGTTTACTCCTACAACTAGTTATAATTCCCAAGTAACTTAGATATATCTCAAAATGTAGCAATCAATGTGGACTCCCTACTAGAGGATTTCCCCAAAGGCGAGTTTCGAACTCAAATATCCTAATAAGCCTCCCTTTGTCTACACAAGCTAGCTTTTGAGTTGCAAGCATTGATAAATAAAATGTAATTTATGATTTGGCAATGGTCCAATTCATAAACATTCAAGTTAAGGTACCATCCTCTTTAGCCTCCCAATCTAATTCAAGATAAAACTTAGGAAATTGATGTAACGATAAATTGGATTAGGGTAAACACTTGAGGTATGATAGTGAAGGTTCAACCCACCAAAATCTAATGTCATAAAAGCACCACAACATGCCAACGAGGTGTATAATTATACAATTCAGAACCCACAACCTAAAATCTAATTCTTTGAAACCCTAATCCTTGAAATCAAAACCCAATAGAAGAGAAAAAAAAAAAAAACCATCTTCAAATTGATTTTTTTTTTAAAAAAAAGGTTTCTCTTGCCCAGAAAAAACTATAATAAAAGTGACTAATTGTAGATGGCCCTAAAAATACCATTCAACCTCACAAACCAATGAGAGAAATAGGAATATTAATAACCCTAAAATGAAGAATACGCTTCATTGTTTATCTTGACGGAAGAAGAGCAGGGCGGCAACAATGGAGTTATGGAGGAGCACGGGGCAAGCGTAAGGAAATTCTATTTTTTATTTTTAATTTCGGATATATGTTTTGCATATTTCCATTTATTGAGATTTAAAGCTTTCAAGCAAATGAGATTCTTCGGTCTCTGTGAGCATCACAGTGCTTCCAACATCTGTCAAATTCCTTTATCCTTTATGATTTCATGGATGTCGATACGCTGTTCAAAAGTTTCCATTTGGATGCGGTTTTCTCTTGGTTTTTATTTTTTTTACAAGAGGTCCTTCAGGGGGTCAATCCTCACAGAGGGTCTGCCCCTCTCTGTGTGTAATAGCATAACAGAGGCGGTGCCCTTCCCATTTTAGGGTTTTAAAACGAATTATTATTTTCTAATTTTTTACTAAATGGAACTTCTTTATTTATTTTTTATTCTTTCAAAGAAAATTTGAAGAGATTTTGTAGTCACAACCGTCCTGTTATGCAAAATGTGCAAGGATTGGCAAGATTACATGATGTGCACAAAATGGATCTGGACATACATATACAATTTTAATTTATTAATTATTTGTTATGAAAAAAGGAGGGTTTAAAGTATATATACACAGATGTATATGTATACTATATCCAAAAAAAATTCAAAGTGGCGTATATTTATTTCTGTTTGTTCCACATACATTTATCTGTGTTTTTAAATGCACATGGGATAAGCATACATTTTTGTCAAAAGATTTGAGCAGGGTTGAGTTATTGTATCTATATGGTGGAATTCACAATTTTATATCTCAAACAACTTCAAAATCTTTAAGAATGTTTCTCCACTCAACCAATGATATTATTAAGCAACATAAGGGTTTGGCCATCCATCAAGACAAGAGAATCAGGGAGAAAAAAATAAACTAGAACTAAATGGATACATATGCACACAAACATACACAATGATTAATATCAATTTCAACCTATAACCAAAGTATTTCAAAAAAAAAAAGGTGTTGTACATTATGCACAAGAAAAAATATTTTAATTATGTCTAATAAATATTTATTTGTGGTGCATCTTTACGAAATGTATTTAGTGATGTTAAATATTTATTTGGGTTCACTTATGAAGTTGAATGTGACATTGATTAGATGTTTTTAGTGTCGGTTGCACATGAGAAAAATGTTTAATATTGAAAAAACTTAGTACCAAAAAGTAAATGTTCAGGTCAATGGTTTTGTGCACTCATGATTTTGACACATGGTTTTATCTTATCACTTGGTTGTTTTGTATAAATTTGAATCTATAAAAACAAGTACATGTTTAGTAGTTGAGGTTGGTTTAGCTATCATTTGTATTGAGCTCTCGTGGTAATTACATATGTGACGCATGTTATAGGATATGTGGTTACATACTTGAACACATAAAGGATGCCTTGAAGGAGTTTGATGTTTCAAAAGTATTCATGAAGATTTTATAAATGTATTCTAATGTTTTGATTGCTAATATATTGAGTGTTGATGTTTTTGAAGGTTGGTTTTTTCTCCCTTGAGGATTTTCCCGACATATTTGTGTAATATTGTGGAATGTTTTTGTTTTTTGCATTATAACTATTCTATAAGTTTGCATTTTTTTTCATGGGGTTAAGTAGGAATTGATTTGATCACCTTGGTAATTTGTTAACAAAATAGGGGGACTATCGCCTTTCAACTCACATACACACCACAGCAGAAAACAACACCAAATTTACAAGGGATATTATTTTCACAATTTTAATGCACCACCCACACACAAAGAGTGAGTATTCATAATAAAACAATTATACAAGAAATAGCGACAAGAGGAAGGTGAGTATTCTCCTCCATCAAGCTTTTATTCCTCCCCAATCCCTTCACACTCTTCAAGTCTCACTATGCTAATCTAAGAAAAATTTCCATAATGCAAGAATGATTCTCAAAAAATTCAAAATGAAGGCTTATATGAGAGCATCATTGTGTCTCTCCATCCTCTACAACTACCTTACTCACATCACACCCAAGTTGATCGACTACTCATTTGAATTCACATGAGTCTCAAATTGATGTGAACATTCATGTGATTTCACATGCGCCTCAAATGGACAAGACTAGTCACGATTTCACATGGGTCTCTTTTCAAAAGCATGGGGTACACTTCCCCATTGAACACCTTGGGAAGATGACCAGTTAACTTGGTGTACCTTGATCCAAGAACCCATGCCTCTATAAATAGTACATTTTTAAACCACAAAACACTTACTACATCCTTCCTCAAGTGCCTTGCACATAGGTACTTGGATTGGGGTCACAAAAATGACTTTTCGAACATTTTTTCTCTTTTTATCAATGAAATTTGACCTTAAAAATTCCAATACAAGTTTTCACTATTAGTCATATATTTTGACCTAAAAGATTACACTTTATACACCAATACATTGAACTAGAGCTAAACCATATCTATAATTGTTAAGAATTGTCGTAATAGTTGGAACCAAAATCATATATCAATTAGAGTTAGTTCATACCAATTGTACTTGATTTTATTCACAATAACAATTAAATTATCAAGCAAACAATAATATGAAAATTGGAGTTAGAAATAACATCTCATCATGTTATTCAACTTGTCCTATAATAATTACATATAAAAAGGCTCACAACTAATAGAGTACCATGCATTCATAACTTACATGAATCCCCCTACCAAGAATCCTTCCTTCAACAAGTTTAGGATCTCATCACTTGAAGTCAATCAGATTTATTTAGTTGCCAACTATCATTAGCCACCATCAAAGATCCAATAGGTCCTAATCATACTCATAAAGAATTTGATCATTAAGGAATACAATCAGATCAATAGTTAATTTGAAAACATTATTGCTATAACTTTCATTTCTTACTCCATATCCAAATTAACTCCTACTATTGGAGGTGTGTCACTTTTTAATTTAAATCAATCACTCACAATTCACAAATCTTAACTTAATTACATTAAACAATCACATTTTAAGATTTGATATTGTAAGACAATTAATATGAACTCTATGATTTAAACTCAAGGGGTTTGACGATTTGATGTAAGTTCTATAATCATTATAAATAACATCACTAAATTTAAGGGGTGTGATTAGTGTTACAATAATAAGTGGTCTCCCACCATAACAAATTAGTCTTTAACATCCAATCCTTAATAATCACATGCAAGTACAACAAGGAATTTCTAGTCAAATAATCATCCACAGGGTTCACTTAGTAGGTCAATAATACCAATGTTACACTAGAACTAAGTTCACAAGGTTCATTAAACTATTTAGCTAGCTAGCAACATTAGAGTCCACCAATAGGGAGAGGTTCTACAAGAGTCAAAAGTTAGCTTGGGCTCACATCTCCCCTTTTATTGTTGCTCATAATAAACTCTTCCCACTTGCTTCCTGAATGTATGGATGAATCCAGGCTTATGATCATAGGGTTTGGCTATGTCAAGTTCCATATTATACTTGCATATAATATCATTGATTCTATCATATCCTTTCTTGACCTAAAACAATAAAGTATAGAACTTTAGCTTGAGGGGGAAGGATGCCCTTTCTTATTTGAATTTTAATACTCATAGTTTGCATTGTTCATTTACCACATATCCTTTAGAAAAAAAACTCTTGTTGGAATGTTGGTAATTTTTGTGGTAGTAAAAACTCTAATAGAAATATAATTTTCATGGAGGAGCCAATCCCCTAATTGTGACCCACTATTGGATTTTCTTGAGCTCCATAGGTCTAAGAACTCAAGAAATATTTGTGGCAACCTAGGCCTATCAAATCCTAACCTCCCAAAATTGGAGTGATAGTAATATTTAAATATGCAATATTAGTAGAATTTAGGATCATGCCTTTTAAATGAGGAGTCCACCATTGGGCATGCTTCAAAATTTCTTTTGGCAATTTGGGTGAAACCAAATCTACCTTCCTATCCCAATCACCAAAGAACACATGTAGATAAATGTGGCACGATAAGGAGTACCACTTAAATATTTTTTCCTCCCTTATGTCTTTTCACTATCTAGCCCTTTCTACACATGTTAGATAAGGAATCTGCCATAATCATAAAGTGTATTCATGTGGGAATTATGAATGTGGGAGGCAAAAAATAGTGCACCTTTTGAAATCATTAGATGAATATCAATCTCTATCACCTAGCACGTGCAATGAGACACATCTTGGTAATATCTTAGCAATTATTGCATATTTAGAAGCTCAACTTCCTCATTTAGGATTGGTTCAAATTTATCACCCTCTCCCTTATCTCTATAAGTTAGGAGCCACTTTACCTTGTAGCTCATTATGTGCTTATTATATTTTATTGTTAAAATCTCATATGTAAGAAAAAATAACTTTAGGGTCCAAATGAAAAACTATTTGAAACAATTATTTATTTATAATGAACTTATTTCCCTAAGCATCAACAACAATATGACTCGGTATGACATCCATTTGTTGTCTATTTAGCTAAATATAGGCTAATAAAACAATTAGGCATCACTACTTTCCTAAGGTCAAGTCTCCAAGCATGCATAGAGGGGTATGCCTACATAACTTCTTGAAGAATGTCATAAATAAAAACCCTCTAGTTTTGAAGGTCATGTACTTTGGTCATACAATCCTAAAGTTGGTCCATTAAAAATCCCTTCCCTATTACTTTTTATAAAGTATCCATGGTCCAAGTGAGTCATTCTATCAACTATGGAGATGCCACACACTTCAATTGAGACACCAAGGCAAATGAGGAGACCTCATTGCCATTAGCAACTTTGGAGAAGGTGTGACATGACAATTAATTTTTATCCCAAGAATGTGCATACCTTCATATGCAAAATTAATAAGGAAATTACTATCAAATGGGTTAATCTAGACAAAACAAGGATTGTTACCATCATTTTGAAGAATGTCTAGGATGGTGGCATTTGGATAGACAAGTTGTGTGACACCATGTTCTTGTTAAAGAATAGTTTGTGTTCATTTCATAGTAGATAAATTGAAACAAAATTTAGATTAAGGAATAGAGCATCTAAAGGCAAGAAAGGAAGAGATAGATACAACAAAAGGAGAAATAAAATTTTCTCAAGAAGCTGTTAAATATCTCATGCACTAGATAGCCAAGAAGGATCACTAGGTCATAATAAAGGCTCTACCCTTTATTATCTTTACAAAGAAAGTGATACACTAGTTCAATCTGTAATTGATGTAGAGGAAAGGTTGAAATTGGAAGGTAAAGTATTGCTAACTAGGCCGCATGTGTTTCAAAGGGAATGTTTGAAGATTCTAGAATACAAGCAATGTTGGAAGATAAATCAAGGGCATTCTTGAAGCATTGATTGATCATATTTTATAACTTTCTTATTATGACTCAAACATAGTTTATGGAATTAGGATAACATAATACGACAATAGAAGAGATAAGTAATGAATTGTAGATGAGAACCATCACATAGGAAAAGAGGGTTGAGGAGTAGGAATAAGAGAGTTATGAGTTTAGAGAGCACATTGATTTTGTCAAGGAAAATATTTATAAAGATGGAACAATTGGTGGAGCCATATGTGGAAAAGATAGCAATCAAACATAAGTGATTTGTTGCTTCTATAAGTTTGTCAAACTGGCATTAGGCTAGATCATCTACTATCATTATGTGTTGAATTGCACACGCTCTAGCAAGGAGCCATGCCAAGAACATCATAGATGATGCAGCATGGTAGGGAAAGTTTATGAGAAAATCACTTAAATTATTCAACATACAAGATAGAAGAAAGATAGTGATACCACAAAGTTGAAGCCATTGAATGGAATAGTGCACACAAAGTCTCAAAGGATGAATTTTTATTTGGACACATGTTTAAATGTGGAATTTTATAAAGAATCGTAGCAATATTTGAGTCTTAAGGAATAAGATTGACCATAAGATATCTCTATCAATATAGTGAATTAAACATGTATTTAACATTCAAACTTGCATGATAGAGTGATTTTTATCAAAAATACCTAATCTTGCTAGGGTTGGATGAATTTGTAATTTAGTTGGAAGATTATTTTTATTTTTGTAGCATGCTTATTTTATTTTAATTTTCTCTATATTTTTTATGTTCTAGGGATAGAACACACATCTTTTACCAAGGGGATGTTGGCATTTGAATGCAACTATTTAAAATGTGCCATAAATAGCACATAGCTATAGATACTAAACACATGATTATGCAACCATGTATAATTATAGATATGAATAATTCATGCATATATCATATTTAGGTAAATAATATATTTTGGTATGTATATAACTAATAGTGGACTTTACAATAAGTCTATTTTAAATTATGTTTATGCATGAATCTATATATAGACTTAGTATACAAGGGGACATGCACCTATATAGGCCCCTAATACTATATTGTTTATGGTGATAGAAGGTGATGAAATAATATACACTATTGACATTATACTAAGTACTATCTTATAATATTTATGGAATTTCTAGTATGTATGATTATTTGTAGGATGTAAAATAAGTAGAGTTTGAAGGACCCAACATGCTTTAGGTGAGACATAAGGTTATTCTAGTGCATTAGTAGTATGATTACTTATCCATTTTTATTTTGTATGCAAGTAAGTTATGGCTAACACAACTAATTTTTTTGATGTTCCACTAAGTCTTAGTGAACTTCCTTCAATGCTTATCAAAAGGACCAACAAAAAGGCTCTTAGCCTTGATGACATCTATTAGTGCTTCAAATATACTTGACATTTTTTGTTCTTGATCTTCTATAGGCATACAAGGAAGCACTTCACAACAAGTCCCTAATGTTTTAAATCAAGGAAATATCAAATTTATTCCCAATGTTAGGGATCTCAATTTTTTCTCTAGTTTCATCGCCATATCGAGGAGGCATCACATCATCTCCCTTTGATAGTTGCAAGTCCCTTTGATGAAGTCTATCAAAATGTTCTATTTTGTTGGGGACTTGTGTTTGGAAGTTGCAAGGTGCTTAAGAAATGACTTAAGTCCATTATGTTCATCTCATGAAAGGCCCCTCACATCTTGGCAACCGGTTGACTAGGTCTGAGGTTCACTTTGACATGACAGTGTGTGATCAATGAGAGAATGGGAAATGTCTCTTCGACACAACAATGTTGTATGAAGAGTTTTATTAGCATGACATGAGCATATCAGTGGGACTCTTCCTAGATTCTCTTCGATAGCCCGATAGCTATCTCATCGATGAGACACTAGGTCATCGAAGGGAGTTCTATCTGTGTCTCTTCAACGGAGTGATAAGGAGTATGAAAGTGTTATCGGCGAGAATGAACGACATCGGTGAGACCTTTGGCTATGTCTCTCCAACTTGGTGATGAGAAGGCAGTGCTCCGATGGGACCCAGTCATAATGATGTGGGTGACAATGTTGATGAAGATGACATGTGGCATGATGAGATTGAGTATACGGTAATCCACATCCTTGTGGATTACGTTGTAGTGACTTGGTGATGAGATGGACAGGTGGCATCATCAAGGATCTTCATCGTCGTGACTGAAGGTCATCGGCGAAACTTGTTAAGATGTCTCCTCAACATCCCAATGATCGTTCCATCAGTGAGACTTTGGTAGTTCGATAGGACTTTGTTGCATGTCTCTTCGACAAGGCGATTAGAGAGCATGATGCTGACTGTGGGACCTGGTAAGGTGGATATGACAGTGAGACCCAGTAAGGTAAGGATGATGTGTGTCGATGATATAGTCAGAGAGCGAATGAAAGGATGACATGTGGCAAGAAGCATTATTGGATGGTGACATGTGGTGACACGATGGCATGGGGACCACTTGTCTACAGCAGTAAATGGTATCGATGATGGTCCAAGTTTGAACATGCTCCATTAGGCCATCGAAGAGACTCGGGATAGAGTCCCTTCGACGAAGTTGATTCCCTGAAGACCAAAACAAAGCTTTGGGTTGTCAAGGAGACATTTCACAATGTCATGTCGAACCATCAAGTTCTCATCGACAAGATTCCTTCAACCTCCCATCGGCATATCGAGGAGACAAGACTCAAAGTCACGGCGAACCCATGAAGTCTCGTCGACAACAATCCTCCATCCTTTCATTGGCACTTCGACATGGAAGGTTAATTTTGATCATCTCCTAAGGTGTTTTTTGTCTCTAAATATAATGAATTTTGTGTCATGATTCAGGTTATGTTCCATCTATCGACAATGTATATCTGCTCTATAAGAGGTTTTGAAATTCCCACATAACTTCCTAAATCATATATAGTCTGGGTCTAAGTTAGCAAATTAGCAAGCACATATACAGGGGGCTATAAGCATGAATTTTGTAAGGGATGTTCTTTGGTTATCATGCAAGTTTGTTAATTACTTCATTTGCTAATTTACTTGGCTTTGACAAAGACACTTTGTAAATCTCTAATTATATATTAATATATATAGGCATATCCTGCCTTTTGCTTAACGAAAAAAAAAATTCTATAGTTGGCAACTCATTAATTTATTGAACCTTTTGCATGATATTAGCTAAATCTCCATCTCTTTGTATCAACCATTTAATTACCAATATTGTGAGACTACAATAGATATTATTTAAGAGGAGTTGCTATCTCTTGGACAATACGATTTTGGGGAGGGCACATGGAATGAGGCAAAACTTCTAGATAGCAGATTATATTTCTCAAACTTGATTTCAAGAAAGATTCATGATAGAATAGAGTGCTCATTTATTTTAAACATGCTCAAAAAAGTGGATTTGGATAGCTCACTCTCATAGGTTTAGTTTTTTCATTGCAATTGGTTTCTTCTTAATTAATTTTTTTTTTGTATAGATTTAGGATTTTTAGATGCATTTAATAGGGCTATATTTTGTTTACATAATATTTTTGCCACCTAATTGCATACAAAAATTCACAAGCTTGGTGAAAATAATTTATCTTCCTTGTATGTCTCATCAACTCATTCATGGTTACTTTTCTAGTGAATCTTTTCTTACTCTATTGTAAATGAAAATATCTTATAAAGAAGACACCTCTTGAAAGGGACTTCTGAGGGCTTTTTATAGTGGAGAATGCTAGAAATTATTTGAAACAAATGAATAACCAAGATTTTTCTATGAGAGAAATAAGCTACAAAATTGTAAATGAAATAACACAATTAAATACTTGTGTTTCCAAGAGATGTGTAATTGTCAAGATGATAATTTTGCATTAGGAGCTCAAAGAGGAGTTGCAAGAGAATGACTGCAATAATCAACATGAATGAATCAATGTAAAATAATATGCAAATACAAGCTAGGTAGTGAGTTATATAGAATTAGAGAGAGGATGGAGGTGGCAAATCCAGCCAATAGTGAGTGACCACCAAGGGCTCCAAATATTAAATGTTCCTCCCTTTTAAATTGGTGACGCCTCAACACCTTATCTCCTAGCTATTAATTAATTAAAATCACATTATTAACTTAAGAAATATTAATGAAAGTGTAAGAAAATCCTATGACCAAGGGAAAATAAATTAACTCACTAGGAAAATTAAAAACCCACACCAATAGCGAAAAAATCAATGTTATCATTAGAGTCATTATCAACAACTTAAGTTGTTATTCTTCTTGGAAATAGATTGGAAAATGGGTAATGTTCAAGTTTCTTGCCATTACCTTATCCTTTAAGTTCTTTCCCTTTTCTCTTTGGCAATATGTTCAATTGTTTGGAAAGAAATTATCCTTCTTTGATTACCAAGCCTCTTTCTTTGGTAGGTAAAATTAAGATTTGTACCAAAGCTTTTGATGCAACCATATTTAGTACTTCTCCCATTGGGCCTCTTTACTTGCAACTTACGATAAACATTGCCAAAAAATTGTATGACTTCCTCTAGGCCAAAGTCAAGCAAATATAGGGGTTTTGCGAAGTTTCTTGGGAAAAATGTTGCCTACCTTAGGAGAAAGGAGGGACAAGCATAATTGATCTCTATGGAAAAATCACATTTCTTTGTATTAAATGGGCTACCTAGGATGTTGAAGGTACCAAAGTTTAGAAAATTCTTCTCACACACTACATTTCCTTTTGTTCACTCTATGGTAGTAGGTTTGGTAAGGTCTTGACCTTCACACAATTCTCATTACAACTATCTCAGTCAATATTAAGGGCTCGTCTATGAAATAGAGAATTTGAAAGGCCTTTGAGGTTATTAAGCCTTTTTTTAGCAAGATAGAGATAGTTTTAGTACTAGATTTATCTTTTAATGACCATAATATTTGGTGATTAACTATTGTTAAGAGCTCTTTTTTGCCTCTAAGAGAAACACCTAGCATCAAAGCTCTTCATCTCTTTTGTAAGGGCATTCATACTACTAGAGATTTTATTGCTTCTAGAGATTAGACTCATTGACCATTGTGGTATTAGAAAATTCAACCCTCTAACATAGACTTGCCACTTGCCCTTGATGTTATATATTCAAGAGCTTTCCTAATGTTATGCTTCACAAGTTGGACCTGAAATCACCTCTTTCTTGGTAGAAGGATTTGTGGTGAAATGTTATTACAAATTTTAATAAATATCTTCCTGAGTTACTTTACAAGATTATTAGTCCATTTCCTAAACATTGTTTTGTGAGCACAACCACTGTTGGGGGCATTAATTCCTTTAGACTTGTCTTTCTTAGCTTAGGGTCATCAATAATATATATTGGAGCCTAAAATTGCTCATTTTCATTATTGTCTAGTCTACCAAGGGCTTCATATAGGGGAAAGGCTTTCACACATTAATATTTCTTAGTGAGATATCTAGCTTATAATAACCTGAGAACTTCAAACATCTTTTCTATTTTTCACTTGGACCTAAATCACTTGGAAGTAGATCATAAATGTTTTCTAGCCTTTCTTCCTAGACATTTCACTTGGAGAATTGTTCTATCTAGGGATTAAACACCTTGGTTATCTTACATTGTTAAAATTTAGAATTATTTAGAGCTAGAGTTATGTTTTAGCTCTAAGATTCTAAAAATAATGTTATTTTAAATTATGTTCTTATTTATTTTTTTCTCTCCTAGTAAGAAAATGCAACTTTTCACCTCTATGTACTTTCAAATCCAAGCTTAGGCTAGAAAAAAGGATTTTGGAGTTCCAACACCTCAATTAACTACCTAACCACTAGGGGAATGCACTATATACAATGCATGCATTCCCTTCTAACAGTGCACTCTAGGTGATGCCACTACTTGCTTACATGTAGGAGTTGTTCTCAAAGCTAGAGCTAGAGCAACTTCAAGTGCCTCCCTAGAAGAGAGATTGGACTCTTTCACTACATGCAAAGATGGTTGGCCCGTATTGGTGTTCCACTATTGCATAGGGCAATTTGAAGGTCTATGTTATTTTTCCTTGACCTCCTAGTTAGGGTGTGTTGATACTACTTGTAGTCAATGATTCTTAGGACAAGTGGTAGGCTCCTAATCCTCTCTTTCATGAACTCTCACCATGCATGGTTCCTACTCAAAACAATATGCCTCCTCCTATTGAATGTATTACGAGTTATGAGATATTTTATCAAGATTTAATTGAGCAATTCATGAGTTAGTCTTATTGGCCTATATTTTATGAGTAGTGGTTGACAAGAACCCGTCTCTCACGAGCACCAACGGTCAACTTACCACTCATTGCATCTACATGATATAAGGACTTCTTAGAAGGTCGCCTATCCTACCACTACTTGGACTTAAGCATGCTTAACCAAAAAGTTTCCCAGAGATCAAACCCACTTAATTTGCTACCCCATTTGCAAAAATTTTAACAACTAGTATGACTTATAAACCGTTCATTATATAAATCCTTAACCCAATCATTGTGTTGTGAATGAATAATTTTATTATTTTTCACTTATAACTTATATTTCCATGATCCACATATACCAATCTATGTACTATGTTATTTTCAAACTTTATATTTAGTTAGCATTACCTATATTAAAAAAATCTACGCAACAGACACAAAAAAAATATCATTCTATATAAAAAAAAATAGGTATGTTAGTTACATTTAAATAATATTTATATTTATATTTTGTGGATGTCCATATTAAAAGAACAATATTTATTTTATTTGTTTAACAGTTATTTTATTTCCTTTTATTTATTTTATAGTTTTTCATTATTTTTTTAAATTGATTCTTTAATAATTTTTATTAACACACTCATGCCACTACGCTCTACCCATTACTATTAATATAATTGAATCCTTAAAACTATTATAAAAAATCAACAGGAACTCTCTTTCATTTTCATGCACCCACATTAATGTTATTTTGCAGGCTCCCTGAAGAAGGCACTTCATTAATACTGTTTTCATCATAAGTACACAGTGAAACTTTCATTGGGTTTGAGGATGTACAGTACAAATTTGCTTGTTCATTGCATGATGATGGTACTGCTGTTCAAACTTACATCCCTCAAATCACCTGTCAAACGATTATTTTCCTGCAGATATCCAGTGAATGAATGATATTGTGCTGTAAGTTGCATTTTATTACTGACACCTTGAAACTCTCAATATCAGATGAATCAAAATCCCACAGAAATGTTGGCATCATAATCATTGCATATCTTGAAAGGAAACTACCTAATGAGTTACAGAAAGCAAAAGAAAATTAATGAGTTTAAGCAGATAAGAAAGTATTTCCTGATCAGAGATGATGTACTCATGGCTTTCTCAGTTTTATCTTCTCCTTACTTTTCTTCAATATTGATTGAAGGAATCTTACTTTTATAATTTCATTCGCCACATAATGGTGAAAATGCTCTTCTAGATGAATGTAATGCATTGCATTTATTTAATTTTCATTAATGTTTGAGACTGCACTTGATTACAAATAAATTTAAACCAAACAATTTGATAAATATTATATTCATGGATATATTTTTGGTCACAATTTATGAAAAACATTCAATCTTATGATTTTCAAATTCCTTAAAATCTGGTGGAAAGTACGATAAAAATTTATTAATATGATTAATATGAATAGTTTGGTTTTTATTTAATAGCTGGTTTATAATACATTCAATGAATAGTATATGATCAGGCTTTATTTGTGAACTTATTCATATTTGTGGTAGTAGAGCCTACTTATTTCTACATGCACAAATACAATCAAGATATCAAAAAATTGGGTTGAAGACAAGAGATTTCCCATATTGCCTTCTTAATAGATGAAAATGATCAAGGATGGGTACCAAAGGACAAGTAATAAAAGCTTCAAATAACTTCAATGTGTTGATGAAGGTAGCTCTCGAAAAACAAAGAATGGCGATGATGATCCAATTTGATTAGCTTTTGTAAAATGTACTATGTGCCACAAACCACAATACAAATATGATTTTAGTCTAAATTGCTTCAAATTTAAAATCAATTTTGATATCCCCACCTTTGAAGAGAAATTGGTGTAGATGTTAATGATTAGATTTTAAATTATATAAATATTTCATTGTAAATAAGCTCTTAGATTCAAATAAGATCATGTATTCATCTTTCATGAAACCAAAATTCATGTTCAATAATGTTAGGAAACTATCTTTCTAACCAAAGAAAATAGAGGGACCTCAACATCAAGGATGAACTTGTTGACTTCCACATAGGGATATTTTATGAAGACTATCAAGGAAGAATTTTTCTACAACATGTATATGATGAAGCACGCATTTAGTAGAAACACTAAAAAAAAAATAAGACAAGACTACACCATTTCTTTTTGTGTGTTATCTACAAAAATTTACATTAAGGAATGCAAGGAAAAATAGATTTTCATATATCATTGCGACCCTCATTACTACATCCAAACATAGATGACATTTCTAAATCTTAAAACCTTGGGGGCTCTAAACCATTGTGTCGTGAATATTAAAGAGAAATTTAGGGCCCAAGGTAAGAAACTCTCTTCTACAAGTGTCAAGCTAGAGGGAGATGACACTAAGCCCATAAGAAAGTGTTAAATCAAAGATGTTTTACCAAAAAAGAAGACGCCAAAGAAAAATGGCAAGATTAACCTAAAAGACATCAAACATGTGGTATGCTAAGATGATTTTTGCACTACCAATGCTCTTCTAATTTAGAGCCCTATGAGCTAGAGATAGATTCCTACCTATAAATCTATTCAAGCAAAGAAAAGAAGGACAAACCGTTGATCTTTTACCCTCATATCATTATTTCCACTACAAAATTCCTATCACAAGAGTATATGGAATCTATATTTCATTGACAAATAAGCATGAATGGGAAGGTTATGTATTTAATCATAGATAGTAAAAGTTGAAAAAACATGTCTATGCTTATATAGTCAAGAGGTTGAACTTATAAACAATACCTTGTTATCATCCATGTGTCATTAAGGGTGAGTCAAGATAGAGATATCCATGTTAGTATATATATTTTTCAACAATACTCTACCAAAACCTTCATGATGAAGTAGTTTGTGATATGACACCTTTGTACTACTACAAAGTTGTGCTTTGAAAAACCTACATGTACTAGTTTCATATTTTCTACAAGAATAAATCTTAGAGCATAATCATAAAACAAGTAATAGAAACTATCAAAAGTGGTCCATGTGAAATCATTTTTTTAAGTCAACATAACAATTATAATGTAAGAGCATCTTAGAGGTTAAGAAAAAATGCATCAATCAAAAATAATTTCTTCTTGTTTATTTTTTTTCTATTTTTGTTAGGTTTATAGAGTACATTTATAATTATAGAGTGTTTGGTACAAAGTTTTTAGTGTGGTTCCATTTTGGGGTGAGTATATGAAGAACTCTCTATGGTAATATGGATCCAATAAGGTGTAGTAGTGTTTTCACACTTGAAGCACAAATTCCTAAAAGTAGCTTGAACCATCATGATATCATTTATAACTATGTTCGTCACTAGGAAGTCTTACCTCAATGCAATAGGTTTGGGAGTTCATGGTACTTCATTAATGATTGGACTAGGACCTAGACCTACGTAAATTTTCTCCACTAGCCAAGTATCCAATCACTTCTCTTGCCTATAGTGGAGTTGGGATTTAAATCTAAACCACTTTTAGAAATGTAGTATGATGAAGATATTCAAGGAAGAAAACATTATAGGAAATTAAATAATGAGAGCTCGATTAACTTGCTTAAAATTAATGAATTTAATTGAATAAGCTTACTATATGGAAGTTTTTCCCTCTTCATTAAAATTATGTAATTTTTTTAAAATCAATCTATATGTGCCAAGTTGGTAACCTATAATGTAGGTAGATTCGAATAAAAATTGATAGCTTGGAATAGTTCAAGCAAAGAATGATAAATTCATGAGATAAAGACTATGAGTTGAAGTATGATCAAGTGGAAGCATGTATTTGGTTTGTGTCTAGTATATAGGTAAAGAGTGTCATAGGATTAGAAACTTGAATGTACCACCAAGTGGCTTGATACAATTTTGAATGCTAATAGAATATATATTTTCTAATACATTTTGTGTTGCTACTATACATGTGAAGGATGTCCCTTAGTTGTGTTATTTGTTGTACTATTGATTTTGAGCATTAAGGTTGTAGGTTATAAATCCCTTAATTGAGACCTCCATCCCTAACCATCTCAAGTTGAAATGCCTTCATAAAGAGGGTAGAGGCAAAGGAATTACAACTATTGTATATAACCTAGATAAGGTGTTGAGTGAGCCTAGTAGGATACAAAATTAGTTGTATGTAATGGAAGAAGATAAGAAGAGAGACTTTATTCCTAGAGTGGATGAGAATGATGGAGAGTATGACCAAGAATTAGAGCTTGAAGGCTCTCCAAAAAAAAATCCATGGATGAAAGATAAGGTAGATTTATTTCATCCATCTTAAATATTAGAAGAGGGACACTTCTTGAAGTTCAAAGTTGTACTAATAATTTAAACCTTGAAGAACTAGTATATGGGATAACTAAAATAGAAGAGTATTTTTATTTTGAGGGAATCAAAGATCTAAAGAGGGTGAAAGTGGCATAGTCTAGACTAAAGGGACTTATCACACTAAGGTGAAAGAATTGCAAATGTGAAGAGACAAGAAAGGAGATGCAAAAATAACTAGTTATCCTTATAATATAATGGCTACTATGAAACGAAATTTTCTTACCATCTATTACTAGATTTTAATGTTGAAGTGGTCATGATAAACCTAATACAAAGGGAGATTATAGTAAAGGATTATATTGAAGAATTTTACAAGCTAATCATACAATATTCTTGCAATGAACTAGATCAAGAGAAAATGGCCAAATATATTCATTGTTTGATATTGATTATTTAGGAGAATATAATTATGTTGAGGGTGCAAACATTGGAGAAGGCATATCAATTTTCCTCAAGAATTTGGAAGAAACTATAAATAGAAGGCACAAAAGGAAACACATGCTAAATAAGGTTGTGTAAAAAGAAGGTTCAACTATTGCAAAAAAAGGAAGAGACCTAACTAGAGGAACGTGAGGATTTTTATACCTTGAGGAGCTAAGGGATTTTTTCCTTCCAAGTTAATTTTTTTTTAATGTGTAGTGTATATGACCATAATGTTTTTGGGTGTCAATAATTGAAGGCCGAAACTAGAGATAAGGGTGGAAGTTTGTACACCATGGGTGAAAGAAAATAAAAATAAATGAGGTTTTATTTTCTTCTTTAAAGTACATTTCAAAATAGTGTAAACTAAGACTATTTATATTGAATAAACAAGTCTAATCTAAAACTAATTAAAATATACAAGAGCTAGGATAGAATAGAGACTAGATAAATGCAATGAAAATAAATATTTAAAAATAAAAATTTAATTGTAAACTAAAATAGGAAAGGAAAAACCGATATGGATAAGAATAAAACTTATGAACTTGATATACTCAAGAAATGTGAAGATAATTATAGCAAACTCTACTAAGAATATATAGGATAAATATGGAGTCTATTAGAGGTCTTCTCCACAACATGGATGTGAGTGTTCATGATGTTTGTAAGGTCTATATATTTAAAGAAATACTCATCATGATTTGCAAACACTTTTAATTATATGCACCCATATCATATCGGCTCACAAACACATGAAAAATAACGTGATAAAGATAATCTTTCCTCAGTCAAACCCCTTGTGCTTTTTATAGCACAAATGTTGTGCAACACAAAACTAAAATAGAAAAGAGTTGTCAATCTACAACAATAGAAACAATTGGCTACAATTAATAACAAAGAGAACTCTCAAAATGTAATGGAAATATGTAAAACCTTAGGAGGTGAAAACAAGGAAACAAGGATAAGAGAAGGAAAATATTATGGATATGGGGCATGCAAGAAAAAGAAAAACAAGGAATGATGGAAGCTAAAATATGTAGAAATAAGAAAGAAAATTTGGATTATAATATCAAGGGGGGTAGAATTTGAGAAACATAATGGTATGGGAATAGAGGAAAAATACTACAACTTCTACTCCAAGAAGACTACAAAGAAAATGAAACGCTTCTTGAGAGGCTTCAAGCTCCAAGATCTAGTAGAAATATCTAATAAAGCACTAGCATAGAGGACAAAAGATTGAAAGGATGTGATGGATGGATGAAATGAGATGAAATTTGGTTTATTTATAAGTTTTTGGATATTTTTGAGGCAAATGAAGGATAAATTCAAAGTAGGTGTGTCATAAATGAGATGCTTAGGAAGTTTGGTGAAATTCCTTGCAAAAACTAGGAGCTTCCTCCAAGGAGTGTTAATGTTCTTATTGAAAAATGTGATGGTAGTATGTTGTCATTGATGTCAACTTATGTTATTATTGCATGCACTTGTATTTTTTCCTTAATGAAGAGTTGTGTTGAGGGATTGTAATGTTGTCATCGGTACAAAGTTGTACCTTATCTTCTGAAGTTCATGATTGAATATCAATATGATTTGTTTGATGTAATATTACATATGTTCATGATGTATGACTTCACATGTAGTATGAAGAGAAATGTATAAGTCTCCAAAATGTTAAAGACACAAAGATTTGCACCACAACTACTCAGTCAAATGCTCCACATTTCTCTATAGATGAAGTTGTGGCCTTGTGATCTAATAGTTAGTTTAACACATCTATGAGGTATGTACGTTCCAAGTTTCAAAGCATAAGTGTTAACACAAAGCTCTCCAGTCTCAACAATGTAAGAACAAGTTAAGTTTCTGAGAGTGGTTGCATAAGGAAGGATAGAAAGTCTCTACATTTCACCGCATCATCTTATTTTTCCTTGTGGTTTTGGGTTTATATTTATGTTGATTGTGTGCCTGATCAGTTCAAGTTTCACATGGTTTGGTGGACCATCGGTGATTCTGTTGGTGACACTGTGTTGTTTGTATTTTGATAATTTGGAAGTTTTGTTTGGTGATGATCTAATGACTTGCGCCAACAAGTAATTGTCTAAATCTAAGAAAAGAGGTTATGAGAAGCATAGTTGAGGCCCATAGTATTCTCTATGAGTCACAAGACGGTATTTGATCTTCTGGATTGTACAACGGTAAGCCTAGAAGTAATATCTTGAGTATTAAGTGTTTGCACCAACACAAAATGATCCAAAATTGTAAGAGTATATATAAGTGGTTTACAAGCTATATCATTATCATGGAGTGATATGCATAATTTTGTTTGGTCTCTCTAGTATCACCTTTGGTCTAGAATTGATGCATGGAAGATTACATGTTTTTCAGGCCAACTTGACATGTTGTGTTGCTTACGCCAAGTTTTTGGATGTGTGCACTAGTTTTCAAGATGTGTTCTATGACAAATAGGTCTTGACTAACTCTCTGTTTGAACCACATGTGATTTCCTTGTACCACGGATGTTTTTGGAGCGACTTGCTATGGTCAATGCATGTCTCATATTATTTGTTTTATCTTGGTCGACAAGTAGAAATTTTTTTAAGCTTTCAAAGGATACAAATAGAAGATCAAAGCTATTGAAAAGAAATATGAGAGCATGGTGAATGTTTTGAAGAGATAATGTGTGAATAAAAAATCTATAGAATCTATTTTGATAATGAAATATGGTAAAGATCAGTTCAAATAGCTCATTAGTGAGTGTATGTGAAAGTGAGAAGAAGCATGTGCAAGTATAAGTGTCAGAATGTATGTTGAAGGCAATGAGCTGAAGGCAACAGAGTTTGTTTGAGCAGGTGTATGTGTGAGTGTACCATAAGTAGTGAACCAGAGGTAACATAAGTGTTGAAATATTGCAGTACTATTGTAAGTGTTGTAGTTTACATGGAGTTGTAATATTCCTTTGGTTGAAGCCATAAAACCTATTGTAAATTATGTTTTCATTTGTGAGGATAGATTTGGACAATAGATCCAAACAACTTGCTCACTGTAGTTTTTCCCTTGTAGGGTTTTCCATGTAAATTTGGTGTTATGGTTGCATGCTTATGTGTTTCTTCTACTTGTCATGATTTTCACTTGATTAATTGTTTATGGAGGAAAATAATTTTATTAAGTATTGATTCACCCCTCCCCTATCAGTACTTTTGTGTGTTCAATAGTTCTATCGGTGTCAAAGTGGGGTGTTAATGGTATTTAATGGTGGAGGCCCCAAAATTTTGGAAAAGGTGGATAATGAATAACCAAGGGCAAAGGAGGTGGTTTTGAGTCAAAAGGGTATTTGAAATGTGAGAAATAGGGAAAATATAGTAAAGAGGGAAGATAGAGCACACATGAGGGAGAACACAAAAATTAAATGATAAGCGAGTCTATGATAAACATCACATGGGAAAGGATGGAAAAAAGGTTTGAAAATATATGGGAAGGGGACATGCATATAGAGATAATAAAAAATAAATAATATTGTAGACACTCAAATAATTCTGACATTATGCATCTGATTTTGATCAAATATCATCAAATTCTTCTATTAATCAAGTAACTAAGTTTATTTGATTAATTCACTTCCTGCTAACTAATGTCATCTCTTTTAATTAAATAAATCAATATATTTAATTAAAATCCTAATGTTCTAACATCCTCTCATTTGATTTAAATAAACCCAAACATTTAAATTAGATGTCATAAATCAGCTAATTTCATCCAAGTTAATTAATCCTAAATTAATTAACTCCTAATACTAATCCCTCATTTCTCTAGCTTTTGACTCAACCTGGGTCAAACCTAAACCCCTGACTAACCCACCCACTTGCACATGAAAATCAATTTCTTTAATTAACTAAATACCTTATTTTCCCTCACAAGGCATATTCCCAAGGAATATTCCTTCATTTACTCCACTTATTTGACTTTTTTGCCCAAACCATTTCCTTCCAAAACATCTCAATCATATTCATTTAATGCCTCTGCATTAATCTCTCTTACACCTCTCAAATCCTCAACTACATGCATTAACCATGCACATTCTCCAAAATGTGCTCCACCTTCCTCCACTAGCCATGTGACAAGTGTCACAATATCATTGGCTCTTCTTTAATCCCACATTCCTCCCATCTCTCTACTCTTCAACCCTTCAATCTAAAAATACAAGGCACTTCTACTCCACACTCCATCCAAAATCTTAGTAGTTGCACTATAGGCACTCATCACTTGCATTTTCATCTTAGCTTGTTATCATCATTTTGCATCAAATTCATCTTTGCATCTTCTCATCAAGATCAAGAGCTTATCATAAGGGATTGGGAAAGGGCTACTTTCCACATCAAAGTAGCACCAATCCCCCTATGGGATGATGGTTTGGTTGATTTAGATTAGATTTAAATATTTAGTTGGTTATGTTGCATGCCTTACTTCGTGTTTTCTCTTCTATATTTGATCAACAATTTCATAGGGAGTGGTTTATTTGAGTTTGCTAACAATGGCTAATTTGATATGTTTTATCTATTGTTAGTGATTGTAGATTCTCCTCTCACAAATACTAAGCTAGGTATGAACAAGACATAAAAATAAGGATGTACATGGCTAGACAAAGTGTGAACATCTATAAATAAGGATACAACGCACACACCTATGGGATCACATAAGAGAGTACAAAAGATGACAAAAAATGTTGTAGTATATGCAATTTTTGTTATTATAATGGGAAAATTGTGCTATCAAACTATTATAAATAGAGAAGTAAAATAATAATCTGTATGGCTTGGAAGAATCAATTACCACCCAAGTGCCAAGGGAGAACCTATTGTTGAAGAAGAATACCTCAAATATCACAAGAAGATCCAAGATAAGTCATTCTTAAGTGATCAAATTTTTAGAATTTGAAGAAAGATACAAAGTAAGTGTTGTGATGTTATTGTAGATTATGGTACTCTAGAGAATATATTGTTAAATGAGGTTATAATAAACTTAAACCCGAGGTGTGTTATTCATCCACAAACCTATTAAGTGTCTTTCTTAGAAGAGGGTTGTGAATTTTAAGTAAAGGAGTAGTGTGAGATTAATTTGAATATTAACATTAATAAGCATAAGGTCTTATGTGGTAATTTACTCATGGATTATTGTCATATATTTCTATATAAACTCTAACAAGTTTATGATAATGAGCTCATATATAATGGGAATCCTAATATTTTGTGTGGAATAGTGAAAAATAAAGTATGGAATATAAATAAACAAACACAAATATAAGCTCCTTTTATATTATTCTTTTTCACTACCTTAGATTGAGCTAGATGAAGAAGATTTTTACCCAATTATCTCCTTGATTTTCTCTCAAATTTTAGGAAATGTGTCTCATCCTTGATCCTAATGTTAATATTACAAAAGGTGTGATTTTTAGGTATAAATTGAAAAAATCAATTTTTAGGCTATAGGCTTTGTTTTTTGGCCAAAATAAAAATTCTTGATTACTCGACACTACCCATGGGGGAACTCATTGTGTAGAAATATTCATGTACTTCAATTTAAAATTAATGGGGCCAATCGACCTGTCAGATCAAAATTTATGACCTTCAAAAAATTTCTTCAGAAATCTAAAAAAGTTGTTGGATGTAAAGAAGTGTTGTAGAGGGGAGTTACACCTATTAACTAGCTTATTATTGCATAGAAGATTGTCGTTGCATGAAAAGATCAACCTGTTAATGCCCGATACAACTGCCAAATCTAGACAGGATGCAAGATCCACATGAGGTGGTTAATCCATGTCACGAACCCAAGCGCCGCATTGCACAGCACAAGGAGACCAAGGGAGAAACTCATGCAACAATCCCCCCAGTGCAAGCAAGGCGTTTGAACCTGTGACCTCGGATTTGATACTAATTGTTCTATTAAAGTGATTGAACATGAAATGTAGATAATAGAAATAGAAATAGCAACACCATACATAAGAGAACACTAGATTTACATGGAAAACCCAATGAGGTAAAAACCATGGCGAGGATAGAAGAGAAATGCTACACAAAGAACACTTTCTCAATGCAACAAGGAATCCACCACAATGCTCCAACAATCTCGTAACCTTGCATGAAATATTTCAGACACCTTCAGCTCACTACCTTCAAGAATTCAAACACTTGAAATTCACACTTCTTTGCTCAAATTTGCATCACACACATCACTTGCATCGATCTTGCATCTATCTTGCTTCTATATTTCCCTTCAGAACAACACCACTCTTATTCACTACCTTCAAGAATTCAAACACTTGAAATTCACACTTCTCTGCTCAAATTTTCATCACACACATCACTTGCATCGATCTCACATCTACCTTGCTTCTCTCTTGCCCCTCAGAACAACACCACTCTTATTTATATCAACCTAAATCTTGAAAATATTCTCCAATGTTGGAAACTATCTGTTACACTTACAATTTCAAATTAGGTCGGCACCTAAACATTTCCGCGGTGGATAGGAATGAAGGTGACCTACATAAATCCTTAATTAGGACCCAAATAGATCCCAACACACCTCAACACGCTTCCATAAACTTCACATGTAGTTCTAACACAAGGTCAGCCAATACCCATGTTAAAAACCATAAACATTAAGTACATGCTTCCTTGAATCAATCTGAAACTTTTGGACAACAAAATTCACTTGAACACGATCTAGAATAATCCACGAACTACTTGAGATTCATCAAACACTTCATACAAACTTTCATCATACAAATACATCAACTTAGAACAACTGATAAACATTATTCACACACTAACATATGAAACTCACTCTATACTGTACCAAATCAAATAAAACCTTGAAATCTAAAAGATACAAAAATTATAAGCAATTTCCCAAGTCCACACAACTTGAACCCAAATAACAAAGAAACACGAAGCAAATACATTTCTCACAGTCCACAAAAACATCACTAAAAAACTGGTTCACACACTAGTGAAAATATCTCACTGTACAACAATCTAGAAACCCAAATTTTGAATATAGAAACCTCTAACAATCATGACCAACATATCAGATCTGCACAAGCATAGCCTCAACATAAAAGAAATGCGGAGAACAATACCATAGCACATTTTGAACACTAGCACAACACAATTTTCTTTGTTTATCAAATTTTCTCAAAAGCACTTGGAAACCAAGTACCAAAGACATCTTCTCAGCTCATTACTTCATTCCAACTCATCTCCAGACACTGTAACAAAAAGATAGCTCCATGCACTTACAACACTTCCTCAATATCTCAACTACACATGCACAACCTACAACAAGCTCTTTTCCTCTTTTTCACAATTTTCTCAATATCCTCGACATGCAACAAACTTCCTTAACACATAGTGGACATCAATGACAACACCAACCAGTAGACTTCCTGTTGACATCAATGAAAACAACTTCATACTTGCAACACTTATGATGCATATTATGACACATCATAAGGTAAATTTGATTGGGGGATGATTTGGGTACCCCTTTTGGGTGTTTTAGCTCGTGATTTTTGAATTACCATTTTATGGTTTAAGGTTTTGTATCTCATGTATATAAGGTACTTGAGATGGAGGTTGAGTGTATATTTTTATAGATACCATTAAGTTGTAAGAATTCCTCCAAATATCTAGTTGATGATACTCCTATAAAGGCTTGTTCTAAAAGTGTATTTTAGTCATGATTTATTGAATAATGCATTGAGTTTCTTTGGATTATGAGGTTTTTATCCTAAAATGGTTTTCCCGATGTACACCTGTGTTATGGTATTTACTATTTGTTTTCTATTTAAATGTGTTTTTTCTTTTTTTAATTATTTAAAGATTAAAATTTGCACAACACTCTCCTCATAAAATTAGTGTAAGAAGTATTTCTACATATTGTACTTCCTTTCACTTGGTATTAGAGCATAATCACCTCATATTCTAGGCGATGGGTAGAGGAATTTTTGTACTAATCTTCATTTGAGTGTGAGCTTGTGCTAGAAGGTTTTTTAATTTTATTGTAGGAATATATGGCAAGAACATCAAGGATAGAGATGGAGAAACTCTCAGGAAAATTTTTTGAGTTGTTAAATCTCAAGATGGAGGATGTGCTCTTAAACCGAGATTTATGGGTTGTAGTATCTAGATCCAAACCCACAACTACATCACAAGAAGACTAAGAAAAGATGGACATAAAACCAATAAACATTAGAATTAGTTTGGATGATTGAGTGTTGCTAAATTTACATGAAGATAATATTGTAGTGAATATTTAGAAAAAAAATGGTGAATTTTTTAAGGCTAAATCACTAGTGAATAAAATTTTCCTAAGAAGGAAGCTATATACCCTTAGGATAGAGGATGGTGGGGTTGTGGATGAACATATAAATGCATTCAATATGATAGTTACCCAATTATACTCTATGGGAGTGGAAATAGAGGAGGATTAGTGTATGAATTTTACTTGTGTTCTTTGCCAAAATCATGGGACCATCCTTTTTATTTCCATTATTATTATTTTCTAGCAATTTTAAAATGAAGAAAGTGGTTGCATATTTTATTTTAAGAAAAATGAGAAGGAATATTTTTGAGTTGACTAAGGAGGCCCTAGTGGTTCATGAAAAATCTAAAAAATTGTCAAAATAAGCATAAGAAGAAAGATAAGTCTAGATCTAAATCTTGTGGGAGATCCAAAACTCTTGGCGAATTCAAAGGTGGAGATGTGTTTGAGACTATGGTAAAACAAAATATAAAAATATGGCCAATAAGGAGAAAGAAGAATAAGGTAGATTTTGATCATGATTTTGAGAGATCCTCCTAGGATGAAGATGATATTTTTTCGTTGTCTTGACTACTCATGCATTAGAAGTTGCATGGTTGATAGACTCTGCCAAATTTTTCCACATGACCTCACATCAAGGATGGTTTAAAAAATATGAAGAATATTATGGTGGGAAGGTGCACCTAGGAGATAATTCTCATCTGGCTATGGTAGAGTCCTAATTTTATTTTGTGATCGATGAGTAAAGGAGATCAATGGTGTACTACATATCCTTGGTTTGGAAAGGAACATAATTTTTGTAATTAAATTGAATGATGTAGTTTTGGAGGATGTTTTCTTGAGTGGAGGGTGTAATATGGTCCCGAGAGAGCTATGGTTTCTTACTAAGGTTGTTTAGATTGAAACTCTATTTTAACTAGATGCATGCATAGTTCAATATAATAGCTCTTCAATTTATGTAATAAAGAGATCTAGAAAATCTTCACCTTCACCATTGGAACCAACAATAAAGAGGTGCATTATGTCTACTTCTAATGATCATGCTTTCTTGGTATGTAAGGGTTCTCATGTTTTTGGAAACTAATTTGATAGTAGAGAAAAACAATGTTTACAGCACCAAAGTATGGGTCATATAGATGAGAAAGGTTTAATGACCCTACAAAATGAAAACCTTATTAAAGGGTTAAATTATTGTAATATTAAATTTGATTTCTATGACATTGCATATATGGAAAACAAAAGTGCTTTCAACTTTACCCTTTCTCATAAATCTTATGGGGCGTTGAATTTGATCCATTTTGATGTATTTGGTCCTATTGATATTATTTTAATTTATAAATATGTATATTATGTTTCTTTCATTGATTATTATAGTTGGATATATGGGTATGTTTCCTTAGTAATTGAATTCATCGATAATTTTATAGAGTTTAAGGCTCTTGTAGAGAATTAGAATAGTAGGAAGATTAATATTTTAAGGACTGATAATGATGATGAGTTTTGTTCAAAGCAGTTTGATAGATTCTATAAGGATTATGGGATAGAAAGACATAATACAACTCTATAAAAACCTCAATAAAATGTTGTAGAAATATAAATATAATATTGATGGAGAGGGCTTGGAGTATGCTAAGTGGGGTTAGCATGGAAAAAAAGTTGCCATAACTTGATACCTAGTTAATAGGTCTCTTCATATGTTGTTGATAAGACAACTATGAAAGTGTTTTGAGAAAAAAATCCTCATGGATACATCTTTGTGTCTTTGGTTGCAAGGCACATACACATGTGCTTAGGCAAAAAAATTCAATGTTGGAGAACAATATTACAAAATGTATCTTCATTGGTGTTGGTGTGAAAGCATAAAAAATTTGGAATCTTATGGTTGAGAGAGTTTTGTATAGAAGTATTATCTTTAGAGAATTTAAGTATTCTTCCATGATATTACAACCAAAGAAGGAAAAGAAAGATGTAGTTCAACTAACCCCAATGACTAAGAAAGTCAAATCAAGAGTCCACAAAGGACTTGAAGAAAAATATATCTCAAATAGTTCTGAAGAAGAGATGGAACCTCCACCTCAATCTTTGAGGAGGTCCACTTGACAAACAAAACAACTAGAAAGGTATACTCCCCTTGATTGGAGATATATTTTTTTTTATTGCTAATATTGATGAGCCTAAGACTATAAAGTAGGCTATTAGTATAGATGATGTAGAGTGGACTAGAAGGTAGCTATGGATGAGGAGATGGTTTCTTTGGATAAAATAATACATGGGACCTAGTACCTTTTCTTAATGAACAAAATATCATTGGATGCAAATGATTTTTCAAAAGAAAAATAGGGTTTGATAGTGTTGTGTCATAAATTGCATACCATTACAATTTCACAGTATCAATGTCCCCTCTATTATTTCATGATTTAAAATCTTCTAAATGCAAAGTGTTAACATCAGAATATATTGTATATAACATTTTTATAATAATTCTAGCTTCTTGAGTTCAATTTTATTTGACGAGAGTGCTACACAGAGATGTTTGCATTACATGCTAGAGTCCCATGAAAATTCATGATTCCAATGGCCATTTGAGCATTACCTTCCCATGAATATTCTAGAAGTAATACCTTTGCATGACAGTTACATTGAATGTAGTGACCCGAATTGCTATTTTGAAAAAAAAAATGAAGCAAAAAGAAATAAAGAAACTTTGATTTTCTTTCTCATATGCCCTCATACTCTCATGCTCACATTTTGGGTACCAAACTCTACTACTTCTTGAATAATATTTGAAGTTTTTATGAATAGTAAGCTCTTCAGGCATTGCATATGACTTTTTCAAAGTGGGATTGAACAAGGTAGTATTGTGAAATTTTTCACATCTCTCTTAGGGGTTCTTGACAAATTCCACATGATTAAAATCTCTTCTTTTACTTCTTCCTCACAATATGCATATTTATTTGCGTTAGCATCTAAATATATCTAGTGTTAATATGGTGTATTTAATATTATTTTATATATTCAGTATTATACTTTGCTTCAAAGCAATTTATCTCATTAAATCAATCAATATTATCAAAATATTGGTTGTCTATGGAGGTAGAAATACTAAAACAAGGGTTTGACTAAAGCAAGCCCCTAAAAAATCCCAACAAAACATTTCTCTTGTCTTTTTATGTGTGTAGGTTTCATAAGTTGAAAATAAGTGAATATTCTAATGATATCTTTTACTTTTCAATAGATCTTATTAGATTATTGCGGTTTAAAATTCTAATTGCATTTCCTCTCTTGTTTTGTCATTTTTATATTTCTCATATGCATTCATCTCGTGGTATGTATTCTATGTATTCAAGAACCAACTACAAGACATATTTTTACATCTATAGTAGATAGAGCGGTGTGAGGATGTCCATGTTGTGTGCTTCTATTTGCAACCAAATCTATGAAAAAGTTAGCGTAGAATTGTCCTTGAAGAATGTACATTCAATTTATATTGATATCAGTTTATAATTATTGTTACAAAAATAGATATTTTCACTAGTCTATTATAATTGGGAATATTTATATTATGTTAGAATTCAAATATTTAATTTACTTTCAATTATAAATATTTCATAAAAGGGATAAATCAAACAAGTAGAAGAACCTATGGTTCATCCTAATGTTAGTGTAAATTATTGGTTCTCAAGGAAATTTAATTCCTTTGTAAGAATTTTTTTTACACTATGTTTTGGTGAACTCAACGTTCTTGAGCATAAACTCCTTAAAATAGACAAAAATGTTTGAAATCAAACATCAAACTCTCTTCTTCCTTTTTTTACCTAAATGATAGTAAGATTGATTATTTTAAATTCTCTTATGAGATTTATGACCCAATCTCTTCATTTTGGTGACATTGTAATAAGAAGCATTCCTAATTACAATATGTCACAATCAAAACCTTTCAACACACCTAACTAGATTGGGCTAAATTTTTCAAAATAACAATTCACAATGAGTATACAAAATTCTCCTCATCATTATACATCTGTTGATTTTGCTTCACCATCTTGGGCATCTCCTTTGGATAATGGATTTGATCATGAGGCTTATTTGCATGTTCCATTTGTACAAATCAAAGCATTAGATGACAATTTACTTAAATTTCAAACTCTTATAGTTAATGACACTCTTACACAAGAAATGCCTATTGTGGACACAATATGCAATATATTAATTTCAAATTAAAAAATAGTTGAATTTATTTATGGACTAGCACACATTATGCATAACAATGTTCCATCTTATAATTTTATTTTTGGAAATCCATAAGATGAACAATCTAATATTACTGACATACAACTCTCTATGTCAATGCTAGAACCAATTGTGCATATGTGACAATAACACCTATGACCACAATGGATGTGCCTTATGATGGATTTTCCTCATACTTCCTTAGAGAAAATCTTGGTTCTTCTCAACCCTTTACCTCTACCACATCTACATCTACAGCTTTAAAAGCTTCAACTATTCACACGAACAATGTTGACCTTATCTTAAACCAGCTTTTATAAAATTTTAGTCAGCTACAAAGCCAACATTCTCACTCGCAAGGTTTTAAAGCATCTAGATTTGAAAAATATAATGGAAAAGGTGACCCTCAAAATCATGTTTCTACTTTCACTACAATTTTCTTTTTTCAGGATGCACTGTTAGAAAAAAATATTCCCATAGTCTCTCAATGATATTATGTTGGATTGGTTTTTATCATTTCCTAATAATTTCATTCATTAATTTGAGCTTGATTAATTAGTTTCTCCAACATTTCTGTAGGTAAAATTGGATTGTAGGTTACATTCACAAACCTCATATATTGTAAGTAGGGACCCATTGAAAAGGATACTAATTTTATTTTTTGATATCAATCATTATTTTCTCAAATCCCTTATGTGAGCTTGGATTTTGATGTACAAAAAGTGTTCATTGGAAACTTGTAGCCAATGTTAAGGGACAAAATACTTTTAATGAAGTATATAATTATTTTACACATCTTTACACTAATCTGCGAGATTATTAGCAGAATGGAAGTCAATATGGGGGCTCATCCTCATCAACTCACTCTAATAGCTATGGTGGTGCTTCATCTTCAAGATTTTATAAAAGACAAAAAAAAAAAACCAAAAAACAAGTGCAACAAATTAACCACAAGTTCCTAAGGTCTTCGTTGTAATGCCTCATAAATGCAAAAAAATCATATGAATATTTATACAATATAATGAGAAAAATTAAAAAATAATTCAAATACACTTCCTCTAATAAATCCCCTTCCAACTGACCAACCTTTATCAACTTTATACAACTTGAAAGCCTTCTATCAATTTCATTGTTTTCTGAGGCATGACACTAAACTGCGTATGCTTCATGGATAACTGAAGAAAGAAACCCCCTAGGAAAAGATATAAAAACCTAATGAATCTTGCATTATTTTTGTGCAAACCCCAATCCTAGTACCTAAAAAACAACATAAATAAACAAGTTAAACAAGAGTTTGCAAACTAAAACAATGATTCCCCATGAAATCCATTTACAACTTTGAATTAGGAAATAAAACAACAAAGAACACAATGAAACAAGGAAATATAGATTCAATCCTAATTAGAAAAGCAAACACATGATCCCATGGGGGAATTGGTGCCAATTTGATTTGAAAATTGGCCCTTTCCCAATTCCTAAGATGCAAGATTGATGTGTTGAAGAGATTTGATTCACTTTGATGGTGAAGTATGGGAGCTCCAAGCCAAAATCTACAAAAACCTAGCTAAGAAAGTCAATGATGATGAATGAAAATGGCTAAATATTTTAGCATCATGACTTTGCATGATGATTAAATGAGGATATGAGCCCTTTATTTATAGAATGCCAAGATGGATGAATGTCCAAATTTGAGCAATGTGGGACTAACATTCATCCAATGGCATGATGTCGCTTGTCAATCTATGAATGGATGAAGGATGTGCAAGATTTGGGGATTGTGGCAATAAATGCATATTTTTGAATTTCAAATTTGTTGAAATGACTTGCAAGAGGGAAGGGAAATTGCAATAAATGCCACTTAGCTCAAAGAAAAAGACATGTAAGATGAAGTTATTGCCTTGTTGGATGTACATGTTGAATTGGAATTTTTGAATTCAAATTGAGAGAATATTCCAAAAGATGCCTTGTGAGGAAAATGGAGATTTAATAAATGAATTAAATCTATTTTCATGTGCAACTTGCAAAATCTAGAGGATGGGACATGAGATGAGATTAAATTAATCAAGGGTTAACAAATTTAATGAGAGATGTTAGATGATGTGACCTATTTGACTCAAGTTTATGGATTTATTTAAATCAAATAAGAGAGGCATATGATAAGGGATTCATTAAATAAGGATTTTGATTTATTTCATTAAAAGAGATGGTGTTAACTTAAATCAAATAAGGTTTTAATTTATTTAATTTAATGGATAGACTTTAGATATTTAATCAAATAAAATTAATTATTTAATTAAATAAGGATAATTAGATCAGGAGGATTGATTTAATTAACAACAGAGATGACTTAATTAGATAAAATGATTTATTTAATTAAGAGAGAGAAATTGATGAATTTAATCAGATAAGGAGATTTGACTAAATGGTTAGATCGAGGGATGATTCTGGAAGAAACAATATTAGTAGTCGGGATCAAGTGCACAATGTCAATCAGTATATTTTGTAGATGGTGAAATCTGCAAATTGCTAAAACCTCCAACACACACACACTTAGTATGGTTAGTTGCTAAAACAAAACAGATAACATCTCTATGAAATAATATATCAATGGTTCCAAATGCAAAAAAATGACAAAAGTAAGTTAAATAAGCATATGAAAAACATGAAGTATGTTTATCTCATAGTGGATTGGTGCTTCTATGAAAAAAATCCCTTTCCCAATCCTTTTCTAAGCTCCATGATGAAAATGATATAAAAATGCTTATGAGGATGATACAAGGTAGAAAAAATCAGTTCTCAATTGAAGAGAGTGACTTTGCATTAGCTTTGTGGATGATTTGATAAAGAATCAACTCTTTATTTATAGATTTTCAAATTGGAAGAGAGCTCAAAATAGAGCAATGTGGGATAATGATTGGACCAATGAGATGAGGCCACTTGTCACATTATGATAGGTTGAGGAATGTGAAAGTTTTGGCCAATGTGCCCAAGAGAGGGAGATTCAAATTTGAATTTGTGAATTAAATGTTGAGAGAGGCACATGAAAGAGAGAATTTATTGCAATGTTGGAAGGGACAAGTCAACTTGTCTTCATATTCAAACTTGAGGGAATATTCCATTTTTATGCCAAGTTGAAAGAAAATGAGGAATTTATAAATGAATTAAAATGATTTATTGGTGCAAGTGGGAAAAACTAGAGGATGTGATGGGTGGTTAGATTAGGTTAATCACAATTAGCTTAGCTTAGATGATGATTAGATGCTTTGACCCATTTGACTTGAATATTTGGATTTAAATTAAATCAAAAGGGGTAGAAGGTGATTTTAGACTTAATTAAATAAAGGTTTGATTTATTTAATCAAAGAGGGTGATGTTAGGATCAAGTTGATTTATTTAACTTAAATTGATGACTTTAAGAGATTGACAAATAAACTTGATTTATTTGATGAATGGATGAATATGACCTAATCAAATGCATGATGCTAATTTTGCATGTCTACATTTTGCCCCTCTTTGAAGCAATGTACTTGCTGCGTTGGTTCAAAGAAAAATCTTACCGTGACCAAATTTTTAAAAAAAATTGATTTTTCGGATGCCACAGTAGAAAGAAGTACACTAGTACATTGCCCCCTCGAGAGATCAAGCAAAAATATTTGATTTGAAGGTTGATCTAGCGATAAAGAAGTTCAAAATGGATGGTTATGATGATGATGCAAATGAGATGGTTGAGATGGATGATGTGATATGCTATGATTATGCAATGGATTTTTTATGCAAATGCTTAGACTAACAGATCTATATTATGATGATGATGCAAATGCAATGCATGTGAAATTATCGATGTTTCCTATTGTGTATGATATGAATGATATGTGGCATGTTGACGATTTGTGGATGCATGATGGATGCATCAGTGGATGCATTGGCAATGTTATGTTAGCGCGGCGAGAAGAAAGAAGAAATGAGATGATGACAAGAGGATCCAACAAGTCCAAATTTATGAGCGATGATGATGATGATGATAGATGATGATTTGCTTATCAAGGATTGGGATTTTAAAAGGGCTACTTACCTTATCTTTGATAATACACAGATACAATGCATCAAGGTATAAAGAACCAGGATGGCATTGTACCTACTGCGATGAACTTTGACTTGAAAAATAGATAGGAGTATTCTTGTTCACACTTGACATACAGAAACCTTGCTAGGACGTACCTAACAAAGCAAGTATTCGCTAAGTTATTTTACAAGAATGTCCAACAAGCACATCAAACAAAAGGATAATGATCGTTGCCCCATTCATATCTCTCTAAATCCTTCATTCGGATATCATCGAGAGGTCCTTGGAATGAGCGCAATAAGATAAATCAAAAGAAGAGATCCAATATGCAAACAAGACAATGTTCTTTATACCTCTAGCCAAAGGAATTTGTTTTGATAGGATAAGAATCCAAAGTGATATCCAAAATGATGCTCATTGTTGGAACAATATATCCTAGGACATGCATTGTGTAGGATGATGATGGGTTGATAAGTTGATTGATAGGATGTTGATATAAGTTTGATTGACATGTCTGAAAATGATCAAGAGTTTGATTTTGTTTTAAAGGTGTGTTGTTCCAATTTTGATTTTACGATTGAAGCTTGCTTTTCCTGACTGCTATGATTGTTTTTGTTTATGTTGCCAAAGGATGAAGGTGACGATCAGATTATTATGGATGATTGATTATTTCGAGTGAAAGCGAAATGGGATGGATGGATTTTTTCAAATATTTGGATGTTTTTGATGTTTTATAATGTTTTGAGGCTATTTTTGGTGTTTTCAAGATTTTTACAAATGTTTTGATTTTTTATTTTAATGTTTGGTTTTGATGTTTTGAATGTTTTTTTTGGTTTTGATGTTTTTTGATTTTTTTTGGATTTTTTGTTTTGGATGTTTTTGGATTTTTATGTTTTGGATGTTTTTGGACTTTTCGATGTTTTGGATGTTTTTGGATTTTTCACATGATTTGGATGATTTGGATATGGATATGCGTGATGATATCAATGCTTTGTTTTGGGATTTTTTTGAAAACCAAGCTAAGGTTGATTAATCAAATCAATGGATTGATGATGATGATAACATTGTTGAGGATACACAACAATGCAAGGATTTGATTGATCAGGATTGATGATAATAACATTGTTGAGGATGCACAACAATGCAAGGATAGTGTTAAGCAACACAAGGATATCCTGAGATGATGATTTTTTTATTGGATTTGATTGATCATGATTGATGAAGCTTGATTTGGAATAAAAGTTGTTCAAATGATTTGATGTGATGTTGACGTGCAAATTAGATGCGACAAATATCAATTGTTTGGATCGATGTTCGATAAAAGATGAAGACTGATAAGGAACATCTTCTTGTCAAAATATGCCATGGGCTAGTGATTTGGATTTTTTTTGTTTGCTCACAACTTTTTTGACCAATTTGATTTCACTTTTTCCAATGTCCAGATCACCACATAAGTTGGAGGATATAGATCAAGATTTATTCCCGAAGCAAGATGTAAATATCTGCCCTCAATGTCTAGCAATGTATGGAATGTTATGGATGGATGCTTAGATAGGTGTATGGATAGATGGATATGGTAAGCACGCAAAGGATGCCAAGGATTATCTTACGATAAGATAAGGTGTTCAGATAAAGAATGCTCATTGGATAATGCTTCATGGCTCAGATAACACTGGGTAGGATAGGATCAATGAAAATGACCCATGTCAAGACGTTTATCATAAACAAGTGTAAAGTGTGCCCCAAACTTTCATCAAGATCAAGATAACTTGGAGGATGGATGCAGATGGATGAAAATGGATTGGACAAATGGTTTATGGATGAATGGATTTATTATGGCTGAGATGGATGGAATGCTAGATTTATTACGGATGGGATGAGATGTTTTCATGTGAAATAGCAAACACAAATGCTTGATTCTACACATGACGCCTATTTTCCAGGTTTTCATCATGGTACCTGCCCAAAGCGCCACCATAGTGGTTTTCACTAGAGGACGATTTTTTTTCACTCCTCTTCTTTGTTTCGATCCCTTTTTCACGATTTTTTGGATTTTCATTTTTTTATTTTTTTTATTTTACCGAAAGATTTTTAAGCTCATATTCAAATCACAAGATTGTTGCTGATAGATGCGCTATCATAATGTGCCATCAATATCCTACTTGAAGAAGCTGCTTTGCTAGAATACGTGCACTTGAATGCAACTTTTAGGATTCTTGATCTGCTTTATTGATATCGGGGTTAACTCTATCTCTGTGCGTACATCGTGATAGAGTGCCTTCAGAATCCTTATGATGAAGGGTCATTGCCAATACATGGTCAATGTGAGAATTGGATATTATGTGTGGAGGAATGGATAGAGTGTGTTTAGGGATCATAAAAGATGGATTGGTTGATAGCTTGGAATCTTTGACTCTCCAAACTTGGGAAGATAAGCAATGATGGGTGGATATGAAAGTGTGTGTGGAATTAGGACCAACTGCTTGATACACTTTGTACATCGCTTGAAAAGCTAGATTTTGCTTTTGTGGACATCTTTGATGGATACTTTTCCCTTTTTTATTTTTTAGCATAGTTTCTTTGACTGATGGAGTTTGATAGGGATACTCTTTCTTTGTATGTTTTGGTATCCATGCGTATTTGATTTTTCCATTATGCTTCTCAGCTTCTTTTGCTTTGATAATGTTCTATGTGCTTTCATTCAAATCTTTCCTTCAAAGTTGGTCCCAAGTCATGGATGGGGTGATGGGTGGATGAAGATTCGTGATGCGATTGGTTGTAGTATTGACATTAGTTTCATCATAAGGACTCTTCGTGCTCCCTATGTTGATGTTTGCTTGAGACATAGTTTCCCCCAGTATAGTGCTTGTGGCACCTTCGTTCCTTGATTCTGCTTGTTTTGAGATGTCTTGTTCAGTAAACATGCTTTGACAAATTACCACTGCAGATGATGTTATTTCGATTGGATGCTCTGTTGACTTTGAAGTATCTTTTTCTGTCTAACCAGCTTCCTTGAGTGGATAATGTTGGATGTCTTCATACATGATGTCTTCAGTCTGGATTTTGGATATATCTAATCTTGATATTGAAAACTCTGTTTGACTATAGGAATCAATAACCTGCTCTTTTTGTGTAATAATATCAGGAGTAAAGGAATCCTGTTCTGAATGAAGATCATCTACGTGTCCATCCGCAGAAAGCATCTCATGGGTAGATGGAGGAGTATGTGCTATGTGGATGTGATCATATTTTGTGACATCTTGTATAGATAGGAGAGTGTCCATTAGATCATTGTAGTATCTTGAAGATACAAATTATTGATCTTGAATGATTTTAGAGTTGCTTTCGACATGGGTCAATTTCAAAGGATGGATTGCTTATAAGGGGTTCTTGGATATCTTCATTAGGCATGGTAAGTGGTTAAATATCTTCAAGTGCCAATTTCAAGGTTCGTTCAGTATCTGTAACCATAGGTCAAAGGGTGTCAACATGTTTTGGAAAGGACCATTGCTAGACCTTAGTGAAATATTTTGATCATGCTTTGGGATAAATTCTTGAGATATGTCCTCTAACTCATAAGGCAATGTAGGGACATTTTCAACATGATCATTGGTCGATGGGTTGTAAATTATTTCAATGGGATCAAATAATTCTAACACTCCTTGAAAGAGATCACTAAAAAGTGGCTCTTGATGTATGGTGAGTTGATCATCAGATGGGGTGGAAACATCTTCAAAGTGCTCAATGATGGATTGATCTTGACCCTTGTTCTCAATAGTTGTGGTGGAGGGATTTCCAATGTCTTCAACCAATGGGTCAAATGATGTTGACATTTCTTGAATTGGATCATTGTTGGTTGGTGGATTTTGATCATGATTGAAAAGTGACTCTTGACATATGTTGATTTGATCTTCAGATGAGATAGAAACATCTTCAATGTGCTCTTTGATGGATAGATCTTGATCATTTCTTTCAAAAATTGTGGTGGGGAGATTGTCAATGCTATCACCAGTGGTTGAATGTTCATCGCTATCCCCAATAGTTATCATTTTTCGTGTTTTTGCTTGTGTTTGTTGGGTAGCTTGAGAGGCTTGGGCAGCTTGAGAGGCTTGTTGCACTTGTTGAGCTTGTCTTGCTTGTTGTGTGGCTAGATATTGTTGGATGGACTTTTGGTAGGCCTGGTGAGCTTTTAGCGCAATGTTATATTGTCTTACTACATTTGGTTTTGGTGGTAGGGGTGGTGGATTTGAAATTGTGTTAGATGTAGTGATGAGTGGTTGAGATACGCTTGGAGTGATTGTGAGGGTTTGAGATGTGATGAGCGTGATAGTGGTGGTTGGAATGATCGAAGTGATAGGGATGGTTGGAATGACTGAGGTGATAGGCCCTTGGGAGGCCATATTTTGATTCGTCAAGATTGATGTTGTCATTTGATTAGATACCATCTGTTGGTGCGATGTCGATGGTATATTCAAAGGATTTGATGTGATGACTTGATTGGTGTTAGGTGGATTGATTTGGATGGAGTGATTGGTGCTAGGTGAAGGGGGGAGCCCTAAACCAAGGAATGATGTTGATATGGGTAATGGTGGTGGAGATGTCTCTTGGCGTAATGACTCAACTATTTTGGTAAGTGTAGCAATTTGATCTCACCAAATTTGATCTTGATTTCGATATTGACTCC
>VDFB02000017.1:362597340-362647221 GCA_007258455.2 Sequoia sempervirens
TAGACAAGGCAAATGCAATCAGGAATATTTGTCAAATGAAGTAGAGTGAAATAATCATAGGTTCAATGTTTCTTCTTATCCATTAATGTATAATGGAGGTAGTGGATTGCATGTTTGAGCAGTGTTTTGAGACTCATCAAAGATGGGAGAATAGTGAATAATACCTTGTAGAATGTGAAGTAGTGTCAATAAGGTTGAAGGATCATGAGAACTGTACCATGAAACAATGAGTCCCACAATAAGTAAGGCAGTCTATAGGGCATAAGGTTTGATTTTATAGAAGGATGCTCATGAAGGAATCTTCAAGTGACAATGAGTGAGCTATTTGAGATTGCAGCTGAAGGTGCACTATCCAGTCTTAAAGGAAGTTAGCAAAGCGATAAATGTGCAAGAAAATCAAATCGTACATAGCAAACAATTCACAATGTTATCTTGCATAATGCCTTGAGTTTGAAGACAAAAATGTCATTGTATCTTGATGAAAGTGGTGACCGTAATGGTTAATCACTGGCAACCATGATTTTAAAACATGCTATTGTGTTTATGGAGGCAACATTTTAAGCAAGGCAGTGAGTGGTGGTTTGGAACAATGGCAGGTATGAAGGACTCGCTTTATATGCATACTATGCAGTCTAGCTTAAGACAACATTCTTAGAAGAGATTGAAATGGATTATGGAACTCAAGGGTTACCATGAAAAGGATTAAAGCAAAGACTGAGATCTATTTAAAAGCTACATCATGAAGATATTAAAGATGTCACATGCAAAAACCTAGTAGCTGGAGTAATGAATACAATGCCAAAGAGGATAGTGTGCTGGGGCAGATTTAGGAGATCTCCACATTATCTAATTATAGGAAATACATCATTTATTTATTTTTTTAATTAAAAGAAATCATTCTAAACCCTATAAATGATACATTGATACTTCAAAAGCCTTTGGAAGGAATTTCAGATTATGCAAATATATGTCAAGTAACATTCATAAGGTTTAGAAAATCTTGATCACTCTCTAGAATAGCCCATTAAACATGGGTTGTGCTTGAATGCACTACATAATTGATATAACACAACCACTCTGCATATCAACCAGAGTTATAGGCTCTTTATTGCAGCAAGAGGTAATCACTCTTCGATCATGCTATAATTACATCCTATCCTGTTAAACTTGGGACAACCTGAATGCACCCAATAATGATTGACACCTACATTATACAACCTGAATTAACTACATTATATGAGTGCCTCCATTTCTATCACAACATAGCCACATTAAACTTGGGTCACACATGAATGCATCTTGTATTTGTTATAGCACAACTGTGCCACATGACCAATATAGTTATGGATCACATAATTATAGTCACAAGAATCTGTTCCTCCGTTGTGATCTTATGGTGATTCCACACAACAAAATCTGGACATTAAATTCTCAAAACCCTTAACCTCTAAAAATGAAATTTGATGAGATGTTTCTTTAAAATATGATTTTCAAACCTGGAACTACAAATCTGACTTCACAACTGAATTCTGCAAAAAGACAATGACTACCCTCAACCTGGCGATATCTTCTTGAATTTTTTCTAATTTTCCCCAAGAAAATCGTCCTTAGTTCTCCACAAACTGTCTCAAGTAGAGCAAAACACTGTCGCAATAAATCAGGCGCGAACTCACTTTTCTTTATGTCAGCCACAATTTGATTTATTTTTATTTTTCATGTTTGTCGAAAATTCGACGAAAATAATAGCCGACATTTCGACGAACCCCAAGTTTGTCGAAATTTCGACGAACGTCGGGGATAAACTTTCAAAAAATTGGAAATTACACATGAAATTTTACAAGCACCCGACGAACATCGAATTTTACATATTTCGTCGAACAGTTTCGTCATATTTTGCAGTCAAATGTATTAGTGAAAAATACAGAGGATTGCATACCAACCACCATTGAAAGTCTTTGTCTCCATATACAAAAAGTTCCTGACACTCAACTAGTTGAACAATTGATGCATTTTGGATCTTTCCTAAGAGGTACTCGAGCATATTAGAATAAGTGTCATGGTGAACTCTCAAGCATGATCAACCAAATAGGTTCCCCCACACTCTTCTTCACATTGAGTGTTGCAGATACTAAATGGCCTGATTTACACCAAGTCTTTTCTAAGGGCACAACAACAAGAGAACAAAATAATAAAGAGCACATAGATAACATTATTGACAACCCACATACCACATCCTTGTACTTGCATCAATGCTTCACAATATTTTGTGAAGAAGTCTTAGAGAATTTTTCTTGTGCAACTGACTATTGGTATAGATATGAATGTAAACATTGAGGGTCTGCACATGTACATGGATTCCTTTGGATTGAAGGTACACCAAACATGGACAAAATTGATTGAAGCAACCACACAAATGTAGAAATAGTAAAAACATTCTTTGAAAAACATGTCAGTGCATGGAACCCTCATATTCTTTTCAACAGAACTAACAAAGGACATCGATCTTTTCAAGATGATCCATGCTTACTAAAAACACTTAAAATCTTCTCTACAAATATGATTTTTGACTACGAAGAACTGATCAATCGTGTCCAAAGACACACCAAATGTTCTGAATCAACATGCCTTCGCAAAAAAGGAAAAAACCTAGAGTGTCGTTATAAGGATCCTTGGACTGAATGTGCTCAATATTCCTTGACCTGCGATGAAAATGGGAAAAAATGCTTTGCCCCTGCATGTGTAATGATGATAGGATGAATATACATAGTCCAAAAATGATTTTGATATGTAGAGCCAATATGGATTGTCAACCTGTTGTTTAAAAAATGCTTGTTTTAAATACATTGCAAAATATGCATCCAAGGTAGAAAGAAAATATAAAAGTTGTATTGATATGTTGACACACATATGTAGAAATCAAGCATCAAAAGACAAAACCCTCATAGCATATAAAAAGTTCATGTTTGAGATTATTGTAGATCATAATATAGGTGCACAAGAAACATGCCATATGCTACAAAAGTTGCCACTTGTATGAAATTGTGAGTTTCTGACACTTAATGTTGGTCAAAAAGAGTTCCATTAAATTAGAACAAACCTAGATGAAAATAATTTGTAGCTGAGTTGTCTCCAATGGTACATACAATGTCCTCTTCAAATGGAGACAATAACACTCATTGAATCTACACAATCATTTTCATTTTCTTCCAAACGTAAAGGCTGCAAGTGGAAAGAAAGAAAACAAAAGGAAATCATCGGTGTATTTATTCGATTTAGTGCTATTCTAGAGGAGTGTTCCGAACATTTCAAGAAATTTTGTTGGAGTGAACTACTATACAAGCATTTTCGAAACATTGCCAAAAACATAGGTTTCAAAAAAGAAATAATTGTTGCAAATTGGAAGGAAATGAATATACATAAATATTTTGTGTGACATATTGACTGTGTAGTCGATACAAAGGTTAATCATGAAGAGGAGGAAATAGAAAATGAAATAGATAGAGGAAACACAATACAATTGAATAAATGGGAGTTGTTATCGCAAACGGGTCTTGCTAGTGGTGGAAATATTAATTCCCTTGAAATTATTGGAAGACGTGACTTTGATAATATCAACAATTAGAATGAGTGTACGATACCTCAAAATTTACATGACACTACAAAACATTTCATAAGCACAAACAAGTTGTCCCAACAAGATGCCCAAACAATAGTTGAATTTAGCAATCTCCCATATCCACTCTCTCCCAAATAACAACTCACTCTTTTCATTGTTCTAAAACATTACAATGATAGTTCATTCAATAAACCCTTACATATGATCATACAAGGAACAACAGGTACACGAAAATCCCATCTTATTCATTACATTAGACATTCACTTTGCAATTTAGTATCAAAAGAATATAGCCCACTCCTTGTTGTTGCTCCTATAGGAATTTCAGTATTCAACATACATGCATTGACTATCCATTCAGCCCTTAAGATTTTGATAAAAGAAATGAAACCATTGAAGGGTCAATCACTTATAGTTTTTCAACAGAACATGAAACACATAAAATACCTCATTATTGATGAGATGAGCTTCATAGGCCCAAAATTACTCTTGAAAATAGATAGTAGGCTATGTGAAGCTTTCCCCCACCATCAACACTTGTGTTTCAGTGGGACATCTATCATTCTTGTAGGTGATTTGGCACAACTACCCCCTATTATGAAAAAAACCTATGTACACATCATATTCAAATGCGAAAGACCTATGGGAACAATTCACTATAATTGTTACATTAGAAATGATTTTTCATCAACAAGGGGACACTCAAACACAAATTGACTTCTAGCGAACTCTTCAAAACATTTGTAATGCAGAACCAACTAAACAAGATTGGGAACTACTAATGAATCGCACAAACACATTACTATTGAACAATGATAAAAAAATATTTTGACCAATCAATTCACCTATTTCCTACTAATGATTTAGTTGGAACACACAACAAAAAATTGCTTCAATTGCTACATCTTCCTATTGCACTTAGTGTTTCAACAAAAAACAACCACAAAATCAAACATCAATAATGATGCTGACCAGCTTCCCCAAGAACTCCTCCTTTGTAGAGGACAATGCATCATGTTAACTACAAACCTATGGACTCAAACTGGCCTTGTCAATGGGTCAATGGGAGAGGCCTTATATATTGTCTATGCAGCTACCTCTAAACCACCGGATTTACAGTTGTATGTAGTAGTAAAGTTTGATACTTACAATTGCCCTGTTGATGGCGATTTTGGCACCACAACAATGCAAACAAAATATTGCTACTTTGCTTCTCCTGAAAGAGAAAGGAAACACATGGATGCCTTAGCTCCCAAGGTCTTTGTAGTTGGGTCTCAACTGTGTTGATGTTACTCAGTGGTCAATGCCAGAATAATATTCAAGGGGCCTACTGGTGTGAGCTTCTGGGTTGTTCTAAGATCAAGCATGAATTTAAACCTACTCTAACCAAGGGTTTTAAAGAAACATAAAAGGATAGATCAGAGCTTTGAAAGAGAAAAGAACAATAGTTCATCCAACCTTAACCAGACTTGTTAACTTCAAGGAATTATAAACTAAAATTGCAGAACAAAATAAACTTGTGATTGACACACAGTCTCATTCATTCACAGTGCAGATTTCAATGACAGATTTTAAGTTACCCTTTAAACAAACATAAACTAACATTTCATTCCTTGAAGACTTCACAAATCAAATGATCAACTTCAGAAAAATATCATTCAGGAACACAATATGAAGTAGATTAAACTCTGATTGCTTCTACTGTCAGTAAAACAGATAAGCAATATTTACAAGGTTGGCACAATCACTAGTGTATAGAAAATCTGTGGCTCCAGATTGTTTCCAACTACACTAAGAGAACTTGAAAAATACATTACAGTTTGTCCTGAAATCTAACTGCTAAAACAAGAAGACAAGAGAAGCTCCCATTACTAAGAATCAAGATACAACTCTATCTCTTTTAGTCCACTAACTAACTCTTAACAGTTCTAACCTAGAAGTGCTAACTTTCTTCTAAATCCTTCTAACTTTTTACACAGAGGCAAGAATGCCTTATATATAGAATGTACCAACTTGAATGTGTTGTCCCCTGCACTAGGGTTTACAAAATATCTGCCAACTATAGGAGAGTTGGCTCTCAGATCTTTCTAAGGAAAGTCAAAACTACATTTAATGTGAAGCCCTGTAGTCCATGTTGATGATAGCTTGATCTGGGAATGATCTGTAGATCTTTAGCAGCTGCAACATTATCTCCTCTGTCTCCATGTCCATTTTTGAACTCTACTAGGGATAGCCTTGAATGCTCAGAATATCTCCATCAATAATGACCTACCCCCCTGCCAGTAGTCACTGCAACTGTCCCTATGAGTCACAACTTTCTCTTTCCTTCGGCTCCTTTTCTATTCTGGATTTTTATGTTCGTCGACTATCTTCTGGAAGCACCATTGGGCCTGCCTATAGATCTTTGAATTTTGCCTGAGCTGATCCATCTTTTCCCTAATCTCAGAATGGATCCATCTCGCTTGCACTCTGTTGGTCTTCTCCATAGGGGCGATCAATTGGTCAATGGCTCAACTTAGCTCTCTCTCTGATTGGATGATCACATGCCACGCCAGATTTGAGGTGGTCAAAAGTGGTCTGGATGGTATCGCATGTTGGTGAGACACTTATCATGTCTCCCCAATGCGATTTCATCTTATAATAGTTATCGACATAGTATGGGTCATTCGGTGAAACATTTCGGTGGGCTACAAAAGTCACATCGAGCTCATTTTTCATGTCAGCAAGAGTTTCAGTGAACTCCTTTTCATTCTCGCTGAGCTCAAATTTATTTCTTCTTCTCAGGCTCGAGCTCTTTCCACTTCGGCGAAACCTTCTTTCTTCGCCAAGACCTCCTGGCACACATGTTTCTTCTCCCTGAACCTTTTTTGTCAACAAGAGTCACGCCAATGCCAGACTCCTTGGGCAAGCTCATCTTTGATGTTGGGGAGACTATGATGCTTCGGGGAGACCTTACCCCAAACCCCTTTCTTCCTACTGAGCCCATTTCCTTTCGCTGAGACCTTCTCGGGTCAGCAGGACATCCTACCGAACCCGTTGCATTCGTTCCGAGTCTCCCCAAGTTAGAGCTTTTCGATGTGACCTCTACTCTTTGGCAAGATGTCTTGTCGAGAGCGTTATCTTAAGGTGATCTCCTGTCATTTTGGGGAGACACTATGTGGTCGTTGAGACCTTTTAGTGATCCTAGATCACTATGTTGATGCCACTTTTGTCACTGAGACCTCATGGCGAAGTCTTCCTTACCTCCCGGCGGGCCCATTCTGTATGTCGGGGAGACTATAATGTTTCGGGGAGACCTTACCCATAACTCGTTTCTTCTTACCGAGCCCTCCTTGTCTTTGGCAAGACTCTTCCATGTCCATAAGACATCCCAGTGAAGACACCTCATTCGCTTAGAGTCTTCCTGATTCCCTTTTGTTTTCTTCGGGCTCCTTTTGCTTCGGTGTGACCTCCCTTCATGTCAGCATAAGTTTCTGTGGTTGGAAAGACCTTTTTCCGAAGCCACTTTTCTCTCGGCGAGCCTCCTCTGTGTCGCTGAGACTTCCTTCGGTTGGTGAGAGATTACACCGAGGGCATCATATTTTGGAAAGATCCCATTTTGAATGACCATCGGGGAGACCTTTCTCTAGTTATACTGACATGTATTCTTTGCATTCCAAATGTGTCGCTGTAACATTCTCTCGTCAAGGAGATGTCCCACAGATCACCTTATGTCTCATCGAGATGCAACTTGAGTCTCATGTGGGTCGCTGTGACTTACCAGAATCGGGGAGACATCATATCGGTCACCTTGTGTCTTATCGAAAATCTCCCTAAGTCCACCCTTCTGGTCATTGAGACATATTGATTCTCTCACCGAAGACCACTGATAGAATCCCCTTGTGCTGTGTTGGTGTGACCCAAAGACCTCGCTGAGACATCTCCCTGCCGCAAAGGCCTCTCACCAAAAGGCATATCTTTCTTGGTGGTCGGTAAGACATCCCCCTTTCAGGGAGACATCTCTCCGAAAACAAACTCTCGCCGAAGTGTTAGACCCTTTTTGCTAGTCGGTGAGACTTTGTGAACTCGCCGAGACTTCTTAGTGGGGAGAAAACCTTATGCCGATATATGGATCCTCTTTACAGTGGTCGGCGAGACATGGAGACTTCGCTATACCTCACCCCAAAGACTAACTTATGCCGATAGGAAACTCCTAGTCGCCAAGACAATGAATGATGTCTTGGTGATAGATTCCTGCATATGATTTCTAATCGCTGTGACATCGATGGGGTCTTGCCGATAGGCAACAAAGACACATATCGACATAATGCACTGGTAGTCGGCAAGACATCTAGGAGGTCTTGCTGACTTTCTTCCTAGCTGATTTTTATGACTGATTGGACTGGGGAATGCATTCCAGCTGAGCTCCCTTGGAAAATATCATCATGTGTGTGGCATGTTCCTGCAAAACAAAAGGTATGCATCAGTCTCAAAGAAAATGAAGCCTATTAAAATAAATTATTCTGCTGCTTATGATTTTTATTCAATTTTCAATAAGAAGAAAACCAACTTAGGTTGAGACAGAACCAAGATTAAATTAGATAGATCAAAAGTCAAAATTAGGAGGAAGACAAAAGAATTCCAAAGAGGAAAGCAAGTAACCAAGAGCAAAAATAAACTAGAAAGAGAAAGGGGGACCCATTTTGTTCCAACTCAAAATGGGGGTTGTTATGCAGGGCATAACAAATGGCGACTCGGCTGAAAAAATGGTTTAACCATTTTCATGAATCTGAAAGATTTAGCTACCCAGAACTCCTGGTTCATGAACATCACAACTCCAGTTGTGTCGGTTATAACAAGCAAGGTAGAGTTAGAATATAAAATGTAAGTCAATCAATGGCTACCCCCTGAATATTTGTGTGTGTGCTTAATAGTGCATCATCCTTTCATAAAGTTTCTTCATCTCTTGAATAACAATGTGTAAGATTCGAGCTACATGAGTTGATTTCCTTCGTGCAATGATATCCTGGGCATTGCTCCGCTGCCAGTCAGGCATCCATGGCCCCGATGGAGATACCTCTAGTTCTCTCGCAACATTGCTCTACTACCAGTCATGCGTCCATAGCCCCGGTAGAGATACTGGAATCACCCATTCATATTGAATCCTCTTCTTCTTTTGATAATTCTTTTCTTTTTTCTTTTTAAGTTTTAGATATTTCATTTAATTCCCCCTTTTCTTTTCAATATGTCAGATGTTTAATATCTGATCTAGGTTGAAAACTACAACGAACCTCATAACAACACTTGGAAGTCAAAATTTTCACTCAAATCTTACAACACTGTCATCGTAGGACAAATACACTACTAGAAGAGGAGATGATTTGTGACAGATTCAGGGGAGCTGATGAAGGTCATTTACTTTGCACCTTGTTTTCAAAACTTCCCACAACTCTTATTGACAATGGGCATGAAACAAAAGTTTAGGACATAATCACTCGATCAGAAAACCTAAAAATATTTAAACCGCTTCTCTCCTAGTGACCAAAGTATGCTTCAAATAATAACCAAACATTAAAGAAGGAAAGAAATAGATAAAACCCAAAGAACAAAACAAAACATAAACCACAAAATAAGGGAAACAAAAAGACAGAAAGGAAAGACAAACAAACAAAAAAATATTTAGAAACAATGAGCAAATTATTTACACAAAGAGCAGCAAATTATTCACATAAAAGAAAGAGTTATTTACAAGTAAAAGCATAGAAGCTATTTACATAAATACAAAATAGGAATTAACTAGCCTCATGGCTCAAAATAGTTCTTGAGAAACTATCCATTGACAGGAAAAGGAATAGGTTCTCCAGTTAGGCTACTCAGTCTGAAAGCATTTTCCCCTAGGATCTTAGCAATTTGATAAGGACCTAACCAGAGTTTGTCAAAATTTTGGTGATTGCATTTCTTTTCACTAGCCTTATCCCATAACAACACTAGGTCTGATATCCTAAAAGCTTTGATTTTGGCTCTTTTATCAAACCAGCATTTGACAACAGCTTGATGGTTAAAGAATTGTTGCAAAGCAGCATCTCTTTGTTCTTCTAATTTTAACAAAGCAGCTAATCTGACTTCTATCCTATTGTCACTAGAGTATAATTTCTGCATGAACTCAAGGATAGGTATTTGGAGATGGATAGGAAAGACAGGCTCTTGGCCATATACCAGCTTGAATGGTGAGGTGTTTAAAGCATCCTTAATCCTAGTCCTATCTGTCCATAATGTGAATCTCAGCTAGGTATGCCAGTCTCTAGGGTTATGTTCTAACAGTTTCTTAATTACCCCTAAGGGGTTCTTATTGGTTGAATCTACTACTCCATTGCCTTGTGGGTAATAATTCAAAGAATATTTCAAGAAAATTTTGTGATCATATGCCCAGGAAATAAAATCAGCAGAAGAAAAAGCAGAGTCGTTGTCACATACTAGAGCGAAGGGTACCCCAAACCTTGTAGTGATGCACTCGGTGAGGAACTTGATCACTACCTCCGTTGTGCTGTTCTTGCATGGTATAGCCTCTGTCCATCTTGTGTAGTAGTCGGTAGTAGTTAAGATGAATTTATGTCCTGCAGTAGAGTTTGGGTTAATAACCCCAATGAAATCCAATGCCCACTAGGCAAATGGCCTTACCTCATAGACAAGTTACAGTGGCATAGCTGAATGGCATTCCCTTGGTGTAGAAACCTGGCAGGTGTGACATGTTCTCACATGCTGGTGTGCATCCTTGAATACATAGGGCCAGTAATAACCAGACCTAAAGATTTGGTGTGCCAGAGAATCTGCAAAACCATGACCTGTGCCATGTTTCCCATGAAATTTAGAGATCACTTGCTTGGCCTCTTGATGATCAAGGCATCTTAAGTATAGTCCTTCAAAATTCCTCCTATATAGCAGCCATTCTTTGAACATATAATGAGAACTCTTTAGTTTCAAGACTCTCCTTTGAGTTGAATTCATCCCCTCTGGACACCGATTGTTGAGCATCAGATGGACAACATCAGCATACCAGGGATCATTGGAGAAGGACTGGGTCGTATATTGCTGGAAAACAACATTGTTACTAGCATCTACAATGGACTTGGATAAACCCGTGCCCCTGACTAGTCTCATAGGGCGTATCTCCAGATCGAACTCCTGTAAGATAGCCATCCACTTTCCCCTTTGTTCTCCCAGCCGTTCTGCATGAGTAAGGACTTCATGGCTACATCCGAAACTACAACAATGATTTGGCTGTGAAGGATGTAATGTCAAAATTTCCTAATAACTCTGACCAGTGCGAAAGCTTGCTTCTCCAGGAATGGGTATCTGATTTCCTCATTCTTGAAGGGAGAACTCATGAAAGCGATTGGCCTCTCCCCTAGCTCTTCTCCTCGTTGAGTTAATACGACTGCACATGAGTGTTCAGAGGTGAAAGAATAGATATAAAATGGTCGTAGGTAGTCAGGACTAGTGAGAATGAGTGCCACTGAAATGGATTGCTTGATTTGCAGAAATGCTTCCTTTGCCTCCTCAGTCCACTCTGTTTTGACATCCTTCTTCATCATTTTGTTCAGAGGCTTTACAATTTCTGCAAAGCTTGTAATGAATCTCCTTACGAAATTGATCTTCCCGAAGAAAGACCTCATTTCTTTCTTGCTTCCTGGCCGGGTGATCTTCAGAATGGACTCAACTCAGTCTAGATCGATTGATATTCCCTTTTCTGAAATTATATGTCCCAGGAGCTTTCCCTCAGAGATTCTGAACATGCACTTGTTGGGATTCAAGGAGACGCCATATTGAATACACCTCTGGAGAACCTTGGCCAAATCGGCAGCATGATTGAGTCGATCCTTGGAGAACACTGTCAGGTCATCTATGTAAACAATAATACATTTGCCAATCAGATCCTTGAAAGCTATGTCCATGGCGAGCTAGAAAGTTGCTCCCGCATTTATCAAACTGAATGGCATCCTTTTGTATGCAAACGTCCCCCACTTAGTAGTAAAAGCCGTCTTCATTCTGTCCTCAAAGTCAACCATTACCTGATTGTATCCAGAGTAACTGTCCAAGAATGACATCATCTGTGCCCCATTGACAGTCTACAAGACTTCATCCAGAGAAGGAAGCGGGTAGTTATCCTTTTCTAAAGCTCTATTCAGGTTTCTAAAGTCAACACATAGCCTGATCTCCCCATTTTTCTTGCAGAATGGAACTAAGTTAGCCACCCACATTGAATGGTGTAAAGGAAAGATTATTCTTGCAGACAACAATTTTTGAACTTCTTTGTAGATCAATGGCTCAATCAGGGCATTGACAGGGCGTTGCTTTTGTCGGAAGGGTTTAGCCTCGGGCTTTAAGGGGATAGTATGAGTCATAACAGACGCATCAAATGTCTGGAGGTCTTCATACCCCCAAGAAATTGCAGAAATATCTTTCTTAAGTGCCTTCAATATGTCTTCACTGATTGCTTTAGGGCCTGCCTTCCCGATGTAGACATTCCTTTCAGGGCCAAAATCATCCAGGTTAACTATTTCATATTCGCCCCCATTTTCTTCAACTGCTATCTTCTCTCGAGCCCTTGAATCTGAGTCAAAAATTCTCTCCAAGGCCACCATTCCCTTGGGAATGCTATTACTCTTTAAGTTAAGAACCCCTCGTGTATCACATTCCTCAGGGTTCCAATCCCCTTGATCTCTGTTGGACTCATCAATAATTTTCCCCTCAAAAACATTTGAGCTTGCTAAGAAAGCCAGAATATGTCGATCATCATTGAAGACCTGGAAATTTTTGATATTGTTAGGAATGACTGAGGTGGACATCAGTTCCACTGAGAATATTTTGAATTTGGAGTCTTGCATAGGTTCCAAGGTGCTTGCAGCAACAACTAGTGAATCAGCTACCTGATTTTATTCTCTAGGGATTAAGCTAATCCCAAAAGCATCAAAGTCCTCAATCAGGTTCCATACCCAATTTTTGTAAGTTGCCAGCCTTCTGTTGTGACATGTGTATTGGCTGCGCACTTGCCTAATAACTATTTCTGAATCTCCCTTGACCATCAAGGCAGTGACCTTCATATGTGCAAACATCAGTACCCATGCCAGAGCTTCATATTCTACCATGTTGTTTGTGCATCCAAATTGCAACCTGTAAGAAGCAAAGAAGGTTTTCCCTTGAGGGCTGGTTAGTATAATTTGAACACCACTGCCTATCTTAGATTTAGATCCATCAAACTTGAGGGTCCACAGTTGATCATGGGCTGGAGTTGATTCTTTTGAAGTTGTTATGGGTGTTTGATCTAAGTGAGTTACAATTGGGGCTCCTTGATCTTTTGCATCAAGTATAGGGGAAGGATGTTCTGTAAGTTCCTTAGCTGCAGTATCCAATTCTTGCTTAGTTATATCATCTGACCTGTGGCTACCCTTTTGACAACCGCTTGTGTCGTTGGTTAACCTTTTAGGCTTTGGTACATTTGTAGGTGAAGGGGTGTTAAACAAACCTTGAGGCCGCTCCTCATCAGTATACTGATTTGGACATGTGTCTAGAGTAGGTTTGATCTGAGAAGAGATTTCTTTTGAAAGTATTTTATCCCTGGTTAACATGGTTGCTTCCTTGGCCTCAAATGAGAAGCAGTTTGCAATGGTCTTAGGGTGACTTGTGCTAGCTTCCTTAGCTTGGGAAACATGATTTAAAATGCCCCTGCAAGGTTGACAAGTCAATTCAGAATGACTTTGGTAATGTACCCTGCACCAATTAGGGAGCAGGAGACTTTGCAGATCTATATTTGCCCCTAAGACTAGTTGGTCTTGTTGTAGCTTTCTAATCAAGACCTGTTGATTTTCATTAATCGTGGAGTCAGGGAGTTTTTGCATTGACATGTCTTTAGAATGGAGAACTGAGAAGGTTAGAATTTCTTCTCTTTTATAAACCCCCATCTCAGTCTCAAAGTAAGCCACCTCATTGGGACAATCATATTCCATGATGATATGCTTGAGGCGAGGCTCACTTTCAATCCTAATCTGATTAGGAATCCCTTTCCATGATAGCCACATATGTGAAAAGTCAAGGGAAAGATATCCTCTGAGATTTTTCATCAAATCCCTGCTCAGCAGCATACCATAGGTCTCAGGGATATCTGCTATTTGAATGTCTATGTTGGTTAGGATCCTAGGGTCTGATCCCACTTGCACATGTATGTTTCTTAATTCCCCCACTACATTAGCCTCCGTTTTGTCAAGTTGAATGACCTTCTTATTGGTTTAAATGAGGTTTAATCCTATCTTCTTGCATATGGAAAATGGCATGACATTTCCTAAAGCCCCCAAATCCAATAAATAGTTATGTAGGTTCTTGCCAGAAATTCTTAAACTTAAAAGGAAAGGTGGAGTACCTACCTTGTTTCTGTACAAGGCTGCATTTACGTCCCCAACAGGTGCCACCTTGCTCTTTCCTTTTGAATTATCAGCTTGTTCTAGAGATTTCAACACTATCTCCCTTTGAGCAGGGGACCATTTTAAAATGTCAAAATATGACAAAGAAGTTTTCTATTTTTGCATCTCAGAAACAATGTCAAATTTTGTATTATAACTTGAATTACTTTTGAGAACAATAGAGGAATTACCCTTGTTATGGAGGTCAGGCGGGCCTTTTGGTGGAGGAGGATTATTATCAACACTTTGATTTGGAGGCACCATGTGATTAGGAGGTGCTGAGGTAGTGAATAGAACCTTACCTTGATGTCTCAGAAAGTGTCCTCCTTTCATCTAAAAGGCTTGGGCATCATATGAATCCTCCTCTGGTTCATTCTCTTCTTTCCTTGGGAATGAAGGTTCCTCTTCAAAGAGGTCATATGTCATTGATGTATCTATTCAGTCGCCTCCTTTGTTGGAATTCCCTTGGAAAGTTTGGGCATCCTCGTGTGCCATCTTGACAACTTTCTCCATCTGAGGGTAGTTTATCTCAGAATGGGTTGCAGTATCATGCAACCTACACCAATTAGTCATGAAATTCAGATCAGCCACGTTTGCAGTATGTGCTCTCTCCTCATTTGCTTGATAGTTGTGAGAGACTCCCCCATTATTGGGCCCTGTATTCCATTGTCCATTGTTATTTGGCCTTTGGTTATACCCTTTGTTTTGGTTTGGATACCCTTGATTAGAGGAGTTCTATCCTTGATAACCCCTTTGGTTGTAATTGTTATGATTCTGATAGCTACCATAATTGTTTTGGGAGGGGTTCAATCGAAGCTAAGCCATGTCATTGGTGACTTGGGACAATGTTTTCTTTAAGGCTTCTACCTCATTTGTAAGTTGGACTGTCTTCTCACTCTCCACATTCTTAGCAGCTCCCATTTGGTTATGATGACTTGGTGTTCCCATTTGGTTATGATGACTGTGAGAATTTTGAGGAATCTGTGATTGTTGGAAGGGATCAAAAGTTCTAGTAGTAAAGAATGGGATAGGTGGTTGATTTTTCAATTTAGATATAGGCCCATAGTGGGAGGGAGACATCCCTAGGATAGTATTGAACAAGGGAGTTGGACTAGGCATCTGATATCCTATTGGGGGGAAACCTCCTCCCAAACTTCCTTGTTGAGAGCTGATTTGTTGCTGGAGCTTGATAGCTAGGTGATAGACTTTGGATAGAGAATAAATATCAGCTGGTTGATAAGTCCTTTGCAAGTACAAGCCAAGCAAGGGGTCTATAACCCTAAAGTAAGCTTGAATGGTGATGTTCCTAGTGACCAGATAGGGGTCTTGCAATCTCCTATACATTCGTTGGAACCTAGTGTTGAATAAAGGCAAGGACTCACCTGGTTCCTTCCTGATGGTAGCAAATTGATGATATAAAAGAGCTGGGTCCACATAAACCCTAAACTGGTTGATGAAAGAATTTTCCAGGTCTGTCCAGCTCAGAATAAAATGCTGAGGAAGATTAAGATACCAGTTGTACACCATATCCCCTAAGGAATAAGGGAACAACCTACAAAATACATCATGGTGAGCTATTTGAGCTCTGGTACAAGCATCCTTAAAATCTTGTATGTGCTCTTCAACACTTCTTGATTCACCATGAATATAATTGTGGCAGAATTTCTCAGGGTTCTTGGGCATATCATGAAAACCTCCAGGGATAGTCCCCAGTGGAGAGGGATTATTCTGAAAGAATGCCATTAGTGGAGGTGGTGGTGGTTGAGCCAGCTATTGTATGGGTCGAACCAACTGTGATGACAATTGAAATGAATGCGGTGGATTGATGGGTACCCACTGGGGTATTGGTGAGAAGCTTGGTGGAGTGAGCGGAGCTGACAAGGGTGGTATGATAGTTGGGCCAGCCTTATGACTCATGCGTCTTGTTGGTGTCTTGAGTTCTATCAGGGGTGGTGGATTTTAAGCTGATCGGAGAACTCTATGGGACCTTTCTGAAGAAGAAAACCCATCTTTATCTAGTTTTCCCTTTTGGGCCCTCCTTCTAGCACCAGTTCCTGTTGATGGCGATTTTGGCACCACAATAATGCAAACAAAATATTGCTACTCTACTTCTCCTGAAAGAGAAAGGCAACACATGGATGCCTTAGCTCCCAAGGTCTTTGTAGTTGGGTCTAAACTGTGCTGATGTTACTTAGTGGTCAATGCAACAGTACTATTCAAGGGGCCTGCTAGTGTGAGCTTCTGGATTGTTCTAAGATCAAGCATGAATTTAAACCTACTCTAACCAGGGGTTTTAAAGAAACATAAAAGGATAGATCAGAGCTTTGAAACAGAAAAGAACAATAGTTCATCCAACCTTAACTAGACTTGTTAACTTCAAGGAATTATAAACTAAAACTACAGAACAAAATAAACTTGTGATTGACACATAGTCTCATTCATTCATAGTGTAGATTTCAATGACAGATTTTAAGTTACCCTTTAAACAAAACATAAACTAACATTTCATTCCTTGAAGACTTCACAAATCAAATGATCAACTTCAGACAAATATCATTCAAGAACACAATATGAAGTAGATTAAACTCTGATTGCTTCTACTGTTAGTAAAACATATAAGCAATATTTACAAGACTGGCACAATCACCAGTGTACAGAGAATCTGTGGCTCCAGATTGTTTCCAACTACACTAAGAGAACTTGGAAAATACATTACAGTTTGTCCTGAAATATAACTGCTAAAACAAGAAGACAAGAGAAGCTCCCATTACTAAGAATCAAGATACAACTCTCTCTTTCGGTCCACTAACTAACTCTTAACAATTCTAACCTAGAAGTGCTAACTTTCTTCTAAATCCTTCTAACTTTTTACACAGAGGCAAGAATGCCTTATATATAGAATGTACCAACTTGAATGTGTTGTCCCCTGCACTAGGGTTTACAAAATATCTACCGACTATAGGAGAGTCGACTCTTAGATCTTTCTAAGGAAAGTCAAAACTGCATTTAATGTGAAGCCCTGTAGTCCATGCTAGTGACGGCTTGATCTAGGAATGATCTGTAGATCTTTAACAGTTGCAACATTAAATCCTCTGTCTCCGTGTCCATTTTTGAACTTTGCTAGGGATAGCCTTGAATGCTCAGAATATCTCCATCAATAATGACCTACCTCCCTGCCAGTAGTTGCTGCAGCTGTCCCTATGAGTCACAGTTTGCTCTTTCCTTCGGCTCCCTTTCTGTTCTGGACTTTTTTGTTCGTCAACTGTCTTTTGGAAGCACCATCGGGCCTGCCTATAGATCTTTGCATTTCACCTGAGCTGATCCATCTTTTCCCTGATCTCAGAATGGATCCATCTCACTTGCACTCTATTGGTCTTCTCCACAGGGGCAATCAATTGGTCAATGGATCATCTTAGCTCTCTCTCTGATTGGATGATCACATGCCACGCCAGATTTGAGGTGGTCAAAAGTGGTCTGGATGGTATCACATGTTGGTGAGACACTTATCGTGTCTCCCCAATGCAATTTCATCTTATAACAGTTATCGACATAGTATGGGTCATTCGGTGAAATGTTTCGGTGGGCTACAGAAGTCGCATTGAGCTCATTTTTCATGTCAGCAAGAGTTTCAGCAAACTCCTTTTCATTCTCACTGAGCTCAAATTTCTTTCTTCTTCTCGAGCTCGAGCTCTTTCCACTTCGGTGAAACCTTCTTTCTTCGCCAAGACCTCCTGGCACACATGTTTCTTCTCCCTGAAACTTTTCTATCGACAAGAGTCACGCCGATGCCAGACTCCTTGGGCAAGCTCATCTCTGATGTTGGGGAGACTATGATGTTTCGGGGAGACCTTACCCCGAACCCCTTTCTTCCTACTGAGCCCATTTCCTTTCGCTGAGACCTTGGGTCGGCAGGACATCCTACCGAACCCGTCGCATTCATTCTGAGTCTCCCTGAGTTAGAGCTTTTCGGCATGACCTCTGCTCTTCGGCAAGACATCTTGCCGAGAGAATTATCTTTTGGTGATCTCCTGTCATTTTGGGGAGACACTTTGTGGTCGCTGAGACCTTTTAGCGATCCTAGATCACTATGCTAATGTCACTTTTGTCGCTGAGACCTCATGGTGAAGTCTTCCTTACCTCCCGGTGGGCCCATTCTGTATGTCGGGGAGACTATAATGTTTAGGGGAGACCTTACCCCAAACTCATTTCTTCTTACCGAGCCCTCCTTGTCTTCGGCATGACTCTTCCATGTCAGTAAGACATCCCAACGAAGGCATCTCATTCGCTTAGAGTCTTCCTGACTCCCTTTTGTTTTCTCCGGGCTCCTTTTGCTTCGGTGTGACCTCCCTTCATGTCAACATGACTTTCCGTGGTTGGAAAGACCTTTTTCCGAAGGCACTTTTCTCTCGGCGAGCCTCCTCTGTGTCGTTGAGACTTCCTTCGGTCGGTGAGAGATTACACCGAGGGCATCATCTTTTGGCGAGAGCCCATTTTGAACGACCGTCGGGGAGACCTTTCTGTAGTTATACCGACATGTATTATTTTCATTCCAAATGTGTCGCTGTAACATTCTCTCATCGAGGAGACATCCCATAGATCGCCTTATGTCTCACCGAGATGCAACTTGAGTCTCACGTGGGTCGCTTTGACTTACCAGAATCGGGGAGACATCATATCGGTCACCTTGTGTCTTATCAAAAATTTCCCTGAGTCCACCCTTCTGGTCGTGGAGACATATTGATTCTCTCACCGAAGACCGCTGATAGAATCCCCTTGTGCTGTGTCGGTGTGACCCAAAGACCTCGCTGAGACATCTCCCCGCTGCGAAGGCCTCTCACCGAAAGGCATATCTTTCTTGGTGGTTGAATAAGAAATCCCCCTTTCGGGGAGACATCTCTCTGAAAACAAACTCCCGCCAAAGTGTTAGACCCTTTTTGCTAGGTGGTGAGACTTCATGAACTCACCGAGACTTCTTGGCGGGGAGAAAACCTTATGCCGATATATGGATCCTCTTTACAGTTGTCGGCGAGACATGGAGACTTCGCTATGACCTCACCCCGAAGACTAACTTATGCCGATAGGAAACTCCTAGTCGCCAAGACGATGAATGATGTCTTGGCGATAGATTCCTGCATATGATTTCTGATCACTATGACATCGCTGGGGTCTTGCCGATAGGCAACACAGACACATATCAACAGAATGCATTGGTAGTCGGCAAGACATCTAGGAGGTCTTGCCAACTTTCTTCTTAGCTAATTTTTATGACCGACTAGACTGGGGAATGCATTCTAGTTGAGCTCCCTTGGAAAATATCATCATGTGTGTGGCTTGTTCCTACAAAACAAAAGGTATGCATCAGTCTCAAAGCAAATGAAACATATTAAAATAAATTATTCTGCTGCTTATGATTTTATTCAATTTTCAACAAGAAGAAAACCAACTTAGGTTGAGACAGAACCAAGATAAATGAGATAGATCAAAAGTCAAAATTAGGAGGAAGACAAAAGAATTCCAAAGAGGAAAGCAAGTAACCAAGAGCAAAAAGAAACCAGAAAGAGAAAGGGGGACCCATTTTGTTCCAACTCAAAATGGGGGTGGTTATGTAGGGCATAACAGGCCCACCTTGGAACATACTCATAGACAAATACCACTATGCATGGAATGAGAAATTACTATACATAAATCCCAAGGATTAAAACTCAACAAAGCAACAATTGATATATGTACAAAAGAAAGACAAGGCTTAATTTTTACAGCTCTATCTAGAGTGAAACCAATAAATGGCCTTAGGATAGATCCACTATTTTCCTTCGATCGATATTGAAGAATGATAAACAATCCATACACAATTATCAGGAAAAAGGAAGAGTTTCGACTATATCTCCTCTCATTATGATGAGTGCAAGTACACATATCAAATTTCACCCTTCTCAACATAAACTTTATTTGTTTTATTTTCCTTATCGTCTTCATACAATAGAAATTACTATTTGTATACTTACACACAAATTCATCACATGCAGGTGGATGTTCTAAATACACATACTTCTGCAACAACTGCTTTGATCATGCTACCGATATATTGTTTTCTAACCAATAACGACTTTCACTTTTAATGCAACTTTTACCATTCAGCTTATGCCAGCTTTGCAATTGTGGTGTGGGTCCACTAACTTCTTCTTTGACTATGTAGGAACATAAAAAAATACAAGAAAATAGTATGTTCCGAATCATTGCATACTAGCACAGGGAATCATCAAATACAAAACCACCACAAGTTGAAATAGATGCAAATCTTTTGTTCAATTTCCAATCTCCAAATATGTAATAGAGACATCTTGTAAATTTTTCAAAACACAATTAAATTTGTTGCAAATTTTTCATTCAAATTCCAATCTCCAAATATGTATTATAAACATTTTGTATATATTTTACACTACTCTTCCATTCCATGTTTTTTTCTATATATTTTTCTATTGACATAACCCTTGCACCCCCCCCACCCTCCACCTCCCACCCTGATGCAAGTGCTAGTTTATAGCATTGTAGATGCTCTAAAAAATATACCTTGAGAGAATAGGTATGGCAAATAATCTAAGTAAAAATTATGTGGGGAACAAGAAAGAAATAATGTATGTCAATTGCTCTCTAGAAAGAGTCAAAAATGGAGGCATTTAGAAATGTTGTACTAATTTTTTAAGTATAAAAATCATTTTACCATGGCATTTTTGCTATTTCTTGTTCTTTGCTATGTAAAAATCCACTTTGCCTTGCAATTTTGTTAGTTTTATGTGCTATTAGGTATTTTAAGAGCCTTTAAGGGCTTAAAGTAGCACATTCCATCCAATCAATCATATTGTTGTGTGTTCTCATAGTGCACCCCATTTTGCTTCCAAACTAATGAGGACCCCTCTACTTTCTTTGCTTTAGCCTATTTTGGTAGTTGAAGGCTTTGTCCTTGAAATCCTCAAGTTTCAAAATTTGGAATCTTTGTGGCAAATTTTTTTTTTATAAATATGGTGAATTGAAAAATAATTGGACTCATCTTTTGTGGTTTTTCTAAATTTGTTAAATGTGCAAGTTATTCATTTGCGAAATTTGCTTATCCATCAGGATCAAAACTGGTTCAATTGTTTTTCTCACAAGGTCTCTCATAAAACTTCTCTTTTGGTGTAAATCCTGTGCCTTATTGAACTCCCATAATCTTCAAAATATTGGTTCCATAACCTTTCTCCATAAATCAGTTCACTAAACATTATTTGCATATGCACTTATTAGGTAGATGAAACCATGCAACAATTCATTTGCTACTAAACTGAACTATTAGGTATATATCTAGTTCACTTGATTTTTTCTACACGAAGTCTTGATTTAACCTTTGTGGAAGTTTTACGTTGTACTGAACTTCCCAAACCAATGCTTCCCAAATATTTGGTTCACTTGCCTTTACTCACATAACCAGTTTAGTAAGGTTTTCTCGCAAAGTTCACTTACAAGTGAATTTATGTGAGACCATATGAAATTTATGTTATGCTTTGCTAATATTTTTGTTTGCAGGAAAACTATTCCCATTTGAACCTGGACATAAAGTAATGTTTTTTCATATGATTCACTATAGAACTCTTGATTGTTGATAGAAACTCAAATTTTCATATAATCCCACCATTGCAATAAATTCTTACCTACCACTCTTTGAGTATTCAATGAGTTTTATTTTGCATAGAATTGAAATCAATAAAGGTAAATTAACTTAAACAATTTTTCATAAATCGATTCCAAATGAGTAACAATGATTTTGGGAAATTATCATTTGCAAAAGAATTTTATCACACAATATAAGGAATGATAACAATGCACTCATGAGGTTTCTTGATAAATTTAGAGGTTTGATTCATAGAAATAAACTTATACATAACCCTCTATAATTTATAAATGAATCAATTATGTATTCTTACAATTAAGTTCAAATTTTAATTGTGCAAATTATGGTTCAGTAAATGAAATATATTGCTTGTTTCATTATGTGTATGAAAGTGAATGTAAATATAACCTAGGTCAAAATTTGGATAAAACCCAACCCAAGAGTATATGATAAAACCCTAGCATTTGGTAATAGAGGGTGTTATATATCTTTACAAGATTAATGACTCAAAGAGTTAAAAAGATGAAAGAAGAACTCAAGGGTATGTCCTTTCCATCATAAATCAAACTAGATTATGGTGAGATAACAAACATGAACCTCGGGTTCGTAAATATGGAAGACCTTCATCAACAATTAAGAAGCATCGAGTGAACTTTGTGGTATGAGAAGATTATGATCAACAGATTGGATAAAGTATTAGCATTGGAAACCCTAGTGATGGATTTCTGAAACTTCAAACCCTAGAGGGCATGGTGGTGACACTCAACCATATTATCCCCCACAAATTTGATAAGAAATGACACCTAAGGACTATTGTAATTGTGATGCACAAGCCATACCCCAACATTGCTCTAGAACCAAGCCCCACAATGGAATACACCAAAAAATATTTTAAACCCACGCACCATTTGGGATTAATGAGAACTTTGACCACCTTTTTCACAATATCTTTAGCTTCCCCTAAGTCCAACATAACTACCACAAATTGAGAGGTGATAATGGAATTGACTCAAAATCTATTTTCATCTTCCATGAAACTTTTTCCTAAGACCATCTTAATTGCTTCCAAAACCATTGAAAAATTTCTTAAATATATTCTTCATCATCAACTTCAAAATATCCCCCTTACATGCAAATTGACTCTTCTTCAATTGTAAGCACAATGTTAGCTCCATTATAGTGTAGTGAATAGAGAAGAAAGAAAGTAAATATATATAAAGGATACAAATAACATCAAGTTAGTGAAGTATATATAGATTGAAGACATTAAAACTCAACCCTTCAACATTTAATTCACCATAAATGAATTAGATATCCATCAAAGCCACCAAGACTTATGCCTTTAATATTTAATTCACAACAAGAGAGTAGATACACACAATGCTACAACAAAAAAATACTGATAAGACACAAGTGCCAACCATACATTGCAATTGATTTGACATATTAGTCTACTAAGTGTCAAAAAACCAACATTTATTATTTATTTGTTTATTTAACTTCCTACAGACTTATTGACACTTTTCTCTATTTAAGAGACTTTATGTACAAATTTGGTTGTGTCAAAACTTCAGCCCAAAATAGATCTTATGTTGATAATCTATGATCATCCAATGATGTATGTGTAAGTCTATTTAAAGTTATAAATTCACCAACTAACTTAATCATTATCATTTAGAATTTGATATTTTTGCCACCCACAATATGATTTTTCAAAAACTTACCAACATATTCACCATATAATTAATTTTATAGTTTTGAATATTTGTAAAATTCGCTAGTGAACTTATTTTATTTGTTTGAATACAAGTTTAATTTTCCAACGAAATTATTTTATTGGTTCGCATACAAGTTTAATTTGCCAAAAAAATTATTTTATTTTTTGAATACAAGCATAATTCACCAACGTTATTATATTATTTTTTTGAATACAAGTGTAATTTGCGAAGATTTTTTACAAATTTTAGTGATTTAAAAAAATTCTGTAAAATTAATATTAAAAAATAAGATTCACCAAAAGAATTAATATTGCTTTATAAAAAATAATGCAAGATTCATTAGGTTTTTATATCTTTTCCTAGGGGGTTTCTTTCTTCAGTTATCCATGAAGCATACGCAGTTTAGTGTCATGCCTCAGAAAACAATGAAATTGATAGAAGGCTTTCAAGTTGTATAAAGTTGATAAAGGTTGGTCAGTTGGAAGGGGATTTATTAGAGGAAGTGTATTTGAATTATTTTTTAATTTTTCTCATTATATTGTATAAATATTCATATGATTTTTTTGCATTTATGAGGCATTACAACGAAGACCTTAGGAACTTGTGGTTAATTTGTTGCACTTGTTTTTTGGTTTTTTTTTTTTGTCTTTTATAAAATCTTGAAGATGAAGCACCACCATAGCTATTAGAGTGAGTTGATGAGGATGAGCCCCCATATTGACTTCCATTCTGCTAATAATCTCGCAGATTAGTGTAAAGATGTGTAAAATAATTATATACTTCATTAAAAGTATTTTGTCCCTTAACATTGGCTACAAGTTTCCAATGAACACTTTTTGTACATCAAAATCCAAGCTCACATAAGGGATTTGAGAAAATAATGATTGATATCAAAAAATAAAATTAGTATCCTTTTCAATGGGTCCCTACTTACAATATATGAGGTTTGTGAATGTAACCTACAATCCAATTTTACCTACAGAAATGTTGGAGAAACTAATTAATCAAGCTCAAATTAATGAATGAAATTATTAGGAAATGATAAAAACCAATCCAACATAATATCATTGAGAGACTATGGGAATATTTTTTTCTAACAGTGCATCCTGAAAAAAGAAAATTGTAGTGAAAGTAGAAACATGATTTTGAGGGTCACCTTTTCCATTATATTTTTCAAATCTAGATGCTTTAAAACCTTGCGAGTGAGAATGTTGGCTTTGTAGCTGACTAAAATTTTATAAAAGCTGGTTTAAGATAAGGTCAACATTGTTCGTGTGAATAGTTGAAGCTTTTAAAGCTGTAGATGTAGATGTGGTAGAGGTAAAGGGTTGAGAAGAACCAAGATTTTCTCTAAGGAAGTATGAGGAAAATCCATCATAAGGCACATCCATTGTGGTCATAGGTGTTATTGTCACATATGCACAATTGGTTCTAGCATTGACATAGAGAGTTGTATGTCAGTAATATTAGATTGTTCATCTTATGGATTTCCAAAAATAAAATTATAAGATGGAACATTGTTATGCATAATGTGTGCTAGTCCATAAATAAATTCAACTATTTTTTAATTTGAAATTAATATATTGCATATTGTGTCCACAATAGGCATTTCTTGTGTAAGAGTGTCATTAACTATAAGAGTTTGAAATTTAAGTAAATTGTCATCTAATGCTTTGATTTGTACAAATGGAACATGCAAATAAGCCTCATGATCAAATCCATTATCCAAAGGAGATGCCCAAGATGGTGAAGCAAAATCAACAGATGTATAATGATGAGGAGAATTTTGTATACTCATTGTGAATTGTTATTTTGAAAAATTTAGCCCAATCTAGTTAGGTGTGTTGAAAGGTTTTGATTGTGACATATTGTAATTAGGAATGCTTCTTATTACAATGTCACCAAAATGAAGAGATTGGGTCATAAATCTCATAAGAGAATTTAAAATAATCAATCTTACTATCATTTAGGTAAAAAAAGGAAGAAGAGAGTTTGATGTTTGATTTCAAACATTTTTGTCTATTTTAAGGAGTTTATGCTCAAGAACGTTGAGTTCACCAAAACATAGTGTAAAAAAAATTCTTACAAAGGAATTAAATTTCCTTGAGAACCAATAATTTACACTAACATTAGGATGAACCATAGGTTCTTCTACTTGTTTGATTTATCCCTTTTATGAAATATTTATAATTGAAAGTAAATTAAATATTTGAATTCTAACATAATATAAATATTCCCAATTATAATAGACTAGTGAAAATATCTATTTTTGTAACAATAATTATAAACTGATATCAATATAAATTGAATGTACATTCTTCAAGGACAATTCTACGCTAACTTTTTCATAGATTTGGTTGCAAATAGAAGCACACAACATGGACATCCTCACACCGCTCTATCTACTATAGATGTAAAAATATGTCTTGTAGTTGGTTCTTGAATACATAGAATACATACCACGAGATGAATGCATATGAGAAATATAAAAATGACAAAACAAGAGAGGAAATGCAATTAGAATTTTAAACCGCAATAATCTAATAAGATCTATTGAAAAGTAAAAGATATCATTAGAATATTCACTTATTTTCAACTTATGAAACCTACACACATAAAAAGACAAGAGAAATGTTTTGTTGGGATTTTTTAGGGGCTTGCTTTAGTCAAACCCTTGTTTTAGTATTTCTACCTCCATAGACAACCAATATTTTGATAATATTGATTGATTTAATGAGATAAATTGCTTTGAAGCAAAGTATAATACTGAATATATAAAATAATATTAAATACACCATATTAACACTAGATATATTTAGATGCTAACGCAAATAAATATGCATATTGTGAGGAAGAAGTAAAAGAAGAGATTTTAATCATGTGGAATTTGTCAAGAACCCCTAAGAGAGATGTGAAAAATTTCACAATACTACCTTGTTCAATCCCACTTTGAAAAAGTCATATGCAATGCCTGAAGAGCTTACTATTCATAAAAACTTCAAATATTATTCAAGAAGTAGTAGAGTTTGGTACCCAAAATGTGAGCATGAGAGTATGAGGGCATATGAGAAAGAAAATCAAAGTTTCTTTATTTCTTTTTGCTTCATTTTTTTTTTCAAAATAGCAATTCGGGTCACTACATTCAATGTAACTGTCATGCAAAGGTATTACTTCTAGAATATTCATGGGAAGGTAATGCTCAAATGGCCATTGGAATCATGAATTTTCATGGGACTCTAGCATGTAATGCAAACATCTCTGTGTAGCACTCTCGTCAAATAAAATTGAACTCAAGAAGCTAGAATTATTATAAAAATGTTATATACAATATATTCTGATGTTAACACTTTGCATTTAGAAGATTTTAAATCATGAAATAATAGAGGGGACATTGATACTGTGAAATTGTAATGGTATGCAATTTATGACACAACACTATCAAACCCTATTTTTCTTTTGAAAAATCATTTGCATCCAATGATATTTTGTTCATTAAGAAAAGGTACTAGGTCCCATGTATTATTTTATCCAAAGAAACCATCTCCTCATCCATAGCTACCTTCTAGTCCACTCTACATCATCTATACTAATAGCCTACTTTATAGTCTTAGGCTCATCAATATTAGCAATAAAAAAAAATATATCTCCAATCAAGGGGAGTATACCTTTCTAGTTGTTTTGTTTGTCAAGTGGACCTCCTCAAAGATTGAGGTGGAGGTTCCATCTCTTCTTCAGAACTATTTGAGATATATTTTTCTTCAAGTCCTTTGTGGACTCTTGATTTGACTTTCTTAGTCATTGGGGTTAGTTGAACTACATCTTTCTTTTCCTTCTTTGGTTGTAATATCATGGAAGAATACTTAAATTCTCTAAAGATAATACTTCTATACAAAACTCTCTCAACCATAAGATTCCAAATTTTTTATGCTTTCACACCAACACCAATGAAGATACATTTTGTAATATTGTTCTCCAACATTGAATTTTTTTGCCTAAGCACATGTGTATGTGCCTTGCAACCAAAGACACAAAGATGTATCCATGAGGATTTTTTTCTCAAAACACTTTCATAGTTGTCTTATCAACAACATATGAAGAGACCTATTAACTAGGTATCAAGTTATGGCAACTTTTTTTCCATGCTAACCCCACTTAGCATACTCCAAGCCCTCTCCATCAATATTATATTTATATTTCTACAACATTTTATTGAGGTTTTTATAGAGTTGTATTATGTCTTTCTATCCCATAATCCTTATAGAATCTATCAAACTGCTTTGAACAAAACTCATCATCATTATCAGTCCTTAAAATATTAATCTTCCTACTATTCTAATTCTCTACAAGAGCCTTAAACTCTATAAAATTATCGATGAATCTCAAATTACTAAGGAAACATACCCATATCCTAATTATTATAATAATCAATGAAAGAAACATAATATATATATTTATAAATCAAAAATAACATCAATAGGACCAAATACATCAAAATGGATCAAATTCAACACCCCATAAGATTTTATGAGAAAGGTAAAATTGAAAGCACTTTTGTTTTCCATATATGCAATGTTCATAGAAATCAAAATCAAGATTACAATCATTTAACCCCTCAACAAAGTTTTCATGTTTCAAAGTGTTTAAACCCTTCTCACCCATGTGACCTATCCTTTGGTGTCATAACATTGTTTTCTCTCTCGATAACTTAGTCTCTAAGGCATGAGCACCCTTAGGTACTCAAAAAGGATGACCATTAGAAGTAGACACAATGTACCTCTTTTTTGTTGGTTCCAATGGTGAAGATGAAAATTTTGTAAAGCTCTTCACTATAGGAATTGAAAAACTATGGCATTGAGATGTGCATATATCTAACTAAAACAAAGTGCCAATCCAAACACCTTTAGCAAGAATTGTAACTCCTTTGACCATCTTGCACCCTCCACTAAGAAAACATCCTCCAAAACTACATCATTCAATTTAATTACAAAAATTATGTTCCTTTCCAAACCAAGGATATGTAGTACACCATTGATCTCCTTTACTCATCGATCACAAAATAAAATTAGGACTCTACCATAGCCAGATGAGAATTATCTCCTAGGTGCACCTTCCCACCATAATATTCTTCATATTTTTTAAACCATCCTTGATGTGAGGTCATGTGGAAAAATTTGGCAGAGTCTATCAACCATGCAACTTCTAATGCATGAGTAGTCAAGACAACGAAAAAATATCATCTTCATCCTAGGAGGATCTCTCAAAATCATGATCAAAATCTACCTTATTCTTCTTCTCCCATTACACATCTTCTTCTTAGATGTCTAGTTTTTACCATAGTTCCAACATTCCACCTTGAATTTACCAAGAGTTTTGGATCTCCCACAAGATTTAGATCTAGACTTATCTTTCTTCTTATGCTTATTTTGACAATTTTTTAGATTTTTCATGAACCACTAGGGCCTCCTTAGTCAACTCAAAAATATTCCTTCTCATTTTTCTTAAAATAAAATATGCAACCACTTTCATTTTAAAAATTGCAGTAGTGCTAATAATGGAAATAAACAGGGTCCCATGATTTTGGCAAAGAACACAAGAAATTCATACACCTGATCCTCCTCCTCTATTTCCACTCCCATAGAGTATAATTGGGTAACTATCATATTGAATGCATTTATATGTTCATCCACAACCCCACCATCCTCTATCCTAAGGGTATATAGCTTCCTTCTTAGGAAAATTTTATTCACTAGTGATTTAGCCTTAAAAAATTCACCATTTTTTTTCTAAATATTCACTACAATATTATCTTCATGTAAATTTAGCAACACTCAATCATCCAAACTAATTCTAATGTTTATTGGTTTTATGTCCATCTTTTCTTAGTCTTCTTGTGATGTAGTTGTGGGTTTGGATCTAGATACTACAACCCATAAATCTCGGTTTAAGAGCACATCCTCCATCTTGAGATTTAACAACTCAAAAAATTTTCCTGAGAGTTTCTCCATCTCTATCCTTGATGTTCTTGCCATATATTCCTACAATAAAATTAAAAAACCTTCTAGCACAAGCTCACACTCAAATGAAGATTAGTACAAAAATTCCTCTACCCATCGCCTAGAATATGAGGTGATTATGCTCTAATACCAAGTGAAAGGAAGTACAATATGTAGAAATACTTCTTACACTAATTTTATGAGGAGAGTGTTGTGCAAATTTTAATCTTTAAATAATTAAAAAAAGAAAAAACACATTTAAATAGAAAACAAATAGTAAATACCATAACACAGGTGTACATCGGGAAAACCATTTTAGGATAAAAACCTCATAATCCAAAGAAACTCAATGCATTATTCAATAAATCATGACTAAAATACACTTTTAGAACAAGCCTTTATAGGAGTATCATCAACTAGATATTTGGAGGAATTCTTACAACTTAATGGTATCTATAAAAATATACACTCAACCTCCATCTCAAGTACCTTATATACATGAGATACAAAACCTTAAACCATAAAATGGTAATTCAAAAATCACGAGCTAAAACACCCAAAAGGGGTACCCAAATCATCCCCCAATCAAATTTACCTTATGATGTGTCATAATATGCATCATAAGTGTTGCAAGTATGAAGTTGTTTTCATTGATGTCAACAGGAAGTCTACTGGTTGGTGTTGTCATTGATGTCCACTATGTGTTAAGGAAGTTTGTTGCATGTCGAGGATATTGAGAAAATTGTGAAAAAGAGGAAAAGAGCTTGTTGTAGGTTGTGCATGTGTAGTTGAGATATTGAGGAAGTGTTGTAAGTGCATGGAGCTATCTTTTTGTTACAGTGTCTGGAGATGAGTTGGAATGAAGTAATGAGCTGAGAAGATGTCTTTGGTACTTGGTTTCCAAGTGCTTTTGAGAAAATTTGATAAACAAAGAAAATTGTGTTGTGCTAGTGTTCAAAATGTGCTATGGTATTGTTCTCCGCATTTCTTTTATGTTGAGGCTATGCTTGTGCAGATCTGATATGTTGGTCATGATTGTTAGAGGTTTCTATATTCAAAATTTGGGTTTCTAGATTGTTGTACAGTGAGATATTTTCACTAGTGTGTGAACCAGTTTTTTAGTGATGTTTTTGTGGACTGTGAGAAATGTATTTGCTTCGTGTTTCTTTGTTATTTGGGTTCAAGTTGTGTGGACTTGGGAAATTGCTTATAATTTTTGTATCTTTTAGATTTCAAGGTTTTATTTGATTTGGTACAGTATAGAGTGAGTTTCATATGTTAGTGTGTGAATAATGTTTATCAGTTGTTCTAAGTTGATGTATTTGTATGATGAAAGTTTGTATGAAGTGTTTGATGAATCTCAAGTAGTTCGTGGATTATTCTAGATCGTGTTCAAGTGAATTTTGTTGTCCAAAAGTTTCAGATTGATTCAAGGAAGCATGTACTTAATGTTTATGGTTTTTAACATGGGTATTGGCTGACCTTGTGTTAGAACTACATGTGAAGTTTATGGAAGCGTGTTGAGGTGTGTTGGGATCTATTTGGGTCCTAATTAAGGATTTATGTAGGTCACCTTCATTCCTATCCACCGCGGAAATGTTTAGGTGCCGACCTAATTTGAAATTGTAAGTGTAACAGATAGTTTCCAACATTGGAGAATATTTTCAAGATTTAGGTTGATATAAATAAGAGTGGTGTTGTTCTGAGGGGCAAGAGAGAAGCAAGGTAGATGTGAGATCGATGCAAGTGATGTGTGTGATGAAAATTTGAGCAGAGAAGTGTGAATTTCAAGTGTTTGAATTCTTGAAGGTAGTGAATAAGAGTGGTGTTGTTCTGAAGGGAAATATAGAAGCAAGATAGATGCAAGATCGATGCAAGTGATGTGTGTGATGCAAATTTGAGCAAAGAAGTGTGAATTTCAAGTGTTTGAATTCTTGAAGGTAGTGAGCTGAAGGTGTCTGAAATATTTCATGCAAGGTTACGAGATTGTTGGAGCATTGTGGTGGATTCCTTGTTGCATTGAGAAAGTGTTCTTTGTGTAGCATTTCTCTTCTATCCTCGCCATGGTTTTTACCTCATTGGGTTTTCCATGTAAATCTAGTGTTCTCTTATGTATGGTGTTGCTATTTCTATTTCTATTATCTACATTTCATGTTCAATCACTTTAATAGAACAATTAGTATCAAATCCGAGGTCACAGGTTCAAACGCCTTGCTTGCACTGGGGGGATTGTTGCATGAGTTTCTCCCTTGGTCTCCTTGTGCTGTGCAATGCGGCGCTTGGGTTCGTGACATGGATTAACCACCTCATGTGGATCTTGCATCCTGTCTAGATTTGGCAGTTGTATCGGGCATTAACAGGTTGATCTTTTCATGCAACGACAATCTTCTATGCAATAATAAGCTAGTTAATAGGTGTAACTCCCCTCTACAACACTTCTTTACATCCAACAACTTTTTTAGATTTCTGAAGAAATTTTTTGAAGGTCATAAATTTTGATCTGACAGGTCGATTGGCCCCATTAATTTTAAATTGAAGTACATGAATATTTCTACACAATGAGTTCCCCCATGGGTAGTGTCGAGTAATCAAGAATTTTTATTTTGGCCAAAAAACAAAGCCTATAGCCTAAAAATTGATTTTTTCAATTTATACCTAAAAATCACACCTTTTGTAATATTAACATTAGGATCAAGGATGAGACACATTTCCTAAAATTTGAGAGAAAATCAAGGAGATAATTGGGTAAAAATCTTCTTCATCTAGCTCAATCTAAGGTAGTGAAAAAGAATAATATAAAAGGAGCTTATATTTGTGTTTGTTTATTTATATTCCATACTTTATTTTTCACTATTCCACACAAAATATTAGGATTCCCATTATATATGAGCTCATTATCATAAACTTGTTAGAGTTTATATAGAAATATATGACAATAATCCATGAGTAAATTACCACATAAGACCTTATGCTTATTAATGTTAATATTCAAATTAATCTCACACTACTCCTTTACTTAAAATTCACAACCCTCTTCTAAGAAAGACACTTAATAGGTTTGTGGATGAATAACACACCTCGGGTTTAAGTTTATTATAACCTCATTTAACAATATATTCTCTAGAGTACCATAATCTACAATAACATCACAACACTTACTTTGTATCTTTCTTCAAATTCTAAAAATTTGATCACTTAAGAATGACTTATCTTGGATCTTCTTGTGATATTTGAGGTATTCTTCTTCAACAATAGGTTCTCCCTTGGCACTTGGGTGGTAATTGATTCTTCCAAGCCATACAGATTATTATTTTACTTCTCTATTTATAATAGTTTGATAGCACAATTTTCCCATTATAATAACAAAAATTGCATATACTACAACATTTTTTGTCATCTTTTGTACTCTCTTATGTGATCCCATAGGTGTGTGCGTTGTATCCTTATTTATAGATGTTCACACTTTGTCTAGCCATGTACATCCTTATTTTTATGTCTTGTTCATACCTAGCTTAGTATTTGTGAGAGGAGAATCTACAATCACTAACAATAGATAAAACATATCAAATTAGCCATTGTTAGCAAACTCAAATAAACCACTCCCTATGAAATTGTTGATCAAATATAGAAGAGAAAACACGAAGTAAGGCATGCAACATAACCAACTAAATATTTAAATCTAATCTAAATCAACCAAACCATCATCCCATAGGGGGATTGGTGCTACTTTGATGTGGAAAGTAGCCCTTTCCCAATCCCTTATGATAAGCTCTTGATCTTGATGAGAAGATGCAAAGATGAATTTGATGCAAAATGATGATAACAAGCTAAGATGAAAATGCAAGTGATGAGTGCCTATAGTGCAACTACTAAGATTTTGGATGGAGTGTGGAGTAGAAGTGCCTTGTATTTTTAGATTGAAGGGTTGAAGAGTAGAGAGATGGGAGGAATGTGGGATTAAAGAAGAGCCAATGATATTGTGACACTTGTCACATGGCTAGTGGAGGAAGGTGGAGCACATTTTGGAGAATGTGCATGGTTAATGCATGTAGTTGAGGATTTGAGAGGTGTAAGAGAGATTAATGCAGAGGCATTAAATGAATATGATTGAGATGTTTTGGAAGGAAATGGTTTGGGCAAAAAAGTCAAATAAGTGGAGTAAATGAAGGAATATTCCTTGGGAATATGCCTTGTGAGGGAAAATAAGGTATTTAGTTAATTAAAGAAATTGATTTTCATGTGCAAGTGGGTGGGTTAGTCAGGGGTTTAGGTTTGACCCAGGTTGAGTCAAAAGCTAGAGAAATGAGGGATTAGTATTAGGAGTTAATTAATTTAGGATTAATTAACTTGGATGAAATTAGCTGATTTATGACATCTAATTTAAATGTTTGGGTTTATTTAAATCAAATGAGAGGATGTTAGAACATTAGGATTTTAATTAAATATATTGATTTATTTAATTAAAAGAGATGACATTAGTTAGCAGGAAGTGAATTAATCAAATAAACTTAGTTACTTGATTAATAGAAGAATTTGATGATATTTGATCAAAATCAGATGCATAATGTCAGAATTATTTGAGTGTCTACAATATTATTTATTTTTTATTATCTCTATATGCATGTCCCCTTCCCATATATTTTCAAACCTTTTTTCCATCCTTTCCCATGTGATGTTTATCATAGACTCGCTTATCATTTAATTTTTGTGTTCTCCCTCATGTGTGCTCTATCTTCCCTCTTTACTATATTTTCCCTATTTCTCACATTTCAAATACCCTTTTGACTCAAAACCACCTCCTTTGCCCTTGGTTATTCATTATCCACCTTTTCCAAAATTTTGGGGCCTCCACCATTAAATACCATTAACACCCCACTTTGACACCGATAGAACTATTGAACACACAAAAGTACTGATAGGGGAGGGGTGAATCAATACTTAATAAAATTATTTTCCTCCATAAACAATTAATCAAGTGAAAATCATGACAAGTAGAAGAAACACATAAGCATGCAACCATAACACCAAATTTACATGGAAAACCCTACAAGGGAAAAACTACAGTGAGCAAGTTGTTTGGATCTATTGTCCAAATCTATCCTCACAAATGAAAACATAATTTACAATAGGTTTTATGGCTTCAACCAAAGGAATATTACAACTCCATGTAAACTACAACACTTACAATAGTACTGCAATATTTCAACACTTATGTTACCTCTGGTTCACTACTTATGGTACACTCACACATACACCTGCTCAAACAAACTCTGTTGCCTTCAGCTCATTGCCTTCAACATACATTCTGACACTTATACTTGCACATGCTTCTTCTCACTTTCACATACACTCACTAATGAGCTATTTGAACTGATCTTTACCATATTTCATTATCAAAATAGATTCTATAGATTTTTTATTCACACATTATCTCTTCAAAACATTCACCATGCTCTCATATTTCTTTTCAATAGCTTTGATCTTCTATTTGTATCCTTTGAAAGCTTAAAAAAATTTCTACTTGTCGACCAAGATAAAACAAATAATATGAGACATGCATTGACCATAGCAAGTCGCTCCAAAAACATCCGTGGTACAAGGAAATCACATGTGGTTCAAACAGAGAGTTAGTCAAGACCTATTTGTCATAGAACACATCTTGAAAACTAGTGCACACATCCAAAAACTTGGCGTAAGCAACACAACATGTCAAGTTGGCCTGAAAAACATGTAATCTTCCATGCATCAATTCTAGACCAAAGGTGATACTAGAGAGACCAAACAAAATTATGCATATCACTCCATGATAATGATATAGCTTGTAAACCACTTATATATACTCTTACAATTTTGGATCATTTTGTGTTGGTGCAAACACTTAATACTCAAGATATTACTTCTAGGCTTACCGTTGTACAATCCAGAAGATCAAATACCGTCTTGTGACTCATAGAGAATACTATGGGCCTCAACTATGCTTCTCATAACCTCTTTTCTTAGATTTAGACAATTACTTGTTGGCGCAAGTCATTAGATCATCACCAAACAAAACTTCCAAATTATCAAAATACAAACAACACAGTGTCACCAACAGAATCACCGATGGTCCACCAAACCATGTGAAACTTGAACTGATCAGGCACACAATCAACATAAATATAAACCCAAAACCACAAGGAAAAATAAGATGATGCGGTGAAATGTAGAGACTTTCTATCCTTCCTTATGCAACCACTCTCAGAAACTTAACTTGTTCTTACATTGTTGAGACTGGAGAGCTTTGTGTTAACACTTATGCTTTGAAACTTGGAACGTACATACCTCATAGATGTGTTAAACTAACTATTAGATCACAAGGCCACAACTTCATCTATAGAGAAATGTGGAGCATTTGACTGAGTAGTTGTGGTGCAAATCTTTGTGTCTTTAACATTTTGGAGACTTATACATTTCTCTTCATACTACATGTGAAGTCATACATCATGAACATATGTAATATTACATCAAACAAATCATATTGATATTCAATCATGAACTTCAGAAGATAAGGTACAACTTTGTACCGATGACAACATTACAATCCCTCAACACAACTCTTCATTAAGGAAAAAATACAAGTGCATGCAATAATAACATAAGTTGACATCAATGACAACATACTACCATCACATTTTTCAATAAGAACATTAACACTCCTTGGAGGAAGCTCCTAGTTTTTGCAAGGAATTTCACCAAACTTCCTAAGCATCTCATTTATGACACACCTACTTTGAATTTATCCTTCATTTGCCTCAAAAATATCCAAAAACTTATAAATAAACCAAATTTCATCTCATTTCATCCATCCATCACATCCTTTCAATCTTTTGTCCTCTATGCTAGTGCTTTATTAGATATTTCTACTAGATCTTGGAGCTTGAAGCCTCTCAAGAAGCGTTTCATTTTCTTTGTAGTCTTCTTGGAGTAGAAGTTGTAGTATTTTTCCTCTATTCCCATACCATTATGTTTCTCAAATTCTACCCCCCTTGATATTATAATCCAAATTTTCTTTCTTATTTCTACATATTTTAGCTTCCATCATTCCTTGTTTTTCTTTTTCTTGCATGCCCCATATCCATAATATTTTCCTTCTCTTATCCTTGTTTCCTTGTTTTCACCTCCTAAGGTTTTACATATTTCCATTACATTTTGAGAGTTCTCTTTGTTATTAATTGTAGCCAATTGTTTCTATTGTTGTAGATTGACAACTCTTTTCTATTTTAGTTTTGTGTTGCACAACATTTGTGCTATAAAAAGCACAAGGGGTTTGACTGAGGAAAGATTATCTTTATCACGTTATTTTTCATGTGTTTGTGAGCCGATATGATATGGGTGCATATAATTAAAAGTGTTTGCAAATCATGATGAGTATTTCTTTAAATATATAGACCTTACAAACATCATGAACACTCACATCCATGTTGTGGAGAAGACCTCTAATAGACTCCATATTTATCCTATATATTCTTAGTAGAGTTTGCTATAATTATCTTCACATTTCTTGAGTATATCAAGTTCATAAGTTTTATTCTTATCCATATCGGTTTTTCCTTTCCTATTTTAGTTTACAATTAAATTTTTATTTTTAAATATTTATTTTCATTGCATTTATCTAGTCTCTATTCTATCCTAGCTCTTGTATATTTTAATTAGTTTTAGATTAGACTTGTTTATTCAATATAAATAGTCTTAGTTTACACTATTTTGAAATGTACTTTAAAGAAGAAAATAAAACCTCATTTATTTTTATTTTCTTTCACCCATGGTGTACAAACTTCCACCCTTATCTCTAGTTTCGGCCTTCAATTATTGACACCCAAAAACATTATGGTCATATACACTACACATTAAAAAAAAATTAACTTGGAAGGAAAAAATCCCTTAGCTCCTCAAGGTATAAAAATCCTCACGTTCCTCTAGTTAGGTCTCTTCCTTTTTTTGCAATAGTTGAACCTTCTTTTTACACAACCTTATTTAGCATGTGTTTCCTTTTGTGCCTTCTATTTATAGTTTCTTCCAAATTCTTGAGGAAAATTGATATGCCTTCTCCAATGTTTGCACCCTCAACATAATTATATTCTCCTAAATAATCAATATCAAACAATGAATATATTTGGCCATTTTCTCTTGATCTAGTTCATTGCAAGAATATTGTATGATTAGCTTGTAAAATTCTTCAATATAATCCTTTACTATAATCTCCCTTTGTATTAGGTTTATCATGACCACTTCAACATTAAAATCTAGTAATAGATGGTAAGAAAATTTCGTTTCATAGTAGCCATTATATTATAAGGATAACTAGTTATTTTTGCATCTCCTTTCTTGTCTCTTCACATTTGCAATTCTTTCACCTTAGTGTGATAAGTCCCTTTAGTCTAGACTATGCCACTTTCACCCTCTTTAGATCTTTGATTCCCTCAAAATAAAAATACTCTTCTATTTTAGTTATCCCATATACTAGTTCTTCAAGGTTTAAATTATTAGTACAACTTTGAACTTCAAGAAGTGTCCCTCTTCTAATATTTAAGATGGATGAAATAAATCTACCTTATCTTTCATCCATGGATTTTTTTTTGGAGAGCCTTCAAGCTCTAATTCTTGGTCATACTCTCCATCATTCTCATCCACTCTAGGAATAAAGTCTCTCTTCTTATCTTCTTCCATTACATACAACTAATTTTGTATCCTACTAGGCTCACTCAACACCTTATCTAGGTTATATACAATAGTTGTAATTCCTTTGCCTCTACCCTCTTTATGAAGGCATTTCAACTTGAGATGGTTAGGGATGGAGGTCTCAATTAAGGGATTTATGACCTACAACCTTAATGCTCAAAATCAATAGTACAACAAATAACACAACTAAGGGACATCCTTCACATGTATAGTAGCAACACAAAATGTATTAGAAAATATATATTCTATTAGCATTCAAAATTGTATCAAGCCACTTGGTGGTACATTCAAGTTTATAATCCTATGACACTCTTTACCTACATACTAGACACAAACCAAATACATGCTTCCACTTGATCATACTTCAACTCATAGTCTTTATCTCATGAATTTATCATTCTTTGCTTGAACTATTCCAAGCTATCAATTTTTATTCAAATATACCTACATTATAGGTTACCAAATTGGCACATATAGATTGATTTAAAAAAACATTACATAATTTTAATGAAGAGGGAAAAACTTCCATATAGTAAGCTTATTCAATTAAATTCATTAATTTTAAGCAAGTTAATCGAGCTCTCATTATTTAATTTCCTATATTGTTTTCTTTCTTGAATATCTTCATGATACTACATTTCTAAAAGTGGTTTAGATTTAAAGCCCAACTCCACTATAGGCAAGAGAAGTGATTGGATACTTGGCTAGTGGAGAAAATTTAAGTAGGTCTAGGTCCTAATCCAATCATTAATGAAGTACCATGAACTCCCAAACCTATTGCATTGAGGTAAGACTTCCTAGTGATGAACATAGTTATAAATGATATCATGATGGTTCAAGCTACTCTTAGGAATTTGTGCTTCAAGTGTGAAAACACTACTACACCTTATTGGACCCATATTACCATAGAGAGTTCTTCATATACTCACCCCAAAATGGAACCACACTAAAAACATTGTACCAGACACTCTATAATTATAAATGTACTCTATAAACCTAACAAAAATAGAAAAAAAATAAACAAGAAGAAAATATTTTTGATTGATGCGTTTTTTCTTAACCTCTAAGATGCTCTTACATTATAATTGTTATGTTGACTTAAAAAAATGATTTCACATGGACCACTTTTGATAGTTTCTATTACTTGTTTTATGATTATGCTCTAAGATTTATTCTTGTAGAAAATATGAAACTAGTACATGTAGGTTTTTCAAAGCACAACTTTGTAGTTGTACAAAGGTGTCATATCACAAACTACTTCATCATGAAGGTTTTGGTAGAGTATTGTAGAAAAATATATATACTAACATGGATATCTCTATCTTGACTCACCCTTACAATGACACATGGATGTTAACAAGGTATTGTTTATAAGTTCAACCTCTTGACTATATAAGCATAGACATGTTTTTTCAACTTTTACTATCTATGATTAAATACATAACCTTCCCATTCATGCTTATTTGTGAATGAAATATAGATTCCATATACTCTTGTGATAGGAATTTTGTAGTGGAAATAATGATATGAGGGTAAAAGATCAACAGTTTGTACTTATTTTCTTTGCTTGAATAGATTTATAGGCAGGAATCTATCGCTAGCTCCTAGGGCTCTAAATTAGAAGAGCATTGGTAGTGAAAAAATCATCTTAGCATACCACATGTTTGATGTCTTTTAGGTTAATCTTGCCATTTTTCTTTGGTGTCTTCTTTTTTGGTGAAACATCTTTAATTTAACACTTTCTTATGGGCTTAGTGTCATCTCCCTCTAGCTTGACACTTGTAGAAGAGAGTTTCTTACCTTGGGCCCTAAATTTCTCTTTAATATTCACCACACAATGGTTTAGAGCCCCCAAGGTTTTAAGATTTAGAAATGTCATCTATGTTTGGATGTAGTAATGAGGGTCGCAATGATAAATGAAAATCTATTTTTCCTTACATTCCTTAATGCAAATTTTTGTAGATAACACACAAAAAGAAATGGTGTAGTCTTGTCTTATTTTTTTTTTTTAGTGTTTCTACTAAATGTGTGCTTCATCATATACATGTTGTAGAAAAATTCTTCCTTGATAGTCTTCATAAAATATCCCTATGTGGAAGTCAACAAGTTCATCCTTGATGTTGAGGTCCCTCTATTTTCTTTGGTTAGAAAGGTAGTTTCCTAACATTATTGAACATGAATTTTGGTTTCATGAAAGATGAATACATGATCTTATTTGAATCTAAGAGCTTATTTACAATGAAATATTTATATAATTTAAAATCTAATCATTAACATCTACACCAATTTCTCTTCAAAGGTGGGGATATCAAAATTGATTTTAAATTTGAAGCAATTTAGACTAAAATCATATTTGTATTGTGGTTTGTGGCACATAGTACATTTTACAAAAGCTAATCAAATTGGATCATCATCGCCATTCTTTGTTTTTCGAGAGCTACCTTCATCAACACATTGAAGTTATTTGAAGCTTTTATTACTTGTCCTTTGGTACCCATCCTTGATCATTTTCATCTATTAAGAAGGCAATATGGGAAATCTCTTGTCTTCAACCCAATTTTTTGATATCTTGATTGTATTTGTGAATGTAGAAATAAGTAGGCTCTACTACCACAAATATGAATAAGTTCACAAATAAAGCCTGGTCATATACTAGTCATTGAATGTATTATAAAACAGCTATTAAATAAAAACCAAACTATTCATATTAATCATATTAAGAAAATTTTATCGTACTTCCCACCAGATTTTAAGGAATTTGAAAATCATAAGATTAAATGTTTTTCATAAATCGTGACCAAAATATTATCCATGAATATAATATTTATCAAATTGTTTGGTTTAAATTTATTTATAATCTAAGTGCAATCTCAAACATTAATGAAAATTAAATACATGCAATGCATTACATTCATCTAGAAGATCATTTTCACCATCATGTGGCGAATGAAATTATAAAAGTAAGATTCCTTCAATCAATATTGAAGAAAAGTAAGGAGAAGATAAAACTGAGAAAGCCATTAGTACATCATCTCTGATCAGGAAATACTTTCCAATCTGCTTAAACTCATTAATTTTCTTTTGCTTTCTGTTACTCATTAGGTAGTTTCCTTTCAAGATATGCAATGATTATGATGCCAACATTTATGTGGGATTTTGATTCATCTGATATTGAGAGTTTCAAGGTGTCAGTAATAAAATGCAACTTACAGCACAATATCATTCATTCACTGGATATCTGCAGGAAAATAATCGTTTGACAGGTGATTTGAGGGATGTAAGTTTGAACAGCACTACCATCACCATGCAATGAACAAGTAAATTTGTACTGTACATCCTCAAACCCAATGAAAGTTTCACTGTGTACTTATGATGAAAACAGTATTAATGAAGTGCCTTCTTCAGAGAGCCTGCAAATAACATTAATGTGGGGGCATGAAAATGAAAGAGAGTACCTGTTGATTTTTTATAATAGTTTTAAGGATTCAATTATATTGATAGTAATGGGTAGAGTGTAGTGGCGTGGGTGTGTTAATAAAAAATATTAAAGAATCAACTTATAAAAATAATAATATTATAAATTAAATAAAATGAAATAGAATAATTGTTAAACAAATAAAGTAAATATTGTTCTTTCAATATGGACATCCATAAAATATAAATATAAATATTATTTAAATGTAACTAGCATAACTATTTTTTTTATATAGAATGATATTTTTTTGTGTCTTTTGCGTAGAATTTTTTAATATAGATAATGCTAACTAAATATAAAGTTTGAAAATAACAGAGGACATAGATTGGTACATGTGGATCATGGAAATATAAGTTATAAGTGAAAAATAATAAAATTATTCATTCACAACACAATGATTGGGTTAAGGATTTATATAATGAACGGTTTATAAGTCATACTAGTTGTTAAAAGTTTTGCAAATGGGGTAGCAAATTAAGTGGGTTTGATCTGGGAAACTTTGTGGTTAAGCATGCTTAAGTCCAAGTAGTGGTAGGATAGGTGACCTTCTAAGAAGTCCTTATATCAGGTAGATGCAATGAGTGGTAAGTTGACCGTTGGTGCTCGTGAGAGATGGGTTCTTGTCAACCACTACTCATAAAATATAGGCCAATAAGATTGACTCATGAATTGCTCAATTAAATCTTGATAAAATATCTCACAACTCATAACACATTCAATAGGACCTGAGGCATATTATTTTGAGTAGGAACCATGCATGGTGAGAGTTCATGAAAGAGAGGATTAGGAGCCTACCACTTGTCCTAAGAATCATTGACTACAAGTACTATCAACACACCCTAACTAGGAGGTCAAGGAAAAATAACATAGACCTTCAAATTGCCCTATGCAATAGTGGAACACCAATATGGGCCAACCATCTTTGCATGTAGTGAAAGAGTCCAATCTCTCTTCTAGGGAGGCACTTGAAGTTGCTCTAGCTCTAGCTTTGAGAACAACTCCTACATGTAAGCAAGTAGTGGCATCACCTGTAGTGCACTGCTAGAAGGGAATGCATGCATTGTATATAGTGCATTCCCCTAGTGGTTAGGTAGTTAATTGAGGTGTTGGAACTCCAAAATCCTTTTTTTTAGCCTAAGCTTGGATTTGAAAGTACATAGAGGTGAAAAGTTGCATTTTCTTACTAACAGAGAAAAAAATAAATAAGATCATAATTTAAAATAACATTATTTTTAGAATCTTCGAGCTAAAAAATAACTCTAGCTCTAAATAATTCTAAATTTTAGCAATGTACGATAACCAAGGTGTTTAATCCCTAGATAGAGCAATTCGCCAAGTGAAATGTCTAGGAAGAAAAGCTAGAAAACGTCTATGATCTACTTCCAAGTGATTTAGGTCCAAGTGAAAAATAGAAAAGATGTTTGAAGTTCTTAGGTTATTTTAAGCTAGATATCTCACTAAGAAATATTAATGTGTGAAAGCCTTTCCCCTATATGAAGCCCTTGGTAGACTAGACACTAATGAAAATGAGAAATTTTAGGTTCCAATATATATTATTGATGACCCTAAGCTAAGAAAGACAAGCCTAAAGGAATTGATGCCCCCAACAATGGTTGTGCTCACAAAACAATGTTTAGGAAATGGACTAATAATCTTGTAAAGTAACTCAGGAAGATATTTATTAAAATTTGTAATAACATTTCACCACAAATCCTTATACCAAAAAAGAGGTGATTTCAGGTCCAACTTGTGAAGCATAACATTAGGAAAGCTCTTGAATATATAACATCAATGGCAAGTGGCAAGTCTATGTTAGAGGGTTAAATTTTCCAATACCACAATGGTCAATGAGTCTAATCTCTAGAAGCAAAAAAATCTCTAGTAGTATGGATGCCCTTACAAAAGAGATGAAGAGCTTTGATGCTAGGTGTTTCTCTTAGAGGCAAAAAAGAGCTCTTAACAATAGTTGATCACCAAATATTATGGTCATTAAAAGATAAATCTAGTACTAAAACTATCTCTATCTTGGTAAAAGAAGGCTTAATAACCTCAAAGGCCTTTCAAATTCTCTATTTCATAGATGAGCCCTTACTATTGATTGAGATAGTTGTAATTAGAATTGTGTGAAGATCAAGACCTTACCAGACCTACTACCATAGAGTGAACAAAAGGAAATGTAGTGTGTGAGAATAATTTTCTAAACTTTGGTACCTTCAACATCCTAGGTAGCCCATTTAATACAAAGAAATGTGATTTTTCCATAGAGATCAATTATGCCTGTCCCTACTTTCTCCTAAGGTAGGAAATATTTTTCCCAAGAAACTTCGCAAAACCCCTATATTTGCTTGACTTTGGCCTAGAGGAAGTCATACAATTTTTTGGCAATGTTTATCATAAGTTGTAGGTAAATAGACCCAATGGGAGAAGTAATAAATATGGTTGCATCAAAAGCTTTGGTACAAATCTTAATTTTACCTACCAAAGAAAGAGGCTTGGTAATCAAAGAAGGATATTTTCTTTCCAAAGAATTGAACATATTGCCAAAGAGAAAAGGGAAAGAACTTAAAGGATAAGGTAATGGCAAGAAACTTGAACATTACCCATTTTCCAATCTATTTCCAAGAAGAATAACAAATTAAGTTGTTGATAATGACTCTAATGATAACATTGATTTTTTCGCTATTGGTGTGGGTTTTTAATTTTCCTAGTGAGCTAATTTATTTTCCCTTGGTCATAGGTTTTTCTTACACTTTCATTAATATTTCTTATGTTAATAATGTGATTTTAATTAATTAATAACTAGGAGATAAGGTGTTGAGGTGTCACCAATTTAAAAGGGAGGAACATTTAATATTTGGAGCCCTGGTGGTCACTCACTATCGGTTGGATTTGCCACCTCCATCCTCTCTCTAATTCTATATAACTCACTACCTAGCTTGTATTTGCATATTATTTTACATTGATTCATTCATGTTGATTATTGCAGTCATTCTCTTGCAACTCCTCTTTGAGCTCCTAATGCAAAATTATCATCTTGACATTTACACATCTCTTGGAAGCACAAGTATTTAATTGTGTTATTTCATTTACAATTTTATAGCTTATTTCTCTCATAGAAAAATATTGGTTATTCATTTGTTTCAAATAATTTCTAGCATTCTCCACTATAAAAAGTTCTCAAAAGTCCCTTTCAAGAGGTGTCTTCTTTATAAGATATTTTAATTTACAATAGAGTAAGAAAAGATTCAGTAGAAAAGTAACCATGAATGAGTTGATGAGACATATGAGGAAGATAAATTATTTTCACCAAGCTTGTGAATTTTTGTATGCAATTAGGTGGCAAAAATATTATGTAAACAAAATATAGCCCTATTAAATGCATCTAAAAATCCTAAATCTATACAAAAAAATAATTAATTAAGAAGAAACCAATTGCAATGAAAAAACTAAACCTATGAGAGTGAGAGCTATCCAAATCCACTTTCTTGAGCATGTTTAAAATAAATGAGCACTCTATTCTATCATGAATCTTTCTTGAAATCAAGTTTGAGAAATATAATATGCTATCTAGAAGTTTTGCCTCATTTCACGTGCCCTCCCCAAAATCATATTGTCTAAGACATAGCAACTCTTAAATAAAATCTATTGTAGTCTCACAATATTGGTAATTAAATGGTTGATACAAAGAGATGGAGATTTAGCTAATATCATGCAAAAGGTTCAATAAATTAATGAGTTGCCAACTAGAGTTTTTTTTTTTTTTTTGTTAAGCAAAAGGTAGGATATGCCTATATATATTAATAAATAATTAGAGATTTACAAAGTGTCTTTGTCAAAGCTAGGTAAATTGACAAACGAAGTAATTAACAAAATTGCATGATAACCAAAGAACATCCCTTACAAAATTCATGCTTACAACCCCCTATATCTGTGCTTGCTAATTTGCTAACTTAGACCCAGACTATATACGATTTAGGAAGTTACATGGGAATTTCAAAACCTCTTACAGAGTAGATATACATTGTCAACAGATGGAACATAGCCTGAATCATGACACAAAATTCATTATATTCAGAGACAAAAAACACCTTAGAAGATGATCAAAATTAACCTTCCATGTCGAACTGCCAATGAAAGGATGGAGAATCATTGTCGATGAGACTTTGTGGGTTCGTCGTGACTTTGAGTCTTGTCTCCTTGATACGCCGATGGGAGGATGGAGGACTCTTGTCGATGAGACCTTGATGGTTCGACAGGACATTGTGAAATGTCTCCTTGACAACCCAAAGCTTTGTTTTGGTCTTCGTCGGTGGGAATCAACTTCGTCGAAGGGACTCTGTCCCGAGTCTCTTCGATGGCTTGATGGAGCATGTTCAAACTTGGACCGTCACAGATACCATTTACTATTGTAGACAAGTGGTCCCCACGCCATCGTGTCACCACATGTCACCATCCAATAATGCTTCCTGCCACATGTCATCCTTTCATTCGCTCTTTGACTATATCATCGACGTACGTCGTCCTTACCTTATCGGGTCTCACTGTCATGTCCACCTTACTAGGTCCCACAGTCGACATCATGCTCTCTAATTTCCATGTCAAAGAGACATGCAACAAAGTCCTGTCGAACTACCGAAGTCTCACTGATGGAATGGTCATTGGGATGTTGAGGAGACATCTTAACAGGTTTCGCCGACGACCTTCAATCACACCGATGAAGACCCTTGATGACGCCACCTGTCCATCTCATCACCAGGTCATTGTAACGTAATCCACAAGGATGTGGATTACTGTTTACTTAATTTTATCACGCCACATGTCATCTTCATCAACATTGTCACCCACATCATTATGATTGGGTCCCATTGGAGCACTGCCTTCTCATCGCCAAGTTGGAGAGACATAGCCAAAGGTCTCACTGACACCGTTTAGTCTTGCCGATAACACTTTCATACTCCTTATCACTCCGTTGAAGAGAGATAGAACTCCCTTCGATGACCTAGTGTCTCGCCGATGAGATAACTATCGGGCTATCGAAGAGACTCTAGGACGAGTCTCACCGATATGCTCATGTCATGCTAATAAAGCTCTTCATACGACATTGCTATGTCGAAGAGACATCTCCCATTCTCTTGTTGATCACACACTGTCATGTCGAAGTGAACCTCAGACCTAGTCAACCGGTTGCCAAGATGTGAGGGGCTGGTCACAAGACGAACATAATGGGCTTAAGTCATTTCTTAAGCATCTTGCAACAGCCAAACATAAGTCCCCAACGAAATAGAATATTTTGATAGACTTCATGAAAGGGACTTGCAACTATCGAAGGGAGATGATGTGATGTCTCCTTGATATGGCGATGAAACTAGAGAAAAATTTGAGATCCCTAACATTGGGAATAAATTTGATATTTCCTTGATTTAAAACATTATTTAGGGACTTGTTGTGAAGTGCTTCCTTGTATGCCTATAGAAGATCAAGAACAAAAAATGTCAAGTATATTTGAAGCACTAATAGATGTCATCAAGGCTAAGAGCCTTTTTGTTGGTCCTTTTGATAAGCATTGAAGGAAGTTCACTAAGACTTAGTGGAACATCAAAAAAATTAGTTGTGTTAGCCATAACTTACTTGCATACAAAATAAAAATGGATAAGTAATCATATTACTAATGCACTAGAATAACCTTATGTCTCACCTAAAGCATGTTGGGTCCTTCAAACTCTTCTTATTTTACATCCTACAAATAATCATACATACTAGAAATTCCATAAATATTATAAGATAGTACTTAGTATAATGTCAATAGTGTATATTATGTCATCACCTTCTATCACCATAAACAATATAGAATTAGGGGCCTATATAGGTGCATGTCCCCTTGTATACTAAGTCTATATATAGATTCATGCATAAACATAATTTAAAATAGACTTATTGTAAAGTCCACTATTAGTTATATACATACCAAAATATATTATTTACCTAAATATGGTATATGTATGAATTATTCATATCTATAATTATACATGGTTGCATAATCATGTGTTTAGTATCTATAGCTATGTGCTATTTATGGCACATTTTAAATAGTTGCATTCAAATGCCAACATCCCCTTGGTAAAAGATGTGTGTTCTATCCCTAGAACATAAAAAATATAGAGAAAATTAAAATAAAATAAGCATGCTACAAAAATAAAAATAATCTTCCAACTAAATTACAAATTCATCCAACCCTAGCAAGATTAGGTATTTTTGATAAAAATCACTCTATCATGCAAGTTTGAATGTTAAATACATGTTTAATTCACTATATTGATAGAGATATCTTATGGTCAATCTTATTCCTTAAGACTCAAATATTGCTACGATTCTTTATAAAATTCCACATTTAAACATGTGTCCAAATAAAAATTCATCCTTTGAGACTTTGTGTGCACTATTCCATTCAATGGCTTCAACTTTGTGGTATCACTATCTTTCTTCTATCTTGTATGTTGAATAATTTAAGTGATTTTCTCATAAACTTTCCCTACCATGCTGCATCATCTATGATGTTCTTGGCATGGCTCCTTGCTAGAGCGTGTGCAATTCAACACATAATGATAGTAGATGATCTAGCCTAATGCCAGTTTGACAAACTTATAGAAGCAACAAATCACTTATGTTTGATTGCTATCTTTTCCACATATGGCTCCACCAATTGTTCCATCTTTATAAATATTTTCCTTGACAAAATCAATGTGCTCTCTAAACTCATAACTCTCTTATTCCTACTCCTCAACCCTCTTTTCCTATGTGATGGTTCTCATCTACAATTCATTACTTATCTCTTCTATTGTCGTATTATGTTATCCTAATTCCATAAACTATGTTTGAGTCATAATAAGAAAGTTATAAAATATGATCAATCAATGCTTCAAGAATGCCCTTGATTTATCTTCCAACATTGCTTGTATTCTAGAATCTTCAAACATTCCCTTTGAAACAGATGCGGCCTAGTTAGCAATACTTTACCTTCCAATTTCAACCTTCCCTCTACATCAATTACAGATTGAACTAGTGTATCACTTTCTTTTTAAAGATAATAAAGGGTAGAGCCTTTATTATGACCTAGTGATCCTTCTTGGCTATCTAGTGCATGAGATATTTAACAACTTCTTGAGAAAATTTTATTTCTCCTTTTGTTGTATCTATCTCTTCCTTTCTTGCCTTTAGATGCTCTATTCCTTAATCTAAATTTTGTTTCAATTTATCTACTATGAAATGAACACAAACTATTCTTTAACAAGAAAATGGAGTCACACAACTTGTATATCCAAATGCTACCATCCTAGACATTCTTCAAAATGATGGTAACAATCCTTGTTTTGTCTAGATTAACTCATTTGATAGTAATTTCCTTATTAATTTTGCATATGTGATGAGGGCGCAGCTCGAGACTTAGAAAATAACCCACAAACAAGAGAATAATTTTATTATTCAGAAAATGGAGCTTCTTACATGCAGAGGATCTCAAATCCCCAAGTTCTGCAACACATGCAAGTTACAGAAAGCTACAAAATCACCCTTTCGCAATATGCGAGCTTGTCTCCAAAAAGTTACCCAAAAATTAAAAACCCGCCAATAAATAGAGCTCCTCTTTAGTTTGGAGCCAAAACAACATTCAAATTTGAGTTTAGGTGGTTTGGTGCCGAAAAATTACAACTTGAAGTTCAAATTTTAAAAGAACATTTGCAATTGTATCTTCTAGAAAGTGCGCCAACTTCCCGGGGCCATAACTTTTGATCCAGGACTCTGATTCGCGAACCGTTTGAACCGTTGGAAAGGTCTCGAAGTCAATAACACGCTTGAAATTTGCTTTGCCGATTTCGGCAAGTTTCGGGGCCGTTCCGGAAGCTCTAAGTGCCTCAAATCTAACTCGGAAGATTTTTAGGTGCAAATCTAGGAAACTAAAACTGCAATATCTTTCAACCCAGGAATAGAAAATAAAAACCGTAAATTGAGAATTTCATTATGACGAAAAGGGTATCCAAAAATGTAAAACATTTAAAAACTGAGAAAATTAAAATTTAACTATTTTTGGGTGATGCAAGATTGCCCTTACACCACTGGATGCTCCTGCATCAGACACCCAGGGTAATTTGAGAAGTGACCCCGTCACGTCTCAAATGGTGGAGGAAAACTCAAACGGTCAACCTCTGCCTTAGGCAACCAGGATGAATCTTCAACATGCCTTTCTTTCCATTTCACTAGATATTCTTCATACTACCTATTCCTGGTACT
>VDFB02000017.1:362647321-362746555 GCA_007258455.2 Sequoia sempervirens
TATGGAGGAAAATAATTTGATTAGAATGCTTGATTTCCCCTCCCTATCGGTACTTTTGTGTTGATAGTTCTATAGATTGTCAAAAGTGGTGTGTAAATGGTATTTTAATGGTGGAGGCCCCCAAGAATTTTTGGAAAAGGTGGATAATGAACAAGAGCAAAGGAGGTGGTTTTTGAGTCAAAAGGGTGCTTTTGAAATGTGAGAAATAAGGAAAATATAGTAAAGAGGGAAGATAAAACACACATGATGGAGCACAAAAGTTAAATGATAAGCGAATCTATAATAAACATCACACGGGAAAGGATGGAAATAAGGTTTGAAAACATATGGGAAGGGTACATACATATAGAGATAAGAAAAATCAATAATATTGTAGACACTCAAATTATGACATTATACATCTAATTTCAATCAAATATCATCAAATTCTACTATTAATCAAGTAACTAATTTTATTTGATTAATTCACTTTCTACTAACTAATGTCATCTCTTTTAATTAAATAAATCGGTATATTTAATTAAAATCCTAATATTATAACATCCTCTCATTTGATTTAAATAAACCCAAACATTTAAATTAAATGTCATAAATCAGCTAATTTCATCCAAGTTAATTAATCCTAAATTAATTAACTCCTAATACTAATCCCTCATTTCTCTAGCTTTTGACTCGACCTGGGTCAAACCTAAACCCCTAACTAACCCACCCACTTGCACATGAAAATCAATTTTTTTAATTAACTAAATACCTTATTTTCCCTCACAAGGCACATTCCCAAGGAATATTCCTTCATTTACTCCACTTATTTGACTTTTTTTCCCAAACCATTTCCCTCCAAAACATCTCAACCATATTCATTTAATGCCTCTTACAAGTGCATTAATCTCTCTTACACCTCTCAAATCCTCAATTACATGCATTAACTATGCACATTCTCCAAAATGTGCTCCACCTTCCTCCACTAGCCATGTGACAAGTGTCACAATATCATTGCCTCTTCTTTAATCCCACATTCCTCCCATCTCTCCACTCTTCAACCCTTCAATCTATAAATACAAGGCACTTCTACTCACAATCCATCCATGATCTTAGTAGTTGCACTATAGGCACTCATCACTTGCATTTTCATCTTAGCTTGTTATCATCATTTTGTATCAAATTCATCTTTGCATCTTCTCATCAAGATCAAGAGCTTATCATAAGGGATTGGGAAAGGGCTACTTTCCACATCAAAGTAGCACCAATCCCCCTATGGGATGATGGTTTGGTTGATTTAGATTAGATTTACATATTTAGTTGGTTATGTTGCATGCCTTACTTCGTGTTTTCTCTTCTATATTTGATCAACAATTTCATAGGGAGTGGTTTATTTGAGTTTGCTAACAATGGCTAATTTGATATGTTTTATCTATTGTTAGTGATTGTAGATTCTCCTCTCACAAATACTAAGCTAGGTATTAACAAGACATAAAAATAAGGATGTACATGGCTAGACAAAGTGTGAACATCTATAAATAAGGATACAACACACACACCTATGGGATCACATAAGAGAGTACAAAAGATGACAAAAAATGTTGTAGTATATGCAATTTTTGTTATTATAATGGGAAAATTGTGCTATCAAACTATAATAAATAGAGAAGTAAAATAATAATCTATATGGCTTGGAAGAATCAATTACCACCCAAGTGCCAAGGGAGAACCTATTGTTGAAGAAGAATACCTCAAATATCACAAGAAGATCTAAGATAAGTCATTCTTAAGGGATCAAATTTTTAGAATTTGAAGAAAGATACAAAGTAAGTGTTGTGATGTTATTGTAGATTATGGTACTATGGAGAATATATTGTTAAATGAGGTTATAATAAACTTAAACCCGAGGTGTCTTATTCATCCCCAAACCTATTAAGTGTCTTTCTTAGAAGAGGGTCGTGAATTTTAAGTAAAGGAGTAGTGTAAGATTAATTTGAATATTAACATTAATAGGCATAAGGTCTTATGTGGTGATTTACTCATGGATTATTGTCATATATTTCTATATAAACTCTAACAATTTTATGATAATGAGCTCATATATAATGGGAATCCTAATATTTTGTGTGGAATAATGAAAAATAAAGCATGGAATATAAATAAACAAACACAAATATAAGCTCCTTTTATATTATTCTTTTTCACTACCTTAGATTGAGCTAGATGAAGAAGATTTGTACCCAATTATCTCCTTGATTTTCTCTCAAATTTTAGGAAATGTGTCTCATCCTTGATCCTAATGTTAATATTACAAAAGGTGTGATTTTTAGGTATAAATTGAAAAAATTAATTTTTAGGCTATAGGCTTTGTTTTTTGGCCAAAATAAAAATTCTTGATTACTCGACACTACCCATGGGGGAACTCATTGTGTAGACATATTCATGTACTTCAATTTAAAATTAATGGGGCCAATCGACCTGTCAGATCAAAATTATGACCTTCAAAAAATTTCTTCAAAAATCTAAAAAGTTGTTGGATGTAAAGAAGTGTTGTAGAGGGGAGTTACACCTATTAACCAGCTTATTATTGCATATAAGATTGTCGTTGCATCAAAAGATCAACCTGTTAATGCCTGATACAACTGCCAAATTTAGACAAGATGCAAGATCCATAGGAGGTGGTTAATCCATGTCACGAACCCAAGCACCGCATTGCACAACACAAGGAGACCAAGGGTGAAACTCATGCAACAATCCCCCTAGTGCAAGCAAGGGGTTTGAACCTGTGACCTTGGCTTTGATACTACTTGTTCTATTAAATTGATTGAACATGAAATGTAGATAATAGAAATAAAAATAGCAACACCATACACAAGAGAACACCAGATTTACATGGAAAACCCAATGAGGTAAAAACCATGGCGAGGATAGAAGAGAAATGCTACATAAAGAACACTTTCTCAATGCAACAAGGAATCCACCACAATGCTCCAACAATCTCGCAACCTTGCATGAAATATTTCAGACACCTTTAGCTCACTACCTTCAAGAATTCAAACACTTGAAATTCATACTTCTTTTCTCAAATTTGCATCACACACATCACCTGCATCGATCTTGCATCTATCTTGCTTCTATCTTGCTCTTCAGAACAACACCACTCTTATTCACTACCTTCAAGAATTCAAACACTTGAAATTCACACTTCTCTGCTCAAATTTGCATCACACATCACTTGCATCGATCTCGCATCTACCTTGCTTCTCTCTTGCCCCTCAGAACAACACCACTCTTATTTATATCAACCTCAATCTTGAAAATATTCTCCAATGTTGGAAACTATCTGTTACACTTACAATTTCAATTTAGGTCGGCACCTAAACATTCCCGTGGTGGATAGGAATGAAGGTGACCTACATAAATCCTTAATTAGGACCCAAATAGATCCCAACACACCTCAACATGCTTCCATAAACTTCGCATGTAGTTCTAACACAAGGTCAGCCAATACCCATGTTAAACACTATAAAAATTAAGTACACGCTTCCTTGAATCAATCTGAAACTTTTGGACAACAAAATTCACTTGAACACGATCTAGAATAATCCATGAACTACTTGAGATTCATCAAACACTTCATACAAACTTTCATCATACAAATACATCAACTTAGAACAACTGATAAACATTATTCACACACTAACATATGAAACTCACTCTATACTGTACCAAATCAAATAAAACCTTGAAATCTAAAAGATACAAAAATTATAAGTAACTTCCCAAGTCCACACAACTTGAACCCAAATAACAGAGAAACATGAAGTAAATACATTTCTCACAGTCCACAAAAACATCACTAAAAACTGGTTCACACACTAGTGAAAATATCTCACACTATACAACGATCTAGAAACCCAAATTTTGAATATAGAAACCTCTAAAAATCATGACCAACATATCAGATCTACAAAAGCATAGCCTCAACACAAAAAAAATATGGAGAACAATACCATAGAACATTTTGAACACTTGCACAACACAATTTTCTTTGTTTATCAAATTTTCTCAAAAGAACTTGGAAACCAAGTACCAAAGACATCTTCTTAGCTCATTACTTCATTCCAACTCATCTCCAGACACTGTAACAAAAAGATAGCTCAATGCACTCACAACACTTCCTCAATATCTCAACTACACATGCACAACCTACAACAAGCTCTTTTCCTCTTTTTCACAATTTTCTCAATATCCTCGACATGCAACAAACTTCCTTAACACAGTGGACATCAATGACAACACCAATCAATAGACTTCCTGTTGACATCAATGAAAACACCTTCATACTTGCAACACTTATGATGCATATTATGACACATCATAAGGTAAATTTGATTGGGGGATGATTTGGGTACCCCTTTTGGGTGTTTTGGCTCGTGATTTTTGAATTACCATTTGATGGTTTAAGGTTTTGTATCTCATGTATATAAGGTACTTGAGATGGAGGTTGAGTGTAGATTTTTATAGATACCATTAAGTTGTAAGAATTCCTCCAAATATCTAGTTGATGACACTCCTATAAAGGCTTGTTCTAAAAGTGTATTTTAGTCATGATTTATTGAATAATGCATTGAATTTCCTTGGATTATGAGGTTTTTGTCCTAAAATGGTTTTCCTGATGTACACCTGTGTTATGGTATTTACTATTTGTTTTCTATTTAAATATTTTTTTTCTTTTTTCAATTATTTAAAGATTAAAATTTACACAACACTCTCCTCATAAAATTAGTGTAAGAAGTATTTCTACATATTGTACTTCCTTTCACTTGGTATTAGAGCATAATCACCTCATATTCTAGGTGATGGGTAGAGGAATTTTTGTACTAATCTTCATTTGAGTGTGAGCTTGTGCTAGAAAGGTTTTTTTATTTTATTGTAGGAATATATGGCAAGAACATCAAGGATAGAGATGGAGAAACTCTCGGGCACAATTTTTGAGTTGTTATATCTCAATATGGAGGATGTGCTCTTAAACTGAGATTTATGGGTTGTAGTATCTAGATCCAAACCCACAACTACATCACAAGAAGACTAAGAAAATATGGACATAAAACCAATAAACATTAGAATTAGTTTGGATGATTGAGTGTTGCTAAATTTACATGAAGATAATATTGTAGTGAATATTTAGAAAAAAAATGGTGATTTTTTTAAGGCTAAATCACTAGTGAATAAAATTTTCCTAAGAAGGAAGCTATATACCCTTAGGATAGAGGATGGTGGGGTTGTGGATGAACATATAAATGCATTCAATATGATAGTTACCCAATTATACTCTATGGGAGTGGAAATAGAGGAGGATCAATGTATGAATTTCTTGTGTTCTTTGCCAAAATCATGGGACCGTCTTTTTATTTCCATTATTATCACTACTGCGAATTTTAAAATGAAGAAAGTGGTTGCATATTTTATTTTAAGAAAAATGAGAAGGAATATTTTTGAGTTGACTAAGGAGGCCCTAGTGGTTCATGAAAAATCTAAAAAATTGTCAAAATAAGCATAAGAAGAAAGATAAGTCTAGATTTAAATCTTGTGGGAGATCCAAATCTCTTGGTAAGTTCAAGGTGGAATGTTGGAACTATGGTAAAACTAGACATCTAAGAAGTTGTAATAAGGAGAAGAAGAATAAGGTAGATTTTGATCATGATTTTGAGACATCCTCCTAGGATGAAGATGATATTTTTTCGTTGTCTTGACTACTCATGCATTAGAAGTTGCATGGTTGATAGACTGCAAAATTTTTCCACATGACCTCACATCAAGGATGGTTTAAAAAATATGAAGAATATTATGGTGGGAAGGTGTACCTAGGAGATGATTCTCATCTGGCTATGGTAGAGTCCTAATTTTCTTTTGTGATCAATGAGTAAAGGAGATCAATGGTGTACTACATATCCTTGGTTTGGAAGGGAACATATTTTTTGTAATTAAATTGAATGATGTAGTTTTGGAGGATGTTTTCTTGAGTGGAGGGTGTAATATGGTCAGAGGAGCTATGGTTCTTACTAAGGGTGTTTGGATTGAAACTCTATTTTAGCTAAATGCATGCACAACTTAGGGTAATAGCTCTTCAATTCCTATAGTGAAGAGATCTATAGAATCTTAATTTCACTATTGGAACCAACAACAAAGAGGCCCATTGTGTCTACTTCTAAATTTCATGCTTTCTAGGTAGTAACTAAGGGTGCTCATGTTTTGGAAACTAATTTGATAGTAAAGAAAACAATGTTATGGCACCAAAGTATGGGTCATATAGATGAGAAAGGTTTAATGACCCTACAAAATAAAAACATTGTTGAAGGGTTAAATGATTGTTATATTAAATTTGATTTCTATGACACTGCATATATGGAAAACAAAAGTGCTTTCAATTTTACCTTTCTCATAAATCTTATGGGGTGTTGAATTTGATCCATTTTGATGTATTTGGTCCTATTGATGTTATTTTAATTTATAAATATATATATTATGTTTCTTTCATTGATTATTATAGTCGGATATGGGTATGTTTCCTTAGTAAATTTGAATTCATCGATAATTTTATAGAGTTTAAGGCTCTTGTAGAGAATCAAACTAGTAGGAAGATTAATATTTAAGCATTGATAATGATGATGAGTTTTGTTCAAAGGAGTTTTATAGATTCTATAAAGAGTATGGGATAGAAAGACATAATAGAACTCTATAAAAACCTCAATAAAATGAAGTTGTAGAAATATAAATATAATGTTGATGGAGAGGGCTTGGAGTATGCTAAGTGGGGTTAGCATGGAAAAAAAAAATTTGGGAAAACAAAGTTGTCATAACTTGATACCTAGTTAATAGGTCTCTTACACCATCTCTTGTTGATAAGACAACTATGAAGGTGTTTTCAGAAAAAAATAAAAAATAAAAAATAAAAAATCCTCATGGATACATCTTTGTGTCTTTGGTTGCAAGGCACATACACATGTGCTTAGGGAGAAAATTTCAATGTTGGAGAACAATATTATGAAATGTATCTTCATTGGTTGTGGCACTGGTGTGAAAGGATACAAAATTTGGAATCTTATGGTTGAGAGAGTTTGGTATAGAAGAAGTATTATCTTTAGAGAATTTAAGTCTTCTTCCATAATATTACAACCAAAGAAGGAAAAGAAAGATGTAGTTCAACTAACCCCAATGACTAAGAAGGTCAAACCAAGAGTCCACAAAGGACTTGAAGAAAAATATATCTCAAATAGTTTTGAAGAAGAGATAGAACCTCCACCTCAATCATTAAGGAGTTCCACTTGACAAACAAAACAACTAGAAAGGTATACTCCCCTTGACTGGAGATATATTTTTTCTAATTACTAATATTAATGAGCCTAAGACTATAAAGTAGGCTATCGGTATAGATGATGTAGAGTGTATTGGAAGGTGGGTATGGATGGGGAGATGGTTTCTTTGAATGAAATAATACATGGGGCCTAGTATATTTTTCTAATGAACAAAATCTCATTGGATGCAAATGATTTTTCAAAAGAAAAATAGGGTTTGATAGTGTTGTGTCATAAATTACATACCATTGCAATTGCATAGTATACAATGTCCCCTCTATTAGTTCATGATTTAAAATCTTCTAAATGCAAAGTGTTAACATTGGAATATTATATATAACATTTTTATAATAATTCAAGCTTCTTGAGTCCAATTTTATTGGACGAGAGTGCTACACAGAGATGTTTGCATGACATACTAGAGTCCCATAAAAATTCATGATTCCAATGGTCATTTGAGCATTACCTTCCCATGAATATTCTAGAATTAATACCTTTGCATGACAATTACATTAAATGAAGTGACCCAAACTTTTATTTTGAACAAAAAAGAAAAAATAAAGAAAGAAAGTTTGATTTTCTTTCTCATATGCCCTCATACACTCATTCTCTCAATTTGGGTATCAAATTCTACTACTTCTTGAATAATATTTGAAGTTTCTATGAACAGTAAGCTCTTCGAGTATTGCATATGACTTTTTAAAAGTGGGATTGAACAAGGTAGTATTGTGAAAGTTTTCACATCTCTCTTGGGGGTTCTTGACAACTTCCACATGATCAAAATCTCTTCTTTTACTTCTTCCTCACTATATGCATATTTATTTATGTTAGCATCTAAATATATCTAGTGTTAACATGGTGTATTTAATATTAATTTATATATTTGGTATTATACTTTACTTCAAAGCAATCTATCTCATTATATCAATCAATATTATCAAAATATTGGTTGTCTATGGAGGTAGAAATACTGAAACAAGGGTTTGACTAAGGCAAGCACCTAAAAAATCCCAACGAAACATTTATCTTGTCTTTCTATGTGTGTAGGTTTCATAGGTTGAAAATAAGTGAATATTCTAGTGATATCTTTTACTTTTCAATAGATATTATTAGATTATTGTGGTTTAAAATTCTAATTGCATTTCCTCTCTTGTTTTGTCATTTTCATATTTCTCATATGCATTCATCTTGTATTTATTCTATGCATTCAAGAACCAACTATGAGACATATTGGAATTTTATTTTTACATCTATAGTGGATGATAGAGTGATGTGAGGATACCCATGTTGTGTGCTTCTATCTATAGCCAAAGTTGCGAGAAAGTTACAGAATCATCCTTGAAGAATGTGCATTCAATTTATATTGATATCAATTATAATTATTGTACAAAATAGATATTTTCACCGGTCTATTATAATTGGGCATATTCATATTATGCCAGAATTTAAATATTTAATTTACTTTCAATTATAAAATATCATAAAAGGGATAAAACAAACAAGTAGAAGAACCTATGGTTCATCCTAATGTTAGTGTAAATTATTGATTCTCAAGGAAACTTCATTCCTTTGTAAGAATTTTTTTTACACTATATTTTTGTGAACTCAACGTTCTTGAGCATAAACTCCTTAAAATAAAGAACAACGTTTGAAATCAAACATCAAACTCTCTTCTTCCTTTTGTTACCTAAACGATAGTAAGATTGAGTATTATAAATGCTCTTATGAGATTTATGACACAATCTCTTCATTTTGGTGACACTGTAAGAAGAAGCATTCATAATTACAATATGTCACAATTAAAACCTTTCAACACACCTATCTAGATTGGGCTAAATTTTTTAAAAGAAAAATTTGCAACGAGTATACCAAATTCCCCTCATCATTATACATTTGTTGATTTTGCTTCACCATCTTGGACATCTCCTTTGGATAATGGATTTGATCATGAGGCTCATTTGCATGTTCCATTTGTACAAATCCAAGCATTAGATGAGAATTTACTTAAATTTCAAACTCTTGTAGCTAATGACACTCTTACACAAGAAACGCCTATTGTGGAAACAATATGTAATTTATTAATTTCATATTAAAAAATAGTTGAATTTCTTTATGGGCTGGCACACATTATGCATAACAATGTTCAATCCTATAATTTTATTTTTGGAAATCCATAGGATGAACAATCTAATATTACTGGCATACAACTTTCTATGTCAATGCTAGAACCAATTGTGCATATGTGACAACAACACCTATGACCACAATGGATGTGCCTTATGGTGGATTTTCCTCATACTTTCTTATAGAAAACCTTGGTTCTTCTCAACCCTTTACCTCTACCACATCTACATCTACCACTTTCAAAACTTCAACTATTCACAGGAACAATGTTGACCTTATCCTAAACCAACTTTTATAAAATGTCGGTCAGCTACAAAGCCAACATTCTCACCTAGCTAGCAACTCTTCACAACCACTAATTACACCATACTATAGATGTATTCCACTTGAATTATATATTCTTGCTACACCCCTTTCATAAGGTTTTGAAGCATCAAGATTCAAAAAATATAATGGAAAAGGTGGCCCTCAAAATCATGTTTCTGTTTTCACTACAATTTTATTTTTTTGGATGCACTGTTAGAAAAAATATTCCCACAGTCTCTCAATGATATTATGTAGGATTTGTTTTTATCATTGCCTAATGATTTCCTTCATTCATTTTATCTTGATTAATTAGTTTCTCCAATGTTTCTCTAGGTAAAAATTGGATTGTAGGTTACATTCACAAACCTCATCTATTGTAAGTAGGGACCCACTGAAAAGGTTACCAATTTTATTTTTGTATATCAATCATTATTTTCTCAAATCCCTTATGTGAGCTTGGATTCTGATGTACAAAAAATGTTCATTGCAAACTTGCAGCCAATGTTAAGGGACAAAATACTTTTAATGAAGTATAATTATTTTACACATCTTTACACTAATCTACAAGATTATTAGCAGAATGGAAGTCAATATGGGGGCTCATCCTCATCGACTCACTCTAATAGCTATGGTGGTGCTTCATCTTCAAGAGCATATATAAAAGACAAAAAAAACAACCAAAAATCAAGTGTAATAAATTAACCACAAGTTCTTGAGGTCTTAGGTGTAATATACCTCATAAATTCAAAAAAAATCATAAAACTATATGAATATTTATACAATATAATGAAAAAATTAAAAAATAGTTTAAATAAACTTCCTCTAATAAATCCCATTCCAACTAACCAACCTTTATCAACTTTGAATACAACTCGAAAGCCTTCTATCAATTTCATTGTTTTCCTAGGCATGACACTTAACAATGTATGCTTCAAGGATAATTGAAGAAAGAAACCCCTTGGGAAAAGATATAAAAACCTAACGAATCTTGCATTATTTTTATAAAACAATATTAATTCTATTGGTGAGTCTTTTTTTTTTAATATTAATTTTTATAGAATTTTTTTAAATCACTAAAGATTTATAGAAAATCTTGGAAAATTACACTTGTATTCAAAAACATAATATAATAACGTTGGTGAATTATGCTTGTATTCAAAAAATAAAATAATTTCGTTGATGAATTAAACTTGTATGCAAACCAATAAAATGATTTTGTTGGTGAATTAAACTTGTATTCAAACAAATAAAATAAGTTCACTAGCGAATTATACAAATATTCAAAACTATAAAATTAATTATATGGTGAATGTGTTGGTAAGTTTTTGAAAAATCATATTGTGGGTGGAAAAAAAATCAAATTCTAAATGATAATGATTAAGTTACTTGGTGAATTTATAACTTTAAATAGATTTACATATACATCATTGGATGATCGTAGATCAAGAACATAAGATCTATTTTGGGCTGAAGTTCTGACACAACCAGATTCGTACATAAAGTCTACTAAATAGAGAAAAGTGTCAATAAGTATGTAGGAAGTTAAATAAACAAACAAATAATAAATGTTGGTTTTTCGACACTTAGTAGACTAATATGTCAAATCAATTGCAGTGTATTGTTGGCACTTGTGTCATATCAATGTTTTTTTGTAGTAACATTGTGTGTATCTACTATCTTGTTGTGAATTAAATATTAAAGGGCTAAGTGTTGGTGGCTTTGATGGATATCTATTTCATTTATGGTGAATTAAATGTTGAAGGGTTGAGTGTTAATGTCTTCAATCTATATATACTTCACCAAATTGATGTTATTTTTATCCTTTATATATATATTTACTTTCTCTCTTCTCTATTCACTACACTATAATGGAGCTAGCATTGTGCTTACAATTGAAGAAGAGTCAATTAGCCTGTAAGGGGGATATTTTGAAGCTGATGATAAGAGTATATTTAAGAAATTTTCTATGGTTTTGGAAGCAATTAAGATGGTCTTAGGGAAAAGTTTCATGGAAGATAAAAATAGATTTTGAGTCAATTCCATTATCGCCTCTCAATTTGTGGCAGTTATGTTGGACTTAGGGGAGGTTAAAGATATTGTGAAAAAGGTGGTTGAAGATCACATTAATCCCAAATGGTGTGTGGGTCTGAAATATTTTCTGGTGTATGCCATTGTGGGGCTTGGTTCTAAAGCAATGTTGGGGTATGGCTTGTGCATCCCAATTACAATAGTCCTTGGGTGTCGTTTCTTATTGAATTTGTGGGGGATAATGTGGTTTAGCATCACCATCATGCCCACTGGGGTTTTAAGTTTTTGAAATCCATCACTAGGGTTTCCAATGCTAATACTTTATCCAATCTATTGAGCATAATCTTCTCAGCCCACAAAATTCACTTGAGGATTCTTAATTTTTTATGAAAGTCTTCCATATTTATGAACCCGAGGTTCATGTTTGTTATCTCACCATAATCTATTTTTATTTGTGATGGCAAGGACATACCCTTGAATTCTTCTTTCATCTTTTTAACTCATTGAGTCATTGATCCTGTAAAGATACATAACACCCTCTATTACCAAATGCTAGGGTTTTATCATATACTCAAGCTAGGATTTATCCATATTTTGACGTAGGTAACATTTACATTCACTTTCATACACATTGTGAAACAAGAAATATATTTCATTTACCAAACCATAATTTGCACAATTGAAATTTGGACTTAATTGCACAAGAATACATATTTGATTCATTTATAAATTATAGAGGGTTACATGAATACATACCTAGAAGTTTGTTTCTATGAATCAAACCTCTAAATTTATCGAGAAACCTCATGAGTGCATTTTTATCGTTCCTTACATTGTGTGATAAAATTCTTTTGCAAATGATAATTTTTCAAACTACCACTCAAGAAATGTCACATTAATCATTATAAAATCATTGTTAACTCGTTTGGAATAGATTTATGATGAATTGTTTAAGTTAATTTACCTTTATTGATTTCAATTATATACAAAATAAAACTCATTCAATGCTCAAAGAGTGGTTGGTGAGAATTTATTGCAATGGCGAAGTGTGGAAATTTAAATTTTTATTAACAATCGAGAGTTTTGTAGTGAATCATATGAAGAAACAAAATTACTTTATGTCCAGGTTCAGATGGGAATGGTTTTCCTGCAAACAAAAATGTTGGCAAAGCCTAATATGAATTTCATATGGTCTCGCAGAAATTTCACTTGTAAGTGAACTTTGCAAAAAAAAACCTTACTAAACCAGTTATGCGAGTAAAGGCAAGTGAACCAAATATGTGGGAAACATTGGTTTGGGAAGTTCAATATAATACAAAAATTGTACAAAGGTCAAATCAAGACTTCTTGCAGACAAAATCAAGTGAACCAGATATATTCCTAATAGTTCAATTTAGTAGCAAATGAAACTGTTGCATGGTTTAATCTACCTAATAATGTTAAGTGAACTGATTTGTGGAGAAAGGTTATGGAACTGATATTTTGAAGATTATGGGAGTTCAATAAGGCACAGGATTTACACCAAAAGAGAAGTTTTGCGAGAGACCTTGTGAGAAAAACAATTGAACCAGTTTTGAGCTCGATGGATAGGAAAAGTTCACAAATGAATAACTTGCACATTTAATGAATTTAGAAAAATCACAAAAGATGAGTCCCATTATTTTTCAATTCACCCTATTTATAATATATTTTTTTGGCCACAAAGATTCCAAATTTTGAAACTTGAGGATTTTAAGGACAAAGCCTTCAACTACCAAAACTGGCTAAAGCAAAGACAATAGAGGGGGTCCTCATTATGTTGGAAGCAAAATGGGGTGCACTATGAGAACACACAACAATATGATTGATTGGATGGCATGTGCTACTTTAAGCCCTTAAAGGCTCCTAAAATACTTAATAGCACATAAAACTAACAAAATTGCAAGGCAAAGTGGATTTTTACATAGCAAAGAACAAGAAATAGCAAAAATGCCATGGTAAAATGATTTTTATACTTAAAAAATTAGTATAACCTTTCTAAATGCCACCATTTCTGACTCTTTCTAGAGAGCAATTGACATACATTATTTCTTTCTTGTTCCCCACATAATTTTTACTTAGATTATTTGCCATGCCTATTCTCTCAAGGCATATTTTTTGGAGCATCTACAATGCTATAAACTAGCACTTGCATCAAGGTGGGAGGTGGAAGGCGAGGGGGTGCAAGGGTTACGTCAATAGAAAAATATATAGAAATAAACATGGAATGGAAGAGTAGTGTAAAATATATACAAAATGTTTGTAATACATATTTGGAGATTGGAACTTGAATGAAAAATTTGTGACAAATTTAATTGTGTTTTGCAAAATTTACAAGATGTCTCTATTACATATTTGGAGATTGGAAATTGAACGAAAGATTTGCATCTATTTCAACTTGTGGTGGTTTTGTATTTGACGATTCCCTGTGCTAGTATGGAATGATTCAGCACATACTTTTTTCTTGTATTTTTTTTATGTTCCTACATAGTCAAAGAAGAAGTTAGTGGACCCACACCACAATTGCAAAGTTGGCATAAGCTGAACAGTAAAAGTTGCATTAAAAGTGAAAGTAGTTATTGGTTAGAAAACAATATATCGGTAGCATGATCAAAGCAGTTGTTGTAGAAGTATGTGTATTTAGAACATCCACCTACATGTGATGAATTTGTGTGTAAGTATACAAATAGTAATTTCTATTGTATGAAGATGATAAGGAAAATAAAACAAATAAAGTTTATGTTGAAAAGGGTGAAATTCGATATGTGTAACTGCACTCATCATAATGAGAGGAGATATAGTCGATACTCTTCCTTTTTCCTGATAATTGTGTATGGATTGTTTTTCATTCTTGAATATCGATCAAAGGAAAATAGTGGATCTATCCTAAGGCCATTTATTGATTTCACTCTAGATACAGCTGTAAAATTTAAGCCTTGTCTTTCTTTTGTACCTATATCAATTGTTGCTTTGTTGAGTTTTAACCCTTGGGATTTATGTATAGTAATTTCTCATTCCATGCATAGTGGTATTTGTCTATGAGTATGTTCCAAGGTGGGCCATTGTAAGTATCAAACTTTACTACTACATACAACAATAAATCTGGTGGTTTAGAGGTAGCTGCATAGACAATATCTAAGACCTCTCCCATTGACCCATTGACAAGGCTCGTTTAAGTCCACAGGTTTGTAGTTAACATGATGCATTGTCCTCTACAAAGTAGGAGTTCTTGGGGAAGTTGGTCAACATCATTATTGATGTTTGATTTTGTGGTTGTTTTTTGTTGCAACACTAAGTGCAATAGGAAGATGTAGCAGTTGAAGCAATTTTTTGTTGTGTGTTCCAACTAAATCATTGGTAGGAAATAGGTGCATTGATTGGTCAAAATATTTTTTATCATTGCTCAATAGTAATGTGTGTGTGATTCATTAGTAGTTCCTAATCTTGTTTAGTTGGTTCTTCATTAAGAATGTTTTGTAGAGTTTGTTAGAAGTCAATTTGTGTTTGAGTGTCCCCTTGTTGATGAAAAATCATTTCTAATGTAACAATTATAGTGAATTGTTCCCATAGGTCTTTCGCATTTGAATATGATGCGTACATAGGTTTGTCCATAATAGGGGGTAGTTGTGCCAAATCACCTACAAGAATGATAGATGTCCCACCAAAACACAAGTGTTGATGGTGGGGGAAAGCTTCACATAGCCTACTATCTATTTTCAAGAGTAATTTTGGGCCTATGAAGCTCATCTCATCAATAATGAGGTATTTTATGTGTTTCATGTTCTGTTGAAAAAATGTAAGTGATTGACCCTTCAATTGTTGCATTTCTTTTATCAAAATCTTAAGGGTTGAATGGATAGTCAATGCATGTATGTTGAATACTGCAATTCCTATAGGAGCAACAATGGAGTGGGCTATATTCTTTTGATACTAAATTGCAAAGTGAATGTCTAATGTAATGAATAAGATAGGATTTTCTTGTACCCGTTGTTCCTTGTATGATCATGTGTAAGGGTTTATCGAATGAACTATCATTGTAATGTTTTAGAACAATGGCAAGAGCAAGTTGTTGTTTGGGAGAGAGTGGATATGGGAGATTGTTAAATTCAAATGTTGTTTGGGCATCTTGTTGGGACAACTTGTTTGTGCTTATGAAATGTTTTGTAGTGTCATGCAAGTTTTGAGGTATCGTACACTCATTCTACTTGTTGATATTATCAAAGTCACATCTTCCAATAATTTTAAGGGAATTAATATTCCCACCACTAGCAAGACACATTTGCGATAACAACTCCCATTCATTCATTTGTATTGTGTTTCCTATATCTATTTCATTTTCTATTTCCTCCTATTCATGATTAACCTTTGTATCGACTACACAGTCAATATGTCACACAAAATATTTATGTATATTCATTTCCTTCCAATTTGCAACAATCATTTCTTTGTCGACACCTATGTTTGTGACAATGTTTCAAAAATGCTTGTATAGTAGTTCGCTCCAACAAAATGTCTTGAAATTTTTGAAACACTCCTATTGAATAGCACTAAATCGAATAAAGAAACCGATAATTTCCTTTTGTTTTCTTTCTTTCCACTTACAGCCTTTGCGTCTGGAAGAAAATGAAAATGATTATGCAAATTCAATGAGTGTTATTATCTCCATTTGAAGAGGACATTGTATGTACGATTGGAGACAACTCAGCTACAAAGTATTTTCATCTAGGTTTGTTCTAATTCAATGGAACACTTTTTGACCAACATTAAGTGTCAGAAACTCACAATTTCATACAAGTGGCAACTTTTGTAGCATATGGCATGTTTCTTATGCACCTATATTACGGTCTACAATAATCTCAGACATGAAATTTTTATATGCTATGAGGGTTTGTTCTTTTGATGCTTGATTTCTACATATGTGTGTCAACATATCAATACAACTTTTATATTTTCTTTCTACCTTGGATGCATATTTTGCAATGTATTTAAAACAAGCATTTTTGAAACAACAAGTTGACAATCCATATTGGCTCTACATATTGAAATCATTTTTGGACTATGTATATTCATCCTATCATCATTACATGCAGGGGCAAAGCTTTTTTTCCCATTTTCATTATAGGTCAAGGAATATTGAGCACATTTAGTCCAAGGAGCCCTATAATGACACTCTAGGTTTTTTCCTTTTTTGCGAAGGCATGTTGGTTCAGAACATTTGGTGTGTCTTTGAACACGATTGATCAGTTCTTCATAGTCAAAAAGCATATTTGTAGAGAAGATTCCAGGTGTTTTTAGTAAGCATGGATCATCTTGCAAAGATCGATGTCCTATGTTAGTTTTGTCGGAAAGAGTATGAGGGTTCCATGCACTGACATATTTGTCAAAGAACGTTTTTGCTATTTCTACATTTGTGTGGTTGCTTCAATCAATTTTGTCCATGTTTGGTGCACCTTCAAGCCAAAGGAATCCATGTACATGTGCAGACCCTCAATGTTGCCATTCATATCTATACCAATAGTCAGTTGCACAAAAAAAATTCTCTAAGACTTCTTCACGAAATATTGTGAAGCGTTGATGCAAGTACAAGGATGTGGTATGTGGGTTGTTAATAATGTTATCTATGTGCTCTTTATTATTTTTTTCTCTTGTTGTTGTGCCCTTAGAAAAGAGTTGGTGTAAATCAGGCCATTTAGTATTTGCAACACTCAATGTGAAGAAGAGTGTGGGGGAGCCTATTTGGTTGATCATACTTGAGAGTTCACCACGAAACTTATTCCAATATGCTTGAGTACCTCTCAGGAAAGATCCAAAATGCATCAATTGTTCAGCTAGTTGAGTGTCAGGAGCTTGTTGTATATGGAGACGAAGACTGTCAATGGTGGTTGGTATGTAGTCCTCTTTATTTTTTTGACAAAAATTGAGGTAACGCCTTGGCTTCGATGGCGCATCAAAAGGTTCAAAATAAATATCTAAATCTTGGATGGCTTCCAAATCTATTATCATAAAACCTCATTAAGTGCAACACATATTCATGCATTTCAACTTGTCTATAATGAGGTTGTAATTGTAGTGCAATACCCTTTGGAAAGAGTGAAGGAAAAGGCATGTCTAAAAGGCCCTCAGTATTATATTCATTTATTGGAGTGGAGTCAAGTTATGGCCACTCAATAATGGCGTCATTTTCATCTCTAACTTACAATGTTTCTTTGATGATTTCTAGCTCATGGCGTTCATTTGGTATTTTAGCCATAAATGATGAGGAGTTGAATATTTCATTGTCAGGTTCATCCACAAAAAAACATAGATGCAATGTTTGGTGCCACCATATTTTCATTGTCAGCATTAATGGTATGAAGCATATTGGAAAAGTATGTACTTGTATTAGGGAGTTGTTCAAGCACTGCAAAATCTACCTCAATATCTTTGTAATATGGGTCATATGTGATTTTATATTTCAATGCAGCCCAAACACGACTTCTACTTACGAAGCAGTCATAATGGTTACCTTTTGTATGGAATCTTCGCACTACCAACACATCCAAGTTTGAAATTCAATGTGGAAAGAATTTTTCTATTGTTTTAATATCTTGTGGGAAACAAATTGTGTGACCACTATATTTGTATTGGCCTCCATGAGCATGAGTTACTTGTATTATTGGATTAACTCATGCTATAACCATTTCTTCCGCTTGTGTTATATTTTTTAACTCGAATGGTTGCAGTATGCCTGGGTCCATAAAGTTAGATGATGAGAAACGATGTCTACCTTTCTCACAAAAGCATCAAATACAAATTGGACCACTATTTGTTGATTTGGTGTAAATTTTGGGTTAGCATTCACTGCAAATTATGCAAGTTGGCAAGTTTGATAGTTCATCTATTCTCATGTAAAAAAATTTAGAAGTTGTTATGAAGTTATTGTTGGATTGTGGTAAGCTTGTGGATTGATTTTCAAGATTATGCAGTGGTTGTTGTGAACCCATTGATGAACATTGGGTAGAAGGGTGTTCAGTTTGGGATGTTGTAGCTTCATATGCTACATTTTTGTGTTGGTTTGACTAAATAAAGGTTGGTGCATTGGATTGTATTGTCTATTTTTCTATGTGTTGTATATAACAACGTATACTTATTTCTTCTTTATGTTGAATATAGTAGTCATGACTTCTTTTATGAGATTGTAGGTTTTTATGGTTAGAGATCATCATCTGTAAAGGAAATAGGAACTAACATCATCACATGTATAATTAAAAATAACATATAGAATTAAAGAAGATAAACATGAGTGGGGAAAAATGTCAATTGTATTGAAAGAGTTTTGCAAGCATTCTAATTTGATAATTATTTAAGATATGATTTGTAGGCTATATAAAGAAATAATTTGATGGAAGATATTAAACACATTATTTTTATAATAACATATATTCAAGTAAGTATGTATACATGTGACTTTGAACTAAAATACATTCAAGCAAGAGTATACAAATTATACTATATAGCATGCTAGAAAATTGTATGTACATTGCAAAAGTAATCGAGTTATATTGAACCACTAGTATTATTACACATATCAGTGAGTCCACTCAACAGTAAGGAATTCTCTCCAACAAAATATAGCTTGTCAACCTTTGTGATTGTTGATTTTACCCGTCCTTGAACACCATTTGAATCATATGAATTTGTGATGGTGAAGAGAAATTGCTTGAATAGCACTCCCTTGATTATGGTCTTAGCTTCAATTTATTTTTCATGATTGAATTGCAGCATGTATAAATCATTTGTAGACATCCCAAGAAGTTTGGTGGTTGGTTCTTCAAAAGCAACAGCCCATAATATTCATGTATGATCTATTAGCTTTAGTTGAAGTATGTATCTATAGGTACATGTGGTAGATGTAGCTTTGCACTTTGAACAATACCATGTTTGATCATCATTTTGCACAAATTTTTGTTACATTTTTTTCCATCTAATTCAAGGGGACAAGATGCATAGCAAAATGAATTTATTTTTATGAATTGCACTATTGCTTTTAAATTGCATTGGACAGTTTGTTTCACATTGGTAGTTTTCTCTTCAATATTAGCAATTATTTTTCTCATAATCAGTAAAGGTGCATCCAAAGGTTGTGTATTTGATGTTGTAACATCATTCCCATTTTGTTCAAACCATGATTTGAGTTGTTCTACCTCCTCTATGCTTGGGTTTATAAATAGGTGGGTACTTGCCAAAGTGCTTATGACCTTTCCATTATACTCAATGACAAGACCATTTTTTTATTGCAAGTACAACAACATGATTTAAGTGATGCATCTCTTGGAGTTTTTTACCTTCCTTTTCATTAGTTGGACCCCATAAAGTAATATTAATGGTATATGAAGAGATATCTATCAACTTGATGCTCCTTCGAAGAACTTCAGTCCCATCCCTCCTTATGGTTGAGTTCGGGTCCACACATATTACTACTCTAATAACATCAACAAGGATATTTTTGGTCATTTCTATAATGTCCTTGAAGACGGTGGAAGAGAATTGATGTTTGAGAATTGCAAGGTCATCTTCAGAGAGAGAAATTTTGGAATCATTTACTAAACAAATTTCAAGTTGGCTATTCAGTTTGTTGTACAACCTATTAGCTGACTTAATAGTTCCACCAGATATTTTATATAGTTCTCCAACCTGAACATTTATGTAATGAAGGTTTGCAACTTAATTAAAGCAAGCTACATATATTTCAATGCACTCACAATCTATAAAGTCAAATGAAAAGACATTCCCTTGTCCCCGTTGTGTGTTGAAGTGGTGCAATTTTTTTTTATGGTAACACGACCCTTTAAAAGCCACATTGTCTAGAATGGATTCAAATTTCTAATAGGAGTAATATTGGAGGGAAGGTCTTTCTTTTGTAGGGACAAACATATTCCAATAAGTGCCCTACGAGGAGGTGGATTTGTTACTCTGACACTATCATCTAGGCTTGTAGATGGATTAGTTGAGCTTGTAGCATGTACTAGTTGGGCTTGTTCTTCAAATTGGTAGGCGGGTTGACAAATGATATCGTACTGCAACCTTGTGATTTCTAATTCGAAGATGACAATCTACCTATAAAGGTACAATGAGTATGCATTATGAATAGGAATAAATTTCACATAATAGGTTGAAGAATGCTAAGCTATAAGCTAGCAATTGAAATTTTGTAGAAGAGCATTGAAATATGGTGGTTCACCTTGAATTGCAAATAACAGGGCAGCTATATCCTATGAGTTTAAGTATAGATCCCTTCTGGAGTTCTTCAAAATCTATGCAGTGATTGTATTTTTTTGGAAGTGTAGCCTTTTGCTTATGAATCTCATCAAAGAGCTCTACTCTATAGCGATTGATCGGTCTAGGGCCATATCCAAACATCAAAATGTCTAATGCTTGTAGATGGGATTACAAGTCTAGGTTTCCATCATGGATCATCTTGATTGCATTCTTAGCCAAAGAATACATTGTCACGAGAGGTGGTTTTGTTACTCTAACACTGTCATCCAAGCTTGTAGATGGATCTATTGAGCTCATAGCATGTACTTGTTGAGATTGTTCTTCAAATAGGTAGGCTGGCTGGCCAATAATATCCTGCTGCAAACATGTGATTTCTAATTCAGAGATGAAAATCCACCTATAAAGGTGCAATGAGTAAGTATTATGAATAGGAAGAAATGTGACATAATGGGTTCAAGAATGCTAAGCCATAAGTTGTCAATTGGAACTTTGTAGAAGAGCATTTCAATATGGTGGCTTACCTTGAATTGTAAATAACAAGGCAACTATATCCTATGAGTTTAAGTATAGATCCCTTCTCGAGTTCTTCAAAATCTATGTAGTGATTGTATTTTTTTAGAAGTGTAGCCTTTTGCTTATGTACCCCATCAGAGATTTGTATTGTATAGTGATTGGTCGGTTTGAGGTCATGGCCAAACATCAAAATATCTAATTCTTGTATATTTTGGGTTGCAAATCTAGGTTTCCATCATTGATCATATTGATTACATTCTCAATCAAAGAATATATTGTCACAAAAGAATGAACTAGTCCTAGTAGAAGTAAATTGCAACCGACAACTATTATTTAGTACAACAGAAATATACAAGCGTACTTTATGAAATAGAATTGAATATGTAGTTGAAGAACATAATGTAGCTGGCTAAATTGCTAATAAATAAAAAGGAATAAATATATTTTATTAAAACCATGCAAAACGGAGCTTAAAAAATAAATTGCAATACCTTTAGATAGGATAAAAACTAATTTTGAAAAATACCTATAAATTTGATTGTGTTTAGGCTTGTATATATTGAAATAGTGGCATGTGGTAGTTAACTTGCTACATTTTTAAGAACAATAAGAAGAAATGGTAGTGAGAAAAAAGAGTATACAAATTTACAAACTATTCTAAGTAAGTGGAAAGTAGTGTAGATGTTCAAAAAATGCATTAAATGTTATAAGAATAAGTGAAAAAGTGTTTTGGAATCAGTTGATATAATATTAGTGCATTATTAGCATAAGCATAAGTGAAAAAGTGGTTTGGAATCAATAGATATAATATTAGTGCATTATTAGCAAGGTTAAACTTTGAAGGAATGTACAATAAAGAAAAATAAGTATTTGACGAGAAAATGTGTCAACCATTTATGGTGCAACTTAAATAGTAAACCTACCTCTTATTTATGCTAATTTTAGTAAGTAATTGAACCATGCAAGTTAAACCTATATAGGAGAGCGCAAGTTATATTTGGATTGTGTCTTGGTTGAGGAAGCAAAGGGTAATAGCCACACAAAAATTAATGTCATGGAGTAGAAATAAATTATGTACCCATCATCAAGATTGAGATAAAATGTACATCCTCTTTGTAGTTATAAGTAAAATATATGGTGTTAAATTTACATGTTTTTAGTGAAACTTCGTATGGAAGATGTGTTGTATTTTTGATACATTTTATTTTCTATGTTCATTTAATATACTTTAATGTGGTATATTTTAAAACATGGGAATTTGTTTAAACTAATGATTTTAGTGAAAAGGGTTTGTGGTTGAGGAAGATATTAAGATATTATGGTTCTACTAACTTAACAAATTGTGAGGAATGTAGGTATTTAAAAAAGTTAATTATTGAAGGAGACATATAGCATTAATCGTCGATATATTTTAAACAAGAATCACAACTTATATGATGTGAACACAAATTTTTAGATGATAAGTAATTGACATGAAATGTGAAAAGGATTGTGATACATGCGAGAGATAGTACTAATTTTTATTATTGTAGTGTCTCTCCATGATTCACCTTTTTATGATGTTTATGTCAGATGTTTGTGGATTCATTTTATGTCTTAGGTACTCTTTGTTTGTGGTTAAAACATTTTATAATGATATGTTTAGATCATTTTCATGGCTATGTGTGACATTTTATGTTAGGACTTATCACGTGTGCTTTTAGATATGCTTATCATATTGATACCTGCTTATGGAAATTCTAATTACTAATGGAACAGTTGATCAGAGATAACACCTGGTCCCCTACCCTAGCCATCATCCTCAAAGAGGATGAGTATTTGGTCTGATAACCTGTCGGTGTGCCAGTGTTGTCTGTGGTCAGTTGGTGTTGCTTGAGGTCTTGTTTTTTGACCTTGGTTAGGGTTTAGGTAACTATTTGGCATGTGGTTGTTTAATTTAAAATTGTTTGATAAATGTTGTTTTTTGGTTAATCGATGCATTATTATAATATATTAAGTAAAAGGTACTTTGATAGATAAATATAAATATATTTATTAGTAATAATAGTTTATAATAAATTAAATGTGTAATATAATATTAAAATAAAATAAAATAGAATTATGGTGGAAAATTATAATTAATAAATAGTAAATAATATAAAAAAGATAGAAAGGTTTTCCATGCAAGTCCATGCACAACTTCAAATGGATTTTTGAAAAAGAAACTTAATGCTTTCTTGGGGATTTTGAGAGATTTTATTAGATTTTTGTTTTCGAAAAACGGATAGCCTTCCTTTTGTAAATAATTATCCTTTTGGGAGATTTTTGGGGATTGTTCATTTTGTTTTCGAGGAAGGGAAGTAATGGGTTTGCAAGAAAATTTCATATGTTGTAGCTTTTGTGGGGAAATGGGGGATTCTTGGAGGAAATTGATTTAGGGTTTTGGAAAGAAAATTTTTGTAAGACAATTGCACTCCATCGTTGATTCTTGGAAGGGAGGAATGTAGAAGGATATGCAAAGGAAGGAATTGTATCAAATCAATTTGGGGAAAAATAATTTGCAAATGAGTCTTCATTCTTTAACGCTATTATTTTGATTGATTGATGACTTAATCATTTCATTTATCTTTTTAGTATATATATATATATATATATATATATATATATATATATATATATATATATATATATCCTGTAATCGTTGCATTTTTGGGAAAATATTTATTTACTCCTAGCGATTACATTTGTGAAGATTTCAATAAACCTCTAGTAAACTAAACACAATCTCCTTGAAACTTAAGTGGCTACACCCATTGGAAAAGTATATACTTACTTTTAATCTAAGTGGCCTCCCTTTTAACCAATCTACTCATGTTTTATACTTTTCCTTTGATATAATTTTAAATGGAATTTTCTCTGATTAGATTTGGTATATGTTGAACCAGCTAAGCTATGGGATCAACCCTTTTGATCTATATATTCTCGCATGTAGATGTATGTTCAAAATGGAGTAGATTTAAACTTTTATTTCCTTCTTGGTATGGATAGGTCTAGTTATTTTCTATCGTTTAAATGTTTTAGTATATACCTCTTTCATTCTAAATGGCAGTGACGTTTCTCTATATAGTCGATCTTTTCAGCGCATACTCAGTCTTGACCAAATCAATTCAGCCCTATTTGTTGCCTTGTTTTGTATTATAGATGAGTGCTCTCCTTCATAATCCAGTCCACCATTGAATACTTTGGTATGTTGTCTATTGCGGATCCAATAGAATTTAATCTATTGCAGGCTTGTCTTTGGATGACTTTTAAATAGCCACTCCTTTCTTCCATTGATCCATATTGATCTTCTAAACCAATTCTCTCTCGTAGATTATGCCAACCTATTTGCTTGATTATCAATGGTCTTTAAATTTATATCTCTACCTTTTAAACTTTATAGAATCGGCTTGTGCTCTTCTTAAAGTCGGCCTTTTTCCATCGTTTCAATAGTTTTATTTTCATTTTTCTTTTCTTTTAAATGCAATTTATTTTGTTTGGTACTCGATGCCTCCCTCTCCCTATGATTTTTCTGCCTGGACAACACCTTAGGGTATGCTTTGCACTCTTGGCTGAAACTGTATATTAAAATCCTTCCTTGCGTACCTGCTAGTTGTGGCATTTTAGGGTTTGGCTGTATCTCATTTAATCATGTTCTTTGCGATTTTATTTCCTACATAATACAATTGATATAATATAGTTGATAAAAGTTGAATGTACAATGTGTTTAGAATTTGATGATTGTACTTAATATTTGGCATTTGATATTATATGGTGATTTCATACTTGATCTTTCGACTCCCATTTGATGGCTTTATTGTGTTTTATATTTTGATCTCCATTTGATGGCTATACTGGGTACGTTGTTTAAGCTTGGCAATCGATGTATTGATTTTTATGTCGACAGTTATCTCTTATGCCTGGCAGTCAATACTTTGTGATGTGTTTTCTTGAATTCGATAAATATGTTATATTTGGCATTCGATGAATGCATAATATGCTTGTGAATTTGATGAATATGTAATATACTGTGGTAACCAATGAATACACAATATATTGGGTAATTGATGAATATGTATCTCATGATGTGTGTGTTTGTGTTTGTGTGTTATAAAAAAGAAATAATTCTTCTTATGTTAATTAATTGATTATGTTAGATTAATAAATTGGAAAATTAAGTAGGATAAAATTGATTTATTTAAAATTAGATAATTGGAGGATTTGTTTAAATGAATGAATTAAATGATCTTTTGTTAATGAGTGTTGAATTCTTTCATAGTTGATTTGTAAATGCATTATGTAAAGTCATTTAGAAATAATGTTATTGTGATAGATGACCCAATTGGGTGAATTAAGTAGCTAACTTAATGAGAATTATGAAATGTGGGACTAAATCACCCAACTTGGCGTATTAGTCATGTTATAGTTTTTTATCACCATTTAGCAGATCCTGATCAACTCTCTAAGAATCCCAGATCCTACCCCAAAAATCCTAGAGTGGGACTAAATTAGGCAACCTAACATATAAATCCTAGTTTACCTTAAAACAACAGATTTCTAAGGATTTTAGACCTTGTTTTGACCTCTCTATTCTTCCAAGTAATTTTTTGTTTCATGTTGTTTATCAATTTGATTAACACTTTCAAGTTTATAAGATTTATTGTATTGATTTTTCATTTCTCCTTTGAAGCTTCATTTAATGGTGAACCGCTATTTAATCACACAAGGAAACCCCTAGTCCTTCCCTCAATTGAGTCACTTGGTTGAGGGATCTTGGTTTCCTAATGAACTAAAGTGCGAAATAGGTCCCTAAGTTCCATCTCCCAAAATGTGGACACCTATTTCCTCTGGTTCATTTTGGTGAACCTAACCTTTAGACCCTTGAATTTCTGATTTGGAGAACATTGTATTCCTAGATCTAGATTGCATTAACTTTGCATTAGATTTGTATTAGTTGAATTGCATTTAGGGCTTCTAAATCTTGCAATAGTGAAAAGTGCATATAGGTTGCATTTTTATATTTTGCATCACTCAACTTCATTGGAAAACTATACTTGTAAATAGTCATTTGAGTATACAACCTAGAAACCTTAAAACCAACTTAAACCCTAATCTGGAACTAATTCTCCCACCTTGGTGATTTAGTCCCCATACAGGTTATTTTTCTAGATTTTTGGGTATTCTATGTTGTCTGTTTTTCACTATTTGAACCCTCTAGAAACCCTAATTGGGACTCATTCGCCCATTTGGGAAATTTAGTCCCAAATCAGGTCTGAATCTGCATTTTAAAACATGAAAAATCTTGTCATTTGTGTTTCTGGTTGATTCCTTTACATTATTGTTTCAGTTTGCAAAATTACTGTCAATAGCAATCTTTTCATAATTGATTTCATTTCAAGTGCATGTTTCAATTATGGATAGAATTAGATTACTGCACTTTTGTTTGATTTCTATCATTATTTCATAATTTGATAATATTAGATTACATTTGGCATTCATTAGAAAATAAAAATCAAAAACATCAAACAAAACAAAACAAAAACTAAATGGTGAATCTTGGACCCTTTAATTGTGATGAATTTGACATGTTAGATGAATCCCTTGACGACTTCAACTTACCTAGATAATCCATTAAAACTTCTAGGCAAGAGCATGCACACATAGACCATCATGATAATCCTAATTGTTCTTCTCTTGATACCTGTCCTATTTGTGACTAAGGTATTTTTTTGTTAGAAGACCTAATCATTGAGCATCATGAGAATATTTTTTGTCCCTCTTCTAATGCTACATGTGTCTCAACAAACACTAAGGTGGATGGCATAAATGAAGATGTTAAGTTCACTTTAGATCCCCCCTCATTAGAAGGTTATTTAGGTAACTCAATTGAGGTTATGACTACATAAATTGGGCCTCCTTTAATTAGTGAGCCTCCTAAGTCACCTCCCATCATAGAACAACCTAAACCATTACCTCCAGAAGTTATCCCGAACATTATTAGACAAATGTGTGGTAACAATGTTTCACAACAACCAAATTACCATTTCCTCAACCTATCTTTCCTATTGCTCCTAGTTTTCCTTCACATGGTGGAAAAGAGAATGATCTTGATAAGCAAATTTGTCGTATAAACATCTACCTTTTGTCTTTAGCAAAAGTATCACTTGCACAACATAGGATGCTCCAAGAAATTTTGCGAAAGAATAACATGTAATTTTATGCGAAATTGAATGATGTAGCAACCTCCTTTGATTGTATGCAGGTGAAAAAGACAAAAATCACATTCCCTTTAATGAATTTACCTTGCTTGAGACACAACATAAGAATGAAGCTTTGATGATAAAGGTGATTATTAATGAAACTGCAGTTAGGTGTTGAAAAATGGAGGTAATTATCTAGCTTTAAAACTTGTAAAACTATGATATTATAGATCTAATTTAAGTGTTTTTTGTTACAAATTATGTGTATGATTATCTGTTTAGATCAATTTTACCAATTATAGAAAGTAGACAGAAGAATGAGACAAGAAGATAGAAGTGACACAACATATACGTGGAGAAACCCTTTCAAGAAAAAACTCCACCACCAGAATCAATAGTGCTTGTATTATTTAACCTTAGAACAAGATTACAATAATTTTGTATCAATCCTTGACTGGTGTGCTTCTTTTTCCTTCAACAATTCTTCTTCACAACCTACAATAAACTCTAATTAAACTCTCTTCAACTTGTTGCAATTAATAGACAATAATGAGCATTGAAAACTCCAAAGAATTGTCAATTATAAGAGCTTGAAGCTCCTCTCAAAAACCTATGCCTATTTTGTGCAAGTAGAGTTTCATCATGTAATATGAAGTCAAAACCAATGTCTCCTCAATTTAGGCACCCCAAACTGAACTCCTAACTAATCATTGGTCAAGAAAATATCTTCCAAGCTTCTCATCAAAGTTGACGCCCAAGAATGGGCCCACTTAACTCAGCCTTGTAAATATCTTCTCATGCAAAAGGTGTTAACTCCAAGATGCAAAATTGGGTGTCCAAGGTGGGTTCAATTCGATCTTTATTAACTGAAACATATCTCTCCATCAATTCATGCAAACATTATGCATGATTGATTATCCCCACTTAACTAAATGTATCACATGTTATCTATCATGCAACTGAAGTCATTAGTCATGCATTCCAAGTCAACTAAAGTCAACTAGCATTCAACTGAAACTAACTACATGCAACTAAAGATAACTAAACCATAACTGAACTGAACTAAATTGAAGTGATATTGAACTAAATTGAATTGAACTGAACTGAACTCCACTCATGTAAATATCAATCCCTAACTTCTAGGATCTTCACATACATTACTAAAGTGTTATTTTTTTCTCCAAATAGTTAACTTAAGCAAAAGGTTTCACCTTCCATGTGGGCACCCCATGTGATCCTATTTTGTAGGAGCTCTTTTTGGGCATCCCCACATGTTCCTACCATTTAGAATTAATTACAAATGTCAATTTACATGTTCATTTCATTCGAATTTAATCTCTTTCTAATCCTAGTGTTGGGGAACACTTTCCCAGGACTTAGGAGATACATGAAATATGTTTAGTATTGCAATTAAATGGCATCCTATTCCCAACATTAGGCATACCCTTATAGACAACAGAGTTGGTCTTAATGTTTGTTGCATTGATTTCCTAGCTAAATCAATGTGAACAAGAAGCTTATTCAATTCAATGATGTTAATATTTGTGGCTTTGACAATGTTAATAGGCAACTATTAGGAATGATCACATTGCCTATTGAGGTCGGACCTATAGTTTTTCCTACCCCTATCCATATCATGTCAAGACCTCTTTCATACAACCTTCTCCTAGGGATACCATGGATTCATTCTATGAAAGGAATCCCATCTACCCTTCACTGTGTGATCAAATTTGAATATAACAATAAGATATACACGGTTGAAGCAGATGAAAAAAGTAATAAATCACTAGTTAAACATGATCATAACACTTCCAACTTCCCTAATACTTTCATTACAATATCAAAAATAGAACCTATAAAAGTTGATACTAATATTGATTTTCTTCCACCTACAACAAAACTCATTAGTGATGATTGGGGGTCATTATATTTTACGCCTTGTTTCAATGAAGAATCCAAAATCTCACCCTCAAAATCCAAAGAGACATATACATTTTTAGATACATGCTTTAGTGACAATTGGACAAGTCACTAGATTTTATGCCCTCCTTTATGGGAGAGTATGAAATCTCACAATCTACACCTAAACAGCCTTGTGTTTCATGTACTCAACTTGGTTCTACATCAACACCATCACCCCATGGTGGTGATGGGGGGCCTCCAACCCCCATCCCTCATGTTTTCAATAGTTTTGCACCCTGCTGAATGCAATATTCAGCAAACTATTGAAACATGGAAACCTTCTTCAGATGTGGGTGATTTGAACGAAGAAGGAATCTCTAGAGTGAGTTGGTTCTCTGAATAATGAATCCTATTCTAAAAAACTTCTGAGGAAAGGGATAAAAGATAACTTAAAAATAAAGCCTATGACTAACAAATGATTCACCAAACTTATGAAAATTCAGACTTAACCACTCATAACATCTTCTCTATTACAGTAATTCTCACAATCTCATTAGCACATATCTCATCAGTGATTTGCATGAAGATCTGGAAAATAAATACAGCATGCAACCTGAAACATGTAATTCTAAAACACAACCTATAACAGCAAGATATAAAAGGACTCCGATTTGAAAACACAAATACATCAGATTGCCATTACAAAAGTTGAGACAAAAAATAAGAAGGAGAAATCTGTTGTTCTATTAAAATTGGAAGAGTCTTTGCCTGAATCTGAAACTGAGTACCAAAAGGTTTACAAGCTCAAAATGTGTATGAGCAAGAAACTCTAATCTGAACTGAGAGAGGAGCTCTAAAAGATTAAGTCTTTCAAAACATAACTCTCAAGAAACCCTAATCCGAGCTCAGAAAAAAGCTCAAGGAAAAAGGCTTCAAACTGTCTCAAAAACTCCCTAAAAGAAGAAAAAAGCACACTGCTTTTATGATCACATTGTCAAGCATCTAAAAATAGGTTGAATTTGCTTTTAAAGCTCAAAAAACATCTTATCTCTCCAAGATAGGTCTCAAATCCGACCAAGAGGAAAAGTCAACAAAAATCTGCTAAAAATAGCAAGAAATCACAAACAATTTATAAAAGATTGGTTTATGATTTTGCTTTACAAGATTGCAGATTTGCACAATTTGTCTATTTTTTGCAATTAAAGATTAAAAATATGTTGCAAAAAAGAAAAGCTCCTTCTCTCTCCATTACAATAATATGATTTTCTCAAAAATCATAAAAACATTACATAATTATCCTCTTCTCATCAAAATTCTCATTGATTTCTCTAAAATCAATCAAAAATAAAAACCCTAAAACGATCATTGACCCCTCAAGAATACAAAACTTAAGTGACAAAAGAATAATCACTTTTAGATCATAAAGTACTCCTTATGCATATCATACTTTCAGCCTTTCTCTTAAAGCAATAACATAAGGCACAAACCCATATTTCACTAAGGCATAAGGAAAAGTCTTAAAGACCTAACCTAACCTAAGCACATGAAAGAAGTCTTAAAAGACTTAACATATCGGCCCTCACATAAATATTAGACTCGGATTTTGATAAATCATAATGCAAAGATTATAAATTTTGACCTCCATTCGAAATTCAACATGTGTTTTGACCAAAAACTCTAGATGATGATGATGTCACTCGAATTAGGGCATGAGAAAAGAATGCCAAAACCTAAAAATCATTTCATTTTGCACTTGTGAGTTTGAATGAAAGAAACTTTGTCTAGAAGAATAGCGCCGCCATGATTGTGTTGAACTCGAGCTCGTGCATCTTGGAAATCACCATCACTCCTTCAGAAAGTTAAACTCTTCAGTGGGTAATCTTATTCCATTTTGTACCATAGCTCTTCTTCATTATTGAAAGAACGAAAAATAGATAAGGTCACAGCCTGTTCATATTCTCTGACTTTTTGTCCTCTTTTTGCTTGTTCTTACTCGGCCATAATGAGCCTGAACTCGGCCTCTGTGTGGAGACTCCACAAGAGAGCTCGCTTGTGGGTTTTTGTTCCTCTCTTCTAAGCACGAGTGTAAGCCATCTGCTCATAGCTTTATAGTTTTTTATGGCTTCATATTTTGTTCTTCTGGCCTTGAGGTTGCGGTTATACACAGCCTCTAATACATTTGTTTTCATTTTTTTGTATTCACACTTACTATTGTGTGAGCTCGACCTTCATTAAGAGCTTGACTCTCAGCTTCTGGATGCTTTGTGAAGCTCTTGGCCATGGCTAGAGTGCTTTTCCACAGATCTGGATTGGTAACTTTCCTTGCTAAACATTTATTCTCCAAAGGCTTAAAGAATCTCCTCTTTGTTCATGAATTTTGGCCATGTTCAGGCCACACCAGATGTGTAATGTAAAAAGCATTTACTTGAGTTTTGGGCTCGACCCATAACAGGAAATTTTCTTTAATGTCTATTCGAAAGCATTTCAGCATATGGGTATCATGAAACATAGAATAAAACTGTGTCTTCTTCCTTCTGATGCTCGACCCACCTCAGGAAACCTGCACTTTTGTATTTTCTTGCATTCTCTTTTCGTGGGTATTGTGAAAATCGAATGAGAACTGCATTTCTTCCATTTTGAAGCTCGAACCAACACAAAAAAAAATTGCATTTTATGTCATTTTCTATTTTATACAAAATTTCACATGGGTTATTATTGTAGTTGCTTCTTCTGCATTTTGAAGTGAACCCTGAAAGTGGGTACTCGAGATTCAAGTGTATTCAATTTATAAGCTTGGCATTCTGCACTTTATGAAAAGAATGTATCTCCATTGCATCACTGCTAAAAACTATCACATGGCCATGACTTCAGAATTTGAATAAGTCTGACCCAAATACCCAGCTGGAAACAAGGAAAACTACCATTCATTTGAAACCCCAAGTAGGTATTTGTTGTTTTTTTTTTTTAGAAATGAAAACTCATGATGCAAAATAATAAAACCTGTATGTTTATCTGTGTTTAGTTATGGAGAAAATGGACTAGCGACTTATGGGATTCTGGCAATTGCGTCCCTTGTTAAATTACAGCCATATGAGTTTATGCTTTTGCTTTTACACACAGAATCTATCTTTGACTGAATTTGTATATTACTTATTCTGTGTATAATCTGCTCACTCTGAAAATAACCCTTATGTGTTAAAATTCGTGTCGAAACTGCACACTTGTCTGTACCATACCTTTAAACCATTCCAACATTTCTTTGTTGTGAAAAGGAGGACCTCTTTATTTATATTATCTCCATGCTCGTTCACTGTACGCACAGCAGTGTCTTTTTGACTTTCCTTAACCTCATCACAACAACTTTTTCCTTTCACTCTTGAACCTTTATGTAGAGGCTTAGGTTGAACATTGCAACACCATGAACCACCTCTATTCACTAGTTCCTATGCATACTTAAAGCTTCAGAAGCATCATTCTGGGATGAAACTGTTATCATTTCTTTGTCATTCTGGGACAAACATCTCTCACCTTGCAATTCTTAAAGTTGTATTTGCTTATCGGTCAACTAGAACTGGTTATCACTTGTCATTTGAATGCACTGTCTGCCTTTTGCACTCTTGAGCAACATGGTACTCTTCATGCATTTTTATGTTCCACTTATCAAACTGCTTTTGAAATCTGCTCTCTTTCATGATGAAAATCAAAACAAAACTCTTTGTTAAGGCATAATGTATGCCTGTTCACTATCCTTGACTGTGAAAAGAATGAATTGATGAACTGAAACTTGCATGACATATATGATTACAATCAACAAGATAACACAAAACATGAACTTTTGTAGCAATATCTGATGTAAACGTACTCAGCTGAATTCATTTAGTGAACTAAACTCTCTGTTCACCTATAGCCTTCAGAAAATATGACCTGATCGTTATGAATGCACAGTTGGTTTAGTTGCTCAATGGATAGCTCTATTTTTTCTCTTTTAGTTGTATTTCATTTCACTTCATGAACATGATGATGTATCTTGAAATCAGCCCATTTATGAATAGGGCAACATGCCGAGCTCTACCCTTGTGGGAGCCCATTTTTCTCCACATGCTTGGTCTTTGAATAATGTTCAGCTTCGTGATTTTACCTATACCTACACAAGGAAACAAGCAATGTTAGCATAAAAAAAAAATGATGATCATGATATTTTTTATTTCTCCTTCAGCTCATTTCTTTCGTACTGCACTTGATTGATTGTTTCAATACATGGTTAATAGTAGGTTGTACTATTGTGGGTGCCTCATATAGGTTACGTCATAATCGGAGCCACTGACACCCCCTCTTTTCTCTTACAGGTCGATGGAGCTCAAGAAGGAAAGGTGCACCATTCAGCATCAAACGTCGATAATCAGGCAATGATGATTATGTCGTCACTTATATGTTTTACTTTATGCATCTTCAGTAGTGCAATGTGCTATTAGTGATTCATTGTGACAGTTACATCCACGACTTGTGTGGATCTTTGATTTCAATTATTTGTTGTTCATTTGAAAAGAAAAATGCATTTACATGCAATATTGTAATATCATTCTGATTGTTGAAATCAAATGAAGCCTTGTAAAAAATGAGTCCTTAATGAAATAAATAAAAGCATTTGAAATTCTATTTTGATCATTTGCTTAATTTTGTACTTCTTTTATTTCTAGAACATCTGAATGGCATTTTGAAACTCCATTTCTGATACTCTATTGCTCCTTTAAAACGTATAACTATTACTCAATGAATAATGATAAAAATGTGAAACAACATTTGAACTTAACTACAATTCCTCCTTATGATAAATAACATTCAGCCGGCTCCACCAATTGAGCCGAGGCAAAAATTTTGTAACATTTTGGCGATTTTTGTTATATGCTTGCCTACTAAGCATAGATCAGTGGCCTTTAAACAATTCATTGGGCGCAGAGTCAATTTTTCCCCCCCTTGAAACTCAGAAACTTGAACAACACTCCAAACAACAGCAAAGAAAACAAAACAAAACTGAAAGCAAACTAACAGGCCCTGATGGCCAACAGAACAATGCGTAGCAACGCTTAGGTAAAGCAAAACTACTAAAATTAAATGTGCGAAACACACTTATTTGCAAACTATTCTACTACTATGAGATAACTTATCTCAGAGGCAATGTTTGAGGTGGATCCCATTAACTAGGATAGACAGCACCTGGCCAGTCATCTTTGAAAGTTGGAATGAGTTGTGTTCCTTGCATTCCGTGATCACATAAGGCCCATCCCACACTGCATCAAACTTGGAATGTCGTCCAGGTCTACTTTTAAATTCATTCCACTTGAAAACTAGATCTCCAACAATGAAATCACGAGGCCTCGCCTTCTTGTCAAAAGTATTCTTCATTTGAGCTTGATGTGTTTCCAGCTGTCTTAGAGCCTCCTTTCTAGTTTCTTCGAGCTCAACCAGCTATGCAAACCTCACTTCAAGAGGTTGTTCATTCAACAACTCCAGTTCTTTAACATAACTTAATGTTGGTAACTCAATTGAAATAGGCAACTTAGCCTCCCTTCCATAAGTTAAAACAAAAGGTGAACAACCAGTGGCTCTTTTAGGAGTTATTCTGTCAGCCCAAAGGGCTAGCTTTAGCTTCTCATGCTATGTCCTCTGATTATCTTCAACAGTCTTCTTGATTATCCGAATTAGATTCTTATTTGTGGATTTCGCTTGACCATTGCCCTGCGGATAATAATTGGAAGATGTGTTCAAATAAATATTATTTCTGACAGACCAATCTGAAATCTTCAATCCTATGAAAGCTAAACCATTAGTTGAAATGATTGAATCTGGAACACCAAATCTTGATATGAGATCTTGATAGAAATTAAGCACTGAAGTCTCATTCGCTTCCTTTAAAGAAATGGCTTCAGTCCATTTTGTAAAATAATCTATGGTAGTAAGAATCCATTTATGACCCGCACTTGAAGGTGGATTGATAGGGCCAATAAAATCCAAGCCCCACTTAGCAAAGGGTTGTTCTACCTGAATCGGATGCAAGGGCAGTGGTGCAAACCTCTGTTTACCAGCAAATAAAGAACATTTCTCACATTTTCTGACCCAAGCAATAGCATCCTTAAACAAATTTGGCCAGTAATAACTAGCTCTCATAATCTTCAGAGCTGTTGTTCTTGCAGCAAAGTGACCTCCTGAAGGTCCATTATGAAACTCTGCTAGCAACTTGTCGACTTGATCAGGCGGAATGCAACGTAATAAGACACCTTGGAAATCCCTCCTATAAAGAATGTCATCAATAATTGCATAAGGGATGGCTTGTAATCTATAGTACCTTCTTTTTGCTCTATCTAGGCCTTCAGGGTACTCACCAGTTTGCAGATAATGTATCATTTGTTGCAACCATGTAGCAGGAGGTGCTTGAACAACACTTGGAACATCATTAGTGAGCATTGTTTTTGTATTTGTAGCCTCTTTTAAGTTGTTTTCTTCACTTCCAGCAATCTGTTCATACAAACCCTTACCTCTAACGAGCTTGGTTACTTTTATATCAACATCAAACTCCATTACTTTAGTGATCCAACCAACACGCTTATCATTAATATCCTTATTAAGCAAGAAGTCCTTAACAGTTGAATGAGCCACTAATAGATGAATCTTGTTGTTAGACAGCATGTGTCTAAACTTCTTCAAACTTCTTACAACAGCAAAAACATGTTTCTCAACAAAAGAGTATTTTACCTCATAATTGTGCAGTACTTGACTAAAAAATGTTATAGGCTGCTCCAAGCCTTCATCATTTTGCTAGCATAACATGGCTGAAACAATATCCACTCCTCCAAAAGCATACAAAATAAAATCTTTGTCAAAGTTTGGATTAATGAGAGTAGGAGCGGCTGCGAGTGCTTCCTTGATCTACTCGAAGCTCCTCCTGCCTTCCTTGGTCCAACTAAATGGCATATTCTTTTTCAGCATAGAAGTGAGAGGCTGCAGCAAGGCTGCGATATTCGATATGAACCTCCTCATGAAATTTATCCTCCCAAGAAAGTTTTGCAAGCTTTTCTTGTGAGCTGGTAATGGAAATTCAAGAATTGTGGAAACTCTTTTAGGATCAATTGAAATACCTTGCTTTGAGACAATGTGTCCAAGCAGTTTGCCTTCATGCACTGAAAATATACACTTCTTTGGATTGAGAGACACTCCGAACTCTCTACACCTCTGAAAAATCTGTTCCAAATGATCCAAGTGTTCATTAGCATTTCTGGAAAAAATAGTAATATCATCTAAATATACCAAAACAAACTTGTTCATAAGGCCATGAAAGGCCATATCCATAGCGCGCTGAAAAGTTGCTCCAACATTTGATAAGCCGAAAGGCATCTTCTTGTAGGCCATTGTGCCCCATTTGGTTGTAAACGTTGTTTTAAACTAATCTTCTTGCTTAACCAAAATCTGGTTGTAACCTGAGTAACCATCTAACAAAGAAAATCTGTCAGAACCAGAAACTACTTGTAAAATTTGCTCCATGGAAGGGAGTGGGTAATGGTCTTTCAATAATGCTTTATTCAGATCTCAGAAATCGACACAAAGTCTGATTTCTCCACTCTTCTTCCTGACTGACACTAAATTTGACACCCAAGAGGTGTGTTTGACAGGAAAAATAATACCCCTCTCAACTAACTTATTCAAATCAGCCTTCATAAGATGCTCCAACTTGGGATTAAGTGGTCTTTGCTTCTATCTTACTGGTTTTGCATCAAGTTCAAGCTCGATAGTATGTTGGGTTAGTTCGGGGTTAAAACCTCTTAAATCCTTATATTCCCATGCAAAAACATCACTATACTTTTGACATAACAGAATAAAGGCCTGGTATTCATCTTGACTACATACCTTGCCCAGCTTGAGAAGCTTGCCTTTGAAGATTTCAATGGCTAAGTAATGCTCTTCTCTAACTGTCAAGCTACATTTGTCTTTCTGCACTTGATCATCTAAGTTAAACATTGATTCCAAGGTCACCAATCCTTTTGGAAGCTTTTTTTTTTTAACTGCATGATCTGGTCCTCATACAGCTGCTGCCATTTTTGCTGATTTCCATTTGCGAACTCAGCTTCAGCAATCAGAAAATTCACGATTTGCTCATCGCTGTCAAAAACCTGCCAACTCATGTTATTGTCAGGTATAGAAGGTCTAACCACTATTTTCACGTACTGACTTGCTTCTACCTTATGAATCTCCTTGGGAATATCAAACTGGGCTCCTATGGCAGGGAGCCTATCAACATCCTTATTTTGATTCTGAGGAATCGACATGATATTGAAAGCATTAAAATCTTCCATTAAATCCCATACACGATGCTTGTATTTCTTAAGTAAATCATTCCTAGCAGCATTTAAATTTTGGACTTGATTCACAATCAGCTCTGAATCACCAAAAACTTGCAAGCATTTAATACCTCGTTTGCGGGCCCACTCAAGGCCATGCACCAACGCTTCGTATTCGGCTGTATTATTCGAACAGCTGAAAGCAAATCTGCAAGCTGAAAAGTTCTTATCTCCTTCAGGTGATATCAACATAGCTCCATCCCCGGCACTAGCACTGCTCCTTGAACCATCGAAATAAAGCTTCCAAAGCTCATTACCCTTTTCTGCAGATGGTTCATCCTCTTTACAAAAATTAGGCATGTCGTAATCAGACTCTCGAATCATATAGACTCCTAATCCTACCTCATTTGTGTTCTAAAACGGATCAAGCTCGTGATCTTCGGCTGCCCATTCATCAAGACTGATGTAGTCTTCCTGGGTACTACAGTCTGAGGTCATGGTTTGCTCCTCCATTGTAGAGGTGGTGTAGAGATTAGCATTTATAGGATTTGGGGAGTATGGTTCAATATGGTCTTTGGCGAGAGGCTTGAACTTAATGGTTACTTTCGTACCATACCTTGTTCTAAAAAATAGATGAGACCAATCAGAAGACAAAAACCCACCCAACTTGGCTGTAAAATCCCTTGATAGACAAATGGCGAAGTGCGGCGGTAAGTCTATGACATGAATAGCAAACCTTGGGGATGCATGCAAGGTAAGGGCTAAATTTTTGATAATACCAGCAATCTTAATAGCAGACCCATCTAATTGCACTACGCCTTTCTAAGGATTAGGCTCATAAAAAATACCTAATTTATCAGCTAAACTCTTAGGCATGACTGAACTACTGACACCAGAATCAACCATACAATTATGCAAAATTTTATCACCTATGATCAGACTTAAACTCTATTTTTGTTGATTTCCATCTGTGAACTCAGCTTCAACAATCAGAAAATTCATGATTTGCTCATCGCTGTCAAAAACCTGCCAACTCACGTTATTATCAGGTACAGAAGGTCTAACCAATATTTTCACGTATTGACGTGCTTCTACCTTATGAATCTCCTTGGGAATATCAAACTGGGCTCCTATGGCAGCGAGCCTATCAGCATGCTTATTTTGATTTTGAAGAATCGACATGATATTGAAAGCATTAAAATCTTCCATTAAATCCCATACATGATGCTTGTATTTCTTAAGTAAATCGTTCTTAGCAACATTTAAATTTTGAACCTGATTCACAATCAACTCTGAATCACCAAAAAATTGCAAGCATTTAATACCTCATTTGCAGGCCCACTCAAGGCCATGCACCAACACTTTGTATTTGGTTGTATTATTTGAACAGCTGAAAGCAAATCTGCAAGCTAAAAATTTCTTGTCTCCTTCAGGTGATATCAACATAGCTCCACCCCCAGCACCAACACTGCTCCTTGAACCATTGAAATAAAGATTCCAAAGCTCATTACCCTTTTCTGCAGACGGTTCATCCTCTTTACAAAGATTAGGCATGTCGCAATCAGACTCTCGAATCATATAGACTCCTAATCCTACCTCATTTGTGTTCTAAAACGGATCAAGCTCGTGATCTTCGGCTTCCCATTCATCAAGACTGATGTAGTCTTCCTGGGTACTACAGTCTGAGGTCATGGTTTGCTCCTCCATTACAGAGGTGGCATAGAGATTAGCATTTATAGGATTTGGGGAGTATGGTTCGATATGGTCTTTGGCGAGAGGCTCAGACTTAATGGTTACTTTCGTACCATACCTTGTTCTAAAAAATAGATGAGACCAATCAGAAGAAAAAAACCCACCCAACTTGGCTATAAAATCCCTTGATAGATAAATGGCAAAGTGCGGCGGTAAGTCTATGGCATGAATATCCTGATGAATAGCAAAACTTGGGGATGCGTGCAAGGTAAGAGCTAGATTTTTTATAATACCAGCAGTCTTAATAGTAGACCCATCTAATTGCACTACGCCTTTCTAAGGATTAGGCCCATAAACAAGACCTAATTTATCAGCTAAACTCTTAGGCATGACTGAACTACTGGCACCAGAATCAACCATACAATTATGCACAATTTTATCACCTATGATCAGACTTAGTAAAACGGAGGGGGCTTTACCTTTTTTGCTTTCTGCCCACTTTTCTCCTCCAGGTCATTAGCCAGCACAACCTTCGCAACTCCTTGATTAACGTTGTTAGAGATAGACAACTCAGCGAAAGCACTCTGCAGTAAACTTTTTTGCCCTGGAAGCTGTAAAGCGTCTAATATCGACATGTTGACAGTAGTTTTCTTGAGATGCTCAATAATACTAAATGATGAAGCATTTACCTTCTACTAGTTTTTTGTAACAGCAGCTTCATTTTGTCTGTGTAGAGGCTGAGAATGCATTTTTGATAGCTCCTTGTTAGGTATCTCTTGCCCTCTTTGCAAAATATGCATCTTAAGTTGTGTGGCAGCGTTAACATCCGATGAAACAAGCTGCTTACTAACTGAAGGTTGCTGCTGTGAACTTCTAGCTTGCTGTCCTGAGTCCATGGCGCACTTTTTTGATCTGGTATTAGCTGAAATAGGAGAATCTTACCGATCTTGGCCATTCACGCCACAGAATTCGGAGCTCTGCTAGTTCGGCAAGGCAACCTCTACATTCTCTTGTTGTTCTTGATTCTGATCTGCAACATTTTCTGAAACAACATATATATTTTACACCATTAAAGCCTGGTTTCTCACTCCATTGGCGCACGCTGATTGATTATGGGGCTGATTGCACGAATAACACCAATCGTAATCCTGGGCAACATTATTTTGCGGCACAAGTTCCTTTGACGAGCTGGCTGCGTTCGGATTGTATGGCTGGAATGGCCTAGGGTTAAAATTCCTTCTTTGGGCTTGATAATCATTTTGAAAAGCAAGTTTGTTTTGCTAGTTTTACTGGTAAGGGGCTTGATAAGGCTTGTGTTCTTGACCAATTTGCTTTTTAATAGTCACAAGATCATTCCCAAAAGTCTTTAATATGCTCTTAATCTCCTGCATCTCAGGATTTGGGGTTGGGACAGCAACCTCTTGGGCTGTGTTATGGTATCCTATCACTAGAACTGGCGGGAAAGCAGCCAAGGGAGGTATAGTAGCAGAAATAGATGGATGTATTTCTTGAAATAAAGGCATAGGAGGTCTAGGGGCTATGTCTCCAGCTTGAATGAGTCAATTTTCAGCATTAATGGCAATATTATAAGCATTAGGGAGTGTTAGACCACCCATAGACTGAGTCATAACAGCAATCTTACTGTTTAAAGATTTTAAATAAAATAGAAATGCATGTGTCGATAAGGGCTTTACCATTGCAAGAATCTTGTCCCAGGTTCTCTGGAATCAGTAATTAAAGTCCGCCAAGTGTTCGTACGGTGCCCTTTGAATGGTGCTCAACTGCTCTAATAAAGATAAATTATCAGATTTATCAGCAAAATGTTGGTATAGACCATTACCTAACGCATCCCATGTTGCGATAGAATTTTTTGTGAGGCCTCTAAACCATTGCAATTCTTTGCCCTTAAATGACTCAGCTAACAGCCTTAGAGCGGCATTCTCCTGAGTGATATTGTGCACTAAACATAGTGTGGCCACGTCACGGATGTGTTCGACGGGTGTAGTGTAATCTTCCCTAGTGAAGTACGACAGACTTCTCAGGGTTGCTACTGGAATTTTATCATGCTGCAGTATATTTAATGGGGTACCTCCATTGAAAGGCGCGAACAGGTGTTGCCTTGGTGGTGCTACCATCGGTGGTATTTGTGAGATTAGGGATTGGTGCACCAGGTGATAGAACTAGGACACCAAGAACAGGAGGTGTTGACTTCGATCTTGCAGGAGTTTCAAAAATCCTTCTTACTGTCTTGCCTCTTCTTTGTGATGGGGACAGCTCTCGATACTTGAAGGGTGCAGAACTTGATCTTGTCTGTATCTTTCTCATGCGCGGGCTGCACTAGCATGCAAAAATAGAATCAGAGTCGCTAGGTATATTGTAATGGCCTCCAGAAGGCTGGAAAATATGTTGCATACACTAAACAACAAACTGAAATATTAAAAAAAAATCTCTGAAAGTAGCTTTCAAAGTCCCACCATGCGTGCCAAAAATTGTTGTCAATAGTTTTGCACCCTTTTGAATGCAATATTTAGCAAACTATTGAAACATGGAAACCTTCTTCAGATGTGGGTGATTTGAACGAAGAAGGAATCTTCATAGTGAGCTAGTTCTCTGAATTATGAATCCTATTCTAAACAACTTCTTCAGATGTGGGAGATCTGAATGAAGAATAAATCTGTTGCGTACACCAAACAACAAACTGAAATATTAAAAAAAATCTCTGAAAGTAGCTTTCAAAGTCCCACTGGGCGTGCCAAAAATTATTGTCAATAGTTTTGCACATTGTTGAATGAAATATTCAACAAACTATTGAAACATGGAAACCTTCTTTAGATGTGGGTGATCTGAATGAAGAAGGAATCTCCAGAGTGAGCTGGTTCTCTGAATGATGAATCCTATTCTAAACAACTTCTGAGGAAAGGGATAAAAGATAACTTAAAAATAAAGCCTATGACTAACAGATGATTCACCAAACTTATGAAAATTCATACTTAACCACTCATAACAACTTCTCTATTACAGTAATTCTCACAATCTCATTAGCACATATCTCATCAATGATTTGCATGAAGATCTGAAAAATAAATACAACATGCAACCTTAAACATGTAATTCTGAAACACAACCTATAAAAGTAAGACATAAAAGGACTCTGATTTGAAAACACAAATACATCAGATTGCCATTACAAAATTTGAGACAGAAAATAAGGAGAAATCTATTCTATTAAAACTGGAAGAGTCTTTGCCTAAATCGGAAACTGAGTACCAAAAGGTTTACAAGCTCAAAATGTGTATGAGGAAGAAATTTTAATCTGAACTGAGAGAGGAGAGCTAAAAGATTAAGTCTTTCAAAACATAACTCTCAAGAAACCCTAATCCGAGCTCAGAAAAAAGCTCAAGGAAAAAGGCTTCAAACTGTCTCAAAAACTCCCTAAAAGCAAAAAAAAGCACACTGCTTTTATGATCACACTGTCAAGCCTCTAAAAATAGACTGAATTTGCTTTTAAAGCTCAAAAAACATCTCATCTCTCCAAGATAGGTTTCAAATCCGACCAAGAGGAAAAGTCAACAAAAATCTGCTAAAAATAGCAAGAAATCACAAAAAAATTATAAAAGATTGTTTTTTGATTTTGCTTTACAAGATTGCAGATTTGCACAATTTGTCTATTTTTTGCAATTAAAGATTAAAAATATTTTGCAAAAAAAAAAAGCTCCTTCTCTCTCCATTACAATAATCTAATTTTCTCAAAAATCATAAAAATGTTACATAATTATCCTCTTCTCATCAAAATTTTCATTGATTTCTCTAAAATCAATCAAAAATAAAAACCCTAAAACGATCATTGACCCCTCAAGAATACAAAACTTAAATGACAAAAGAATAATCACCTTTAGATCATAAAGCACTCCTTATGCATATCATACTTTCAACCTTTCTCTTAAAGCAATAACATAAGGCACAAACCCATATTTCACTAAGGCATAAGGAAAAGTTTTAAAGACCTAACCTAACCTAAGCACATGAAAGAAGTCTTAAAAGACTTAACATATCGGCCCTCACATAAATATTAGACTCAGATTTTGATAAATCATAATGCAAAGATTATAAATTTTGACCTCCATTTGAAATTTAACATGTGTTTTGACCGAAAGCTCTAGATGATGATGATGTCACTCGAATTAGGGCATGAGAAAAGAATGCCAAACCCTAAAAATCATTTCATTTTGTACCTGTGAGTTTGAATGAAAGAAACTTTTTTTCTGGAAGAATAGCACTGCCATGATTGTGTTGAACTCGAGCTCGTGCGTCTTGGAAATCACCATCACTCCTTCAAAAAGTTAAACTCTTCAGTGGGTAAGCTTATTCCATTTTGTACCATAGCTCTTCTTCATTATTGAAAGAATGAAAAACAGATAAGGCCGCGGCTTGTTCATATTCTCTGACTTTCTGTCCTCTCTGTTCTTGTTCTTACTTGGCCATAATGAGCTCGAACTCGGCCTCTGTGCGGAGACTCCACGAGAGAGCTCGCTTGTGGGTTTTTGTTCCTCTCTTCTAAGCACAAGGGTAAGCCATCTGCTCACAGCTTCATAGTTTTTTATGCCTTCATATTTTGTTCTTCTGGCCTTGAGGCCGCGGCTATACACAGCCTCTAATACATTTGTTTTCATTTTTTTGTATTCACACTTACTATTGTGTGAGCTCGACCTTCATTGAGAGCTCGACTCTCAGCTTCTGGATGCTTTGTGAAGCTCCTGGCCATGGCTAGAGTGCTTTTCCATAGATCTGGACTGGTAACTTTCCTTGCTAAACATTTATTCTCCAGAGGCTTAAAGAATCTCCTATTTTTTCATGAATTTTGGCCATGTTCAGGCGGTACCAAATGTGTATTTTAGAAAGCATTTACTTGAGTTTTGGGCTCGACCCATAATAGGAAATTTTCTTTAATGTCTATTCGAAAGCATTTAAGCATATGGGTATCATGAAACATAGAATAAAACTATGTCTTCTTCCTTCTAATGCTCGACCCACCTCAGGAAACCTGCAATTTTGTATTTTCTTGCATTCTCTTTTCGTGGGTATTGTGAAAATTGAATGAGAACTACATTTCTTCCATTTTGAATCTCGAACCAGCACAGAAAAATTTTGCATTTTATGTCATTTGCTATTTTATACAAAATTTCACATGGGTTATTACTATAGTTGCTTCTTTTGCATTTTGAAGCGAACCCTGAAAGTTTGACCCACTGCTAAAAACTATCACATGGCCACGACTGTTCAGAACTTGAATAAGTTTGACCCAAATACCCAGCTGGAAACAAGGAAAACTGCCATTCATTTGAAACCCCAAGTGGGTATTTGCTGTTTTTTTTTTTAGAAATGAAAACTCGTGATGCAAAATAACCAAACCTGTATGTTTATCTGTGTTTAGTTATGGAGAAAATGGACTAGCGACTTATGGGATTCTGGCAATTGCATCCCTTGTTAAATTACAACCACATGAGTTTATGCTTTTCCTTTTACACATAGAATCTATCTTTGACTGAATTTGTATATTACTTTTTCTGTGTATAATCTGCTCACTCTGAAAATAACCCTTATGTGTTAAAATTCATGTCGAAACTGCACAAATGTCTATGCGATACCTTTAAACCATTCCAGTGTTTGTTCGTTGTGAAAAGGAGGACCTCTTTATGTATATTATCTCTGTGCTCGTTCATTGTACGCACAGCAGTGTCTTTTTGACTTTCGTTAACCTCATCACAGCAACTTTTTCCTTTCACTCTTGAAACTTTATGTAGAGGCTTAGGTTGAACATTGCAACACCACGATCCACCTCTATTCACCAGTTCCTATGCATACTTAAAGCCTCAGAAGCATCATTCTGGGATGAAACTGTTATCATTTCTTTGTCATTCTAGGACAAACATCTCTCACCTTGCAATTCTTAAAGCTGTATTTGCTTATCGGTCAACTAGAACTGTTTATCACTTGTCATTTGAATGCACTGTTTGCCTTTTACACTCTTGAGCAACATGGTACTCTTCATGCATTTTTATGTTCCACTTATCAAACTGCTTTTGAAATCTACTCTCTTTCATGATGAAAATCAAAACAAAACTCTTCGTTAAGGCATAATGTATGCTTGTTCACTATCCTTGACTGTGAAAAGAATGAATTGATGAATTGAAACTTGCATGACATATATGATTACAATCAACAAGATAACACAAAACATGAACTTTTGCAGCAATATCTGATGTAAACGTACTCAGCTGAATTCATTTAGTGAACTAAACTCGCTGTTCACCTGTAGCCTTCAGAAAGTATGACCTAATCGTTATGAATGCATAGTTGGTTTAGTTGCTCAATGGATAGCTCTATTTTTTCTCTTTTAGTTGTATTTCATTTCACTTCATGAACATGATGATGTATCTTGAAATCATCCCATTTATGAATAAGGCAGCATGTCGAGCTCTACCCTTGTGGGAGCCCATTTTTCTCCGCATGCTTGGTCTTCGAATAATATTCAGCTTCATGATTTTACCTATACCTACACAAGGAAACAAACAATGTTAGCATAAAAAAAAGAAAATGATGATCATGATATTTTTTTATTTCTCCTTCAGCTCATTTCTTTCGTACTGCACTTGATTGATTGTTTCAATACATGGTTAATAGTAGGTTGTACTATTGTGGGTGCCTCATATAGGTTACGTCATAATCGGAGCCACTGACACCCCCTCTTTTCTCTTACAGGTCGACAAAGCTCAAGAAGGAAAAGTGCACCATTCAGCATCAAATGTCGATAATTAGGCAATGATGATTATGTTGTCACTTATATGTTTTACTTTATGCATCTTCAGTAGTGCAATGTGCTATTAGTGATTCATTATGACAGTTACATCCACGGCTTGTGTGGATCTTTGATTTCAATTCTTTGCTGTTCGTTTGAAAAGAAAAATGCATTTACATGCGATATTGTAATATCATTCTAATTGTTGAAATCAAATGAAGCCTTGTAAAAAAAGAGTCCTTAATGAAATAAATGAAAGCATCTGAAATGCTATTTTGATCATTTGCTTAATTTTGTACTTCTTTCATTTCTGGAGCATCTAAATGGCATTCTGAAACTCTATTGCTCCTTTAAAACATATAACTGTTACTCAATGAATAATGATAAAAATGCGAAACATCATTTAATCTTAACTGCAATTCCTCCTTATGATAAATAACATTCATCTAGCTCCACAAATTGAGCCGAGGCAAAAATTTGGTAGTAGTTTCATGTGCTTAACTTGGTTCTACATGAACACCATCTCCCCATGGTGGTGATGGGGGGCCTCCAACCCCCATCCCTCATGAGAGGAAGATACATAACTTTAAGAAACCTAAAAAGGATTTGTGTTCTCGTGAAGAAGTTGGGTGAAAATTATGTAATCCATTTAATAAATTACAAAACTTGATTTCAGCCATAGCTGTGTGAGATACAATCTATCGTCTCAAAAAGGGAAGGCGCCCTTCTTACTACTTATTGAAACTAAGTAAAACTAATTAAGTATTCACAATAATATACAGTACGATTAAGAGATGGGGGTGTGTCACATTCATAATTCTCTCTTTTTTTAGAGAATATGTTTTACAATGCTTCACAGTTTTAAGTTCCTAATTCAATACAACTTCAAACTAAAAAAAAATAGTAATTCCAATATTCCTACCCCATCTCTTAATCGTAGTGTACATTATTGTGAATACTTAATTAGTTTTACTTAGTTTCAATAAGCAGTAAGAAGGGTGCCTCCCCTTTCTGAAAGGAGAGATTGTATCTCACACAACTATGGCTCAAATCAAGTTTTGTAATCTATTAAAAAGGGATTACATAATTTTCACCCAATAGAAGTCAACCCTTCTTTGAAGCATAAAACCCCTTTTTTCTGAGTTGGAAGAATGTTGTGGTCTAGGATACAAACCCCTTTCTAAGCATGGATACAATGAAATCATGGAGCAAAACAATAAAGAACAAGTGAATTCTATACCATACCTTTTCAAGAAAGATCTAGGTTTACCACCTCTATCTCCATCTTCATCTAAGGCCTTGTCATTTATTGTGTGTATGACAACTTGTTCTAAGAAATAAATATCCCCTACCGTTGATCAAGAGATTATCTTGTTGAGACTCCTCCAAGATCACTTGATATCTCTCCCTCCAAAAACATGAAAGATATGGTAAAACAACGGTTCATTTTGTACATATCATAGAGTTCATGGTCATTCTACTAATGGATGTAGGGCTTTGGGTAATAAAATTCATCTTAAGGATTATGGTGCTCTTGTGTCGAAGCACCTAGTTCCTCTAATTGATATTGATTTTCATGTTTTTCATCAATCATCTCAGCTCAACCTTGTCTTGTACTAAGTTGGGGCAAGGGGGTTAGGTAGCCTTGTCCTCGTATGGCACTTGTCATTGTCTCTTTTGGCTAGTTGACCGCCTTCCATGTATATATAAGAGCAAGCTTGGGATGTGGATGACATGCATTAAGTTGGCTCGCAAGTGACATACTTTTCTTTCTATGTTTAGCATTACATTTTGGGGGTAACCCGTTATTCATGATGTAGTTTCATTCGGGAACATATGACTTGGCATAGGGATTTCTGAATAAGCTCTCATGTTGTCTTCATTGGTTACTTTAAAGCAAATTACTCGCAACAATAATGTTAGCAATCACTTTAAAGTGGGGGTATACATTGACATTATCTTTTGACATTTCTCATGTTTTATGGTGTGGTTTTCTTTCTTCTTGTGATATGTCCTTTTCTTGGTGGTACCATTAGGCTTGATTTCCTTTGAAAACATGATATTTTTTCAATTGCTTGTCTCTTGGAGACATTAGGTTCGATGTTCCCTAAGTTAAGACCTTACATGAACTAAGCAAAACCCCTTTGAATGTACCTTACACTATTTTCCATTTACAATAACTGTTATATGACCACCTTGCATAATAGACTTTGCTTGTCTGTGGAGCCATCCTATTTGTTCATAAGTGTTAGTATACGAACTTTTGCTTGCCTCATGGATCTTGTTGTTCATGTTGTGTGGCACCTTATCAAAGTTATCAAGAGGTATAGCTTTGGTATTGGAATGGTTAGTACGTATGGGAGCTGACCATAGGTGTGACTTTCCCATAGCCACTTGCTTGTCTGTGTGGTCGCATACTGGCCACATGCATATGTGTCTCATTAGGGGCTCACCTAGTGGATATAGGATTCCACTAGCCTGTGTGAGTGTGTGTTTGTTTGCATAGTGGACATTGTGTTCCACTTGTAAACATTTTTTGGACAAATAGCTAAGGCTTTATCCACATGGTGTTGGAAAAATAGTCGAGGCTTGATCCACCCCTCTTTTTCTTTATACTTTGTCTTTGACAGTGTATGCTTGTATCTTGTTGTTGCTTCATACATCATTACCATGCTTGTTCTTTTTTGCTTATGTTGGTTTTTCATAGGATCTTGATCTTGGGGGCTTGATCATCCCTCTTGATCGTTGTCATCCTATCTCACTAGCATCGATACACTTTGATGCAGGAGCATCCGGGTCCACTGGCAATCAGTATCACCCAAAAATATTGTTAGTTTTTTTTATTTCATTTCAGCTTATTTTGGTTGTTCATGGCATCTCTCAAATCAGAAATTCAAATATTCAGTCAAAATTGCAAGATTCAAGTTTTCACCAAATTGTTATTTTGAAGCTCCGCAGGCAGTTTTCGAAAATTTATTCACAAAAATCTGTAAGAGTTGGAATAGAATCCTTTTGCAGGTATATTCTTTGATGTACCATGTAAAATATACAAAAAGAATCAGAGTAAAATATTTCACAGTTTGAGATATTTTAATGCCGAAAGTTTGTAAAAATATGTGTTGTCAATTTACGAAAATTTTATAATCTTGAGTTTTATGAAGGCTGGAGCGAAACGGCTTGGTGGAAAGGTTTGAAATGAAATTATATGCATCTTGGAAAGTTTTTAGGTGAATGTGAGCTTCTAATGAAAAGTTATGCAAAAATTAAATTTTATGCAATTATTGGCAGCCAGTGGTAACTTGCATAAAATGAATTTTAATATTCATTGGCATACTCCTTTAGGAATTTATTATTGGACTTATTCTTAATGAATTTGTAATTGAAATTCAATTAAGAAGAGTTATTGATTATGGTGCCAAACTGAGAAAAGGAATCCATGACAATTTGTAACCAAAAATGCATTGATTAATATGCCATTTTTAAGGAAAAAACATTACTCTCACGTCCAAAAAAAGGGTGGGTTGCTACAACACTGAAAACAACTTTAAAATACCAATTTGTAAGAGAAAAAGGCAGCTATAATGGAGTAGATGGCCAAAGCAGCAAGTTTTTAGCAAGTAGAAGCAAAAATATTGAAGAAAAAGAGGGTTTTTGATGCCTGCAAAAAGAAAAACGTCTAGCATAGAGTTTGAAGAGTTGTGAAAAAAATTTGGGTTGTAGATTTGAGAGTGAGGAATGTGGGAATGATAATGTGTGTGAAAAGCCATGGATGGCTAATGTAATAAGTTTAATTTGTTGATTTATGTAATTGTTTTCATTGCTGAAAATGAAATGAATTTATATGAGTTTTATTGTGTTAGATTTTCTATATTGCATAATATGTTGTGCTGAGAGTATGTAGATTTGAGTATGCTTAGAGATGAGAGAGGTTTCCTCTCTCTACATCACACTTGGACCCCTCTTGATGTGAATTTGTCTACTTTAGTGTGAGTTTGAAGCAAATTCCTCCTCTCACTAAAGTGGGGGCTAAATGTATAGAAAAATGTATCCCTTTACATTTTCACACTTGTTTGGGCCCTCCCTGTGAAAATTAGGTTCATTTATGCTTTAATTGGTCCTATTTTGCATCCACAAGCCTTATTAAATGCATTATTTTGAGGATAATCCCAACACTTAATAAATAAAAAATCATAATTTAATATTTGAGGTTATATGCCCCTCTGGAACATATGGGTCGCACCTAGGTCTTGGGACCTGATTTTTAATGTTGCATTGAACTTAACACTTCTTGGAGTTTGTGTCTTGGGTTTAAGCCACTGGGACTCATACTCCCAACCTGGCATATGAGTCTCGCTTTAACTTGGACCTATTTTAAATCAAATTCTTGACAAGATTTTATTATCCTAGATCTGATGTCGGCTTGTAGTGTTGTGATTTCAGAAAATTAGGCATAAATAAGTATAAATACAAGGTTGTTTCACATAATTTCTCCTAGCAATTCAAGTATTCAAGTATCCTAGGAATTTTATTCAATAATTCCTAAGGAAAGTTTATGGGATCAAGAGAGCATTCACGAGTTGATTATCAAGCATTTTGGAGCATCAATTCAAGATTCAAGCATCATACCAAGTTTTTCATGCATCATGTGTGTTTGTGAGCTAACATGTTGATGTAGCATTTGTGATCCAAGTTCAAGCATTCAAATCCATATCAAGTTTCATGATCGAGATCTATATCCATTGAAGCCAATTCATACAAGTTGTAGATCTGCACTGCAAGGATTCAACAAGGATTGGTGAGTTGTTACATTCATTTGTTCATTCATCATTCCTTCATGTTATTTCAATTCATTTCAAAGTTTAATTAGTCAAATGGTTTCTAACTGCGGCAGACCCCCATCCACTAACAAAACATTCTTTTCTCTCGTGTGATGTGTATTTTCCAAATTTAGGTGAACAAGATTCATTCACCCAACCTAGTGATTTAGTCCCTAATATAGCCTTTCGATAGTATTCAACAATGTCGGATTTGGGTTCAGAAGATTTAGAAAGATCCTCAAAAAAACCTAGAGTGGGACTAAATCGCTCAACTTGGCATATTAGTCCTATTACAATTTTTTATAGTCGTTCAGCAAATCCTAATCAACTTTGAGAATCCCAAATCCTGCTCCAAAAACCCTAGAGTGGGACTAAATCACCCAACCTAGCATATTAGTCCCAGTGCACCTTAAAACAACAGATTTCTAGGGTTTTTAGACCTTCTTTTGACCTCTCCATTCTTCTAGGTACTTTTTTGTTTAATGTTGTTTGTCAATTTGATTTAATGCTTTCAAGTTTCTAGGGTTTAGTGCATTAGATTTTGCATTTCTCCTTTGAAACTTCATTTAATAGTGAACCCTCATTTAATCACACAAGGAAACCCCCAGTCCTTCCCCAATTGAGTCACTTGGTTGAGTGATCTTGGTTTCCTAATGAACTAAAGTGTGAAAAAGGTCCCTAAGTTCCATCTCCCAAAAGGTGGACACCTATTTCCTTTGGTTCAAAGACATTATACTCATGAGATATTTATTTTCTAGTATTTTAATCAAAATAGATTTTTTCTATCATTTTCTTTTAAATGTTCATCATAAAGATAATCTAGATTGGTTTATGATCTAGTCTACTAATTAGACATACCACTAAGGGATGACTCATTTCTTCTTTAGCTATATTTTACTATTATAATATTAGCATAGGTACACATATCTTAATTTGCAATTTGTAAAACATCTCTTTGTATGCTTTCCTCCTTGGATAAAGTGTTGGTTGGATTGCATGTTATGTCATATATGTTTTCTTGAGTATAAATTTCCACAAGGCAATCTACTTCCTATTAGCTTCTAAGTTTTTATGTGTTTAACAATATTAGTATGTAGTCTTGTAGCATACTTGCTCTATAGCATCTTGTTAGTGTTTAAGACTATAGAAGTCTCAAGGTTTGTCCATATACCAAGCTCATAACTAAGAATTTTCTTAGACTAAAACCCCATTTGAATTTCTAGGCTAGCCTATTTGGCTAGAAAATCTACCAACTAGGGGTTATTGCTCAAATGAAAAATTACATCCATAGATGCATTTGAAGGATATGATTGACAAAGAAACTTGTTCTATTAGTGCTTATCCTTATAGGTTGTCTAGAAATAGAGTTTGGTTTGTTAATATTATAACCAATAAATGGTTTCATATTACAATTGGGACTAGTATTGATCTACATATTGTTAGAAAATTTCTAGTTGGATCAATTTCTCTATGTTATTCTATAATGATTTGATCAAGTTTTGTTCAATTGTATCTAAACTCCCTTCTGAAATCATGGACAACTAGAAAGAAAAGGTTATATGGAAAATATTGCTCTTAAATCAAGGGTCATCTTCATTAATTAATTGCTCAACAACGGGGAAACCAATATGATCCGTATGGCAACCATAATCTAGCATATTTGAAAAACCTTTGAGAAATGAGACTCTTGTTGGAAAGTTAGACAAAGGGAAATAGTGTTTAACAACCTCTAGGTGCACTAACCTCCTATAACACAATAAACTCATACGAGGATGAAATATGCCCTTTAACCAATAAAAGCTTACAAAATGCAGAATAAATATGTGCATCATATAACATTTGATAATGTGTTCAATTGGCTTAACTTGTATATTTCACATCAACCATGAAAATTCCTTTAAACTAAGAAACATCTTATTTCTATATTTAGCATTTGGTATCAATTAGTGTTGCAAAATACTCAATAACAATTTGATAATTTAATTGTGGGTGAACGATTAGGTCTACATGAGAGAAGTGGGCATGAAGAAACCCTTTAGACTTCCACCTTCAAACATCTTTGGGTATTATAAAGGAAACATAGATAGGACAAATTCTAACACCTTTAACCATCAAATTAACCTTTAACTATTTTATCAACTTTCAAAAAACTTAACTTAGTTTACTTTTCAACATACAAGTTGTTGGCAATTGTTGTCATTGATGTCAACACTAATGGTTGTGTTGTTGCCATTGATTTCAACACTAATGGTTTCCATTGATGTTAACACTAAGGAGATTGTTGGTAGTTGTTGTCAACATTGGTTGTTAGTTGTAATTGATGTCTACACCTAAGTAATATGTTGTTAGTCCTTAAGCATTGGTTGTCTTTGTTACTTTTAGTTTGGGATAATATTGATTGAAGAGTTGAATAAGTTCATGATTGGATGTCATGTCTTATCAAAGAAGAGAAGAGTTGAAGAAGTTCATGGTTGGTTTTCATGCCTTACCAAAGTAATATTATTGTTGATGTTCATATAATGCATTATTTCTATCAGCAAAGTTGTTATCACACTGATATGATCAGATGAGGATTAGAAGCATGACTAATGTTGGAGAGATGTTGTTAAAGGTCTACAATATTTCTCTTGCTCTCTTCTGATGTTATTGATAGTATATGTGTTGATGAAAGAAATATTTGGTTTCCACATGTTCTTCAATTGATTCTGGTTCAGGGAGTTGCTTTGAAGTTTTTCTGGGAGAATGCTCTACATTCCTCCATTGTTACAGTTCTAGTCTTGTAGTTTGGTATTCAATATCAGTGCTTTGTGTGTGTTTGACTCCTATATTTTCAAGTCACTTGTGTTGTCAAAGAGAAATCTATGAATTGCAAAAGGTTGGTAATGTTGCTAGTTATTTGGACTAGTCTGAAAAATGCTCTGCATTTTTTTCTAGATGTCTTTGCTCCTGTAGCTTGGTGAGTGTGCTCTCAACATCTGTGCAATGCCTCAACTCCAATATCATATGATGTTCAAGTTGTCTACAAGTTGTTCTACTAATGCTACATCGTCTGATCATATATCCTATGTTTCCTGAATAGAGTGTTATGTAACTTTTTGTTCTACAGTGGCTATTGATGGCATGAAAGTATGAAAGAAATATATGGAAGTGATGTTGGATGTTCAAGGAACATCCCTATATGATCTACATGTTGCTAATTGGTCACTTTTGTGTCGCATTGTGTCTTGAGTTGGCTTTCTAGGTTATTTGTGGATATTTGGCTGACAAAGCTTATTCCTTTGCTTGTGTCGTGTGCTTGGGGGGTTGCGCGAACAATGGAATCATGATAGATTTGGGTCCTAACCTATCCTTCTTAGGTCTACATCAAGTAAATTCAATTGAAATAGTGTTTATGGGTTGATTGGTTATGTGCTTCAATTATTTCATCCACACATTTCCTTGATGTCGACTTAGGTTGATGTGAGTCTACATGTAAATCATTTTTGGATCACATCAAGAGAAGTGAGATTGTTTTGTTCCTCTCTACCTTCAGTAGAGGATTGCACTATGCTTTGGTGGTCAACCAGTTATATTCATTGATTATTCTCTTCTTGGCTAACCTAGTTGAAGAATTGAAGTGTTGAGGTGGATATAAATACAAGATCATTTCAATTGCAATAAGAGAGATGTAGTGTACAAGTCTAAAGAAGTGTGTGTGCAACTCATTGAATATCTAGCAGAGATAGTGTTGAATATTGTGAAAGGAAAGATAAGTTGTACTATAACGCCTCAATCAATAGAGTGTTGTGTTGGAAATCTTTGTAATTTTCTTTAAATCATTATTATATCCCTCTTTAAGATAGTGAATATCATCAAGTTCTTGTATCTTGCTCTTGGAGTTGGTTGATACTTCAGTTATGTAAGTCCTATTTGTATCTTGTCCTAGGTAGTGATCCTTCCAACAAGTCTTTTGGCAGTGGGCCTTATATTATGAGTTAACTCTCTATGTGGTTTTTCCCTCATTGGGTTTTACACATAAATCTAGTGTCTTATTGTGCATGTGTGTGTTCTCATTTTCATCTCTTTGTTTTTTGTCTGATTACTACTATATCTTTCTATAGTTAAAGTTGTCGAAGGTGCTAAAGTTTCTAATTGTTATAATCTTGTTTATTAATGCTTTGGCTAAAGTTGTATCTTTATCTACTAAAGTTGTGTTGAAAGTTTTAGGTTCTAGAAGGGGTCAAGTTTTGTGTAGACCGATTCACCCCCCCTCTCAGTCTTTGAAAGTGTTCAACACAAGTCACTAATAGATATCAAGGGAATTTAAAAGTAATATCTACATTAATAGTGACATCTTCATCTTCATAAAAATTATGTAAGGGCATAATATTTGATGAAGTGAAAACAATAAAATATTTCCTATCCATGATAGCTTGATAGCTAAGCTTGAATAGTAGGTAAAATTACTTGGAATTTGAAAGAATAGATAGTGATTTTTTTAACTTTTCAAAGTTACACTTCTATTGACTTACTATTGTCCTTCACATGACTCCCATGGCCTTCAAAATGGGACTTACTTCTACAATCTTCATTGCCACTCAAAGTACCATGTTCACAAATTCTATAATTCAAACTATAAAGTTTTAGTTTACAAATGTAACATGCTCATTGTTCTACCCATTAATTTTTACTTTGTTTTACCCACATGTGAACAATATATGATACTAACACGTAGTCAATATTTTTTTCTTTTAATAACAAAATGCACATTTGATACAATCTCCTTTCAAACTTTTCCATTGCATTCCAATTAAAAATTACTAAATTCCAAGTAACATATCCATATTACATAGTTTCATGATAATATTTTACATTTACAATTTCCATAGAGATGGATACATAAATACATAGTTTCTACGAGTTTACTGATATAGAGATACAAATGGTCTAGATGTCCCAACATTGGTGGATGCATTATAGATGTCCCCATTCCTTGGTGCATACATTCTAGTTGTCCCCAATACTAGCGCATACATCCTCAAATCTTGGCCGCCAACTGCATGAGGAGAAGTATCACCCAAGTTCTTTTCCACCAACCATGGACTTACTGCAGTCCCCCGCACATCTACCAAACTGGTAAGAAGGCCCTACCCTTCGATGAAGAGATTGGTTTGGTAACCTCATAATCCTAGCCCTCTTTGAGCATGGTGTTGTGTCCTACATATCTAGAGCTACCATACAGTGGCTATAACCTACATGTATGACAATCCTTGCCTAGTATGTAAACCCTTATCATAGTGAACTGATAGTGTAAACTATGGCTACTTACACTACTTTGGCCAAAGTATTCATCACCCAGAATTTAGAGTGGAGGTCACACGCTCACCCACCTTTCTATATCAATTTGGTTTATGACCATTCATAATCTTTATACACATTCTGTCTAAAAAGGAAGTCTTGACATAACAACTGGATTAACTAGGTTACATCCTTTCTCATGGATTATCCTAACCCCGAGAATAACCTAATTAACCATCCGGGTAAATATAACATCACAATATTAAATGACTCCATTTCAAATAGTATGATCTTATCAATAAATGACCTCAATTAAAAAGAATAATCTTATCAATAAATGACTCCATTTAGGAGTATAATCTCAACAATAAATCGACTCCAATCAAAAGTATACGCAAGAATCAAATGATCAATCACATCATATAGTTTAATCCCAACCTATTTGTTTTAATCAATAATCAAGTAAACAACTCAACCAAATAGGTTATTCCCAACCTAGTGTTTCAATTAAAAGTGATGTAACGATCAAGCAATCATAAACAAATCATAATACCTCTCTTTCAAAATACCTCAAATATTCATATGTTTACAATGTTCACTACATTTGTATATAATATGTAGGACAATAGCTTGAGAAGAGTTTGTGTTTTTGCACTTATAGTCCTCTTCTCATTATGGCTTTGGATTGTTGGTACATGAGTCCTCTTCTAAAATTTTGTGAATAGGAATAGACTCTTAACCAAATAAGGAAATAGCATAACCAAAAATACTTTTCTCGACCCTACTGTTGAACATTGATATAACAATTAAGTATAAACCCTAACCCTAGGGAAAAGAATATTTTCCTACTTTCAAGGAGATAAATGAGTGATCAATCACGTATATACTATCAACAGGGTTTGCATAACATCACAACCTATCAAGATGGCATGTTTATCGTGCCATCATTCCCATTGTATTACTAACCTCATTATCCATAAAAAATTTCCTCGCATTATAAGCTGACAATTTCATCTAAAGTACTTCAAGACATCAACATATTCCACATATCATTTCATGCTACATACGCATAGTATTGACAAACTACATATAGTATTGAAAAACTATGCAAAGTATAAAAGAAACACAATCATATAAATTCTCATATAGGGTATATAAAAGTAATAACCCAAAAGATAGGTTCCACCAAATCTAGAAACAACCAAGAACATGCAAGCTTAACCAAAGAATTATAACACATTTAAATGAATCCTTTCCAATCAGGACAACCATAAACATATAACCTTTCAAACATAAATAACAAAGGAATAGAAGCTAGCATGCATGTATAAAAGGTCCAACTAATAATTCCTCCTTCCTAGCTTAATTCCTCAAGGCCGCTAGCTACTTCCTCTAAGATCAACCCAATTCCCATTTCTAGCCTCTTACCAATTCTCTCATCAAATACAAATGCAAAATAACAAAGCAACTCACTAACTCTCAAGCTCTCATCTCACTTACACAAAAAATACAACAGAATAACAACAGAGTAGTCAAAATAAAAAGTGTAGAAAATGGTAGAGAGAGCACCTCTATATATACTAAAGTTTGAGCATCCAAAGGTTACAAACAAGCTAACAATTATGCCACCTTTCTATGGACATGCAACAACTTAGCTAATTAAACTCTCAGATTGCAACACATGGCAGTCCTTACATTTCCAATGGCTAAGTTGACTAAATTCAAGAGATAACATGACTCTTTTACTGAGTCAATGGACATCAATGCCTTTCTGTAGGTTTCCCACTTGGTTTGCAAGTCAACTACCCTCTGATATTTCTGCCATCTATGCTTTGACTGGATTTTATGGTTATCATTTTGTTTTTCTAGAACTTAGCACAGGTTTAAGACTTCTATCGGTTTCTTCTTTCCACAAAGTTTGGTGCCACATATTCATATAGTAGCGCCCTTTTATATAGCGCAGCCAAAGACTATTTCCATATTGTTAAATGTGTTGTCATTCCTCTCATAATGTATAAACTATTTTCTTATTTCCATGCACTTTAAGTCTTTTGACTTATTCCCAAGATTCATGTGCTAGTTATACTTTAGCTACAACATATTAAAGGTAGCGCTAAAGAATAAGCGCCCTTTTATATAGAGCAGGAAAAGACTATTTCCATATTGTTAAATCTGCTATCATTCCTCTTGAAATGCATAAACCATTTTCCTATTTCCATGTGCTTTAAGTCTTTTGACTTATTCCCAAGATTCATGCATTGGTTAAACTTTAGCTACAACATATTAATGATAGCAAAGTGCTATTATCATATCAACTTTTGCACTATAACAATGTGCTTTATATATTTCAAACACTCTAACATTATATATCTTTAATTATATACATACCTATATATAAAACGTTGATGCAAGAAGTTGGGTCCACAAAAAACTCAAAAAGTGGAAGTGTTTTTGTTGTTTTTCAGAATTTGTCACACTTGGACTGAAAATTTGAGGCACTTACACAATGAATCTTAAAAAAAGGCTAGTAATGTGAAATTTAAAATTTTGAATCTAGTTTCCAAATATGTAATTTATTCAAACACCCAAATGATAGAAATTGAATTTTGATAGGGATGTGTAAAAACCACTTTTTAAAAGTCATTTTTTTTACCATACCAAGCGCGTGTATGAACACCACTTTTTGACCCAAATAAAAGTATTTTACTGATTCCTTTTGGGGAAAGATAGCTAACAGCATGAAGATTGATGAGGATATGTTTTTGTAATTTTTTTCTAAATATTTTTTTTATTGAATTTTTATTGGTCTTAATTGTTGTTTTTAAAAATCAACGTGTATGGATAGCATAATTGGACCTAAACTAAACATTTTTTGAATCTCTTTTTTTCATTGTGTAGAGAATTGTCTGAAGATTGATGCCATATAATTTTATTTTATTTTTTAAAAACCAAAAAGAAGTTATTAGAAAACCAAAAAGGTCAGGGGTTCACCCCGCAGCGTGATGGTAAGTCACGAGCCCTATTGATAGGGCATCCCAGGTTCAAATTGCACCAACAAGCAGCTACATGAAGGCTCTATGTAGGTGGCAGCTTGAAGATGGACCGATGGACGATGAGGATAGCCATTGGCATGTTGACCCGGTCAACTGGCGTTCATGCCAAGCAAGCAGGATTTACGACAGAGAGAAAGGTGTTGACGAAGGTGAAAGCAGAGGGATCGTCAGGAGCACAGGAGGAAGGGTGAAGCACGGAGACGGGGGAGAGATAGACGCAACAGAAGAGAGGAGACGGAGAAGAGGAGTAAAGGTGGAGAGGAGGTGCGATGGGGGAGAAGGAGAGAAAGGTGATAAAGAAACGAAGAGATAAGGAGAGGAGAAACGGAGGTTGTGGGAGGAATGAGGTAGAAGAAAGGTGCCAGAGGGAGGTAGGGAACAAAGGGGTGACGGAGGAAAGGAGGCCCGAGGAGGAAGAAGTTGAGAAGGCAGGCAGACGAAAGGAGCAAGAGGGGAGCGTGAAAATGGAGGAGCAAGAGGAGAAGAGGAATAGCAGAGATGGAGGAGAGGAAAAGAAGAAAAAATGGAATGGACTGGTGTTAATACCAAACAAGAAAACATGGGGATGAGGTCCTCCATAAATTGTGACCTCACTGGTTCGCAACTCCAGTCAAAAGCGATCACCTATCAAAAAAAAAAAGGTCTAATATTTCAAGTTTATTGACTAATTTGCTTAGAAATTAATTAAAAAATAACAAATATAATCCAATCTTTAAAAAATTATATATTTGGAAACTAAACATTGTGTTCTTTAATGGGTTTTAATTTCATAGATTGATTTGGAAAAAAAGTTCATCAGCCATATTGCCAAAGTTAGACATTTCTCTTGAACCTGCCTTAGTTTTTTAGTTGCAGGTCAAAGGCTAAGGTTTAGGTTTCCAAGCCTTTCCTGAGGGGTGATCCCACAATAGTGATTTACAATTTTTGGCCAAACTGAACACTGAAATTATTATTTTTAACTAAATCTTCACATTCAGGCACCTATAGCAACTAAACTATGAAGGATTTGAAGATGATGCAAACTAGAGTCTCGTCACATTTTGTCTGTAGATTCTAAAAATATTTTTTTCAAAAATTTTGGAATTAGATTGCACTTATTTTTCCATCTCTCACGAAAACTGGTTTTTTTTAGAAAACAACATTTTTAAAAAGTGACGCACACCATATAACACAACTTTTTTTTCATGAAGGATAAAATTCTAATTCTTTTCAATCAGATTCATAACTCGAGACTAGTGCTTCCACTCTTGGTTAGGATAGCGTTTTATTGAATATTTTTCTTTAATCAAGTTTTAAGTCAAACCACCTCATAATTCAAACATAAAGGATCAGATAACGATAACTTTTTTGTATATATCAAATTCAATTTTATTTTTGTTGGATCAAGGACTTCAATATCTCGTGCACTCATATTTAAAAAATTAATAACTGCTATTTTTCCACATGTGCATAATGTAGACCTTCATTTTCGAATGAAAACCTATGTTTAATAAACTAAAAACAAATACATAACAAAACCAAAACATATTAAAATTATATTCAAGTGGATAGCCTGCTTTGATGACTACTTGATTCCAAATGGGTTTGTGAAGATTCCTCTCCATTTTCATCCTCAACTGGAGCCCAAGTGCCAAATTTAGGCTTCTTGTGTGTCTCTGTGGAGGATGAGGATTTAGTGGGGGTCTGTGCATTTTAACCCCTAAGGGTCTGGAGTGAACCCTAGGACTCCCTAGGGTTCATTCGAATCCAAGGTTCACAACCCTATAGTTTGAGCAAACTCCTTCTTCAAGGGGTCTGCTTGAACCCTTCATATGCATTTTTTTTTGTTTTTGGTGGCAAAGCTCTAAGGTGTTCGTGACGTAACCTGTGTTCAGCTTGAACCCCTTTGTCTTGGTCAACTTAGGTTCGTACGAACCCCCCAAGCCTAAAACCGAGGCAGCATGTGGGTTGGGCATTCAAAAATTTAAAAACACGTACGCATTTTTAAAAATGCTCTTTATTGCTTGATTATTTAAAAAATTAAATACTTTTTAAAAACACGTACACATTTTGCATTACAAAACGTGTACGCGTTTCTAAAAGGTATTTAATTTTTAAAATAAATGCCTTGTATGTGTTATAAAATGTGTATGTGTTATATAACAGGTACGCATTTTTAGTGCATACATGTTTTTTAGGCTCAAGAACTCGAAGCATAATGCATACACATTTTTTTTAATAACACGTACGTGTTTTTTGCGATTTTTTTTTTTTGCTGAAACTTCCCCTCTTTGTGGACCCAACTTCTTGCTTTTAACCTAAATTAATATATATTTATAATCTCAAGATTATCAAATGCATTAATTGCCAATTTAAAAGTATATAAACATATATTTAAAAAATGATTATATATACACACAAATATATACATATATTAATATATATGTATATACGTAATTATATACATATGTATTAATATATATATGTTATGTATATATAACATTGCTTTAATATCTTTATATAAGTTCACATACTCATATATCCATCAATCGATGTATACACACGAAGAACTTTCACTTAACATGGAGATTTAATCACACAACCGCAAACAGGAACATTCAAAGACTACAACCACATACCAATACAAAACATACTCAAACCCTAACAAAAGGTTACTTACCATTTCTCGAACTAACTCGACTCGACTTGACCAACTAGGGTGTGAGTGTGTATGCTCAATTAGGCTCATTAAGGGTTACCAGACCAAGCTCCTCTCCTAAGTGATACTCCCCCTCTTGTACCTGAGGACTCAACTCCTTCCTACATCCAACTTCGTGCATCTCAAAGGTAGTTAGCCATTCATTTGAAATTCATCATAAAATATTTGCATCATCAAAGCATTAAGGAAATCATTTGCAATATATATTCATTCCTTGCATTTTCCATTAGTATAAAACATAATCATACCTTTAAAATCAATAACATCTTAATGCATATTTTTGTATTTCATTCACCTATTAATCACATCAAATTCATGTTTTACATTTATCATCATATTTACTCATGAAGGAAAAAGTAACCCGGTAAATAAGAAATGAGGTGTAACAACAAACTAAAACTAGGGTCTAGTAATAATTTAGGAACCATTTAATAATGCTTCCTATTTAGATATGCATTATGATAAGTTCCAACCTACATGCAAATAAACTCACTGATCTAACAATTAATTATAGGAAATCTTCTATTGATTACATCCAAATTATCATCATTTAAAGGTTGATTCAAATAGAAGTGGCATTGAATATAGACAATAACTTGAGAAGTCACAATTCATATTGATATTGGAATTGTACCATTTTTGTATATTTTAGAAATGATGTGTTTTTTTCTCTAATAGTGATATGTTGATAACCATTTGGGATGATTTTAATGTGGAATATTTTGTAAACTTCATGTCTTGGGTTCGTGAAGTTTGTTCCAAGGTGAAGTAGTTGCTATTATTTACAAAAATGAGAGCAAGCCAACTAATCATCTCTTTGTTGTCATGACATTACAACTTCTAAAAAATGAGATTTGATCACCTCTTATATCTTTCTTAGAGTCACCAAATGGATTGGACATTGACAACTTATAAAGCATAAGGTCTAACAATCACCAAAGCTTCAATCAACATTGAAAACACAAATTGAAAGATTATTTGTTACCTTCACAACCATATCATGAGTTGAAAGATTTTCAAATTTAAGGATATCCCCTACATTCTCTTTCCAAAAGATACAAACATGCAAAACAACTTGCATGTAATCGTACAAAATTAAGCACAAGATTGTCTCCAAAAATTGTGTAAAATTTTCATTAAAATAATATTAGTTCATTTCAATTTATGATATACAAATTTGATATATATTCATTTTAATATGTAATGTAAAATAATAATTGTATTATATGAAAAAAAAAATCTTTAATATGATGAAATTTTAAAAGTAATATAATTTAATAGATCAAATAATTTATAAATAAAATAATAATATTAAAAGCATAAATTTCTTTCAAAAATGGTATCATGATTGATTTCATCATTTAAGCATTGAACAAGGGGATTAGTATGTATTTGTTCTAGTAAAAATTGTTAATATTTTATTGTTTCTTAAGTTTTCTTATAGTTGAATCTTGAAAATCAATGGACCTTTCAAGATACGCAAGAGGGTTGTTTTGTATTACCAAGATTTGCAAGATCAAAAAAGATGGAAGGATCTGAGTTTGAGGATAAATCTAAAGTAGTCAAATTTTGAAATTCAATGGACCTTCCAAGATACGTAAGAGGGATGTTTTTTATTCACGAGATTTGCAAGATGAAAAGAGATGGGAGGATCCGAGTTTGAGGATAAATCTCAAGGAAAGAAAAAAAAAAGTTGAAGATGCTCCTACAAACAAGGAGGATTGAGGAAAACGAATCAAATGTGGAAAATATGTCAAACGCTAAAATGAAGATTAACAAGGTAGAAGAAAGAAAAATATTGATGAGGGTGAAGTTCTCAAGGACAGCAGAAGATTTTGTCCTTGATGCAAGGTTGAAAATGTTCCAATTACAATTATTCATGAGATTCATGATAAAAGGAAACACCAACAACTATAAAAGAATATGATAACTATCTATTGCTTAAAAATTGAAAAAATAAAGCATATGTTTTACCTTTTTTGCCTATGGACTTTCAACATTACATTGAAATCATAAACACAAATGATTTCAATTACTAATCAATAACAAAACCATCTTAAAAATGGTTCAAAGCATGACCATCTATAAACCTTAGCGATTTGAAACACAAACCATCAAAGTCTTACCTTAAAACACCATATATATGTAGGAGGACCATCTCCAATTGATATATCTTAATATGAAATTATTTTTCAACCCCTACACAATACACATTAAATATGTTCTTGTATAGATTTTAACTGCATATTTTTTAGCTGCTTTGCAATAATGATTAGGGGAGAGTGGCCTATAGTAGAGCACCCTAACTTCGCATTTCTCAAAATCCTATGTGGAAATTTCAAATCACTCCCAATTCTGTACAACAATTTATTTGGCAGCTCGTGCTTCTATATTTCATTTTAGGGCCACATCATCAAATATGATGCCACATCAGCTTGCTTTTTGTTGAGGTATCCAAAAAGGCCCAAAAAAAAGGTGAGACCGATAGTGCAATAGTGGTGCACTAAGTCATGTTTTATTGGTGCCCTGATGTGGCATCACATGATTTGTCACTTTGCATACTTATAGTAAAAAGTGTTTTACAATTGGATATTAAAATGTTCCACTATGGGGTCCACTCAGGACTACTTCTATCCCCACTATTGAACCTCCGTTATGGGCCCCTCTCCCCTACATATATTTTTACAACCCCTACATATATTTTTACAAGAAATACAACTGATCAAGAGGTTTAGTTGCATATATGTATCATAGAAACTCACATAACTGTGTTACAATAAATATAAAATTAATAGCTTTGATTAATTTTACAAATAATCTGCTTAAAAACAGATTGAAATTTTGCAAAAAAAAATAAAAAATTATATAACAATCTTATTAAAAATTAATAAAAACCTTATCTGAGAGTACTTTACATGTATGTATATCAAAAGCAAAAAGCGTACAAATATATTTGCTCATTGTTTTAAGGTGCTTTAAAAAAGGAACTAATGATCTAGAATGAAGACATGTAATTATTCCCGGCAATTTATTTCACTACTGCAGTAATAGATTACTCGGTAATCATGGAACTTCAATGACTTTGAAAAATCAGGTAGTCACATTTGTCTTCAGGCCCATTATTTTTCCAGATACACTGCTTGACGAAGCCAAGCTGTTTTAATAGCTGAAATCAGAGTGCTATCTAACCAATCTGATAAGGCTGATATACAACTATCCTCGTACAATTAATTTACATTTTCACATTTTTCTTTTAATAATGATAACCTGCACATTTTAAGACCGAAACCCCGTCCTGCACTGACTTTACCAAAAGCCAGTTGTTGCTTTAAAAATAAAGGCAATGATATGAAAATTCTTAATGATGCTGATTCATCATATTTGAATTATATCAGAGATCTTTCAGAACCATTAAAGGCCACAGTACAGGTACTACTTATTATCGTGGAATGTTGCCATAGATAGAACTGCTATTCCATTTAGGCTAGTCATGAGTAAGTTTAGGAATTTTGTCTACACAGCAGATGTCCCCATTGAATGATGATACTGTGGTCCAGCCATGTCATGCACAATACTGACGCCCTTGAAACTTTCAATGATCAGACGAACTAAATGCTTATTATAATAATTGAATGAATCAAAAGATCATCATGAATATATTGATATAAAAAGAGTGGAGTGAGAACCCGAAGCACGAGAATGACAAGTCTGTCAAATGCCTAGAAAACGTTGATACCCCTTCATTGCAAGAAAACTACCAAAATAATGGGTTGAAACCAATGAAACAGAGTTGCTGGACACCATAAAAGTTGACAAATTTGAACCTCAAAGTAGTTAACTACAGATGGTCAATCCATCTTTTGGAAGAAAAAAAGTTGATATCACGCATTGATGGGTTTCACTAAATTTAGGGCGTGGACAATATTTTACAGTAAACTTGTATTTTATTCCTTTACGCACGTTAACTGTGAAAACGCAGGCCTGCAAGGAGGCAAGGCAATGCATGCTAAACGGCAATCCCAAGCAACCATTAATCAAATAAAAAATGAAGTTGAAAATGTAATATATGTATATATGTATCTTGGTCCGGCATTCGTTTTTAATATAAAATCCTTCTAATTATAATAAGATACAGAAAAAGCGATTACTCTTTGAATTTGAACATATCTCCGTCAAAACCCTTCGAGCTCAACTTCCAGCTAGAATGTACACAGAAATAGCAAAGCTGGAGATACGGCTGTCAATATAAGCCGACATATATAACATTACAAAAAAAGGTCAAGATTAAATCTCTGCTACAAAAATAAAAGGGTTTAATCAACCAACTTCATAGCTCCTCCAGTTATACTCTTATTGCGTTATATCCTATAAAGGATTTCACAGTTTTAATTGTCGAGGATAGATTTATTCAGATTCAGCTTTTCCCCCACAAAATTTATAGAGAAATTTACGCCACTGCAACGCCACCAATGCGAGGTCTTACTCGCCTCTCCGAGTCTTGCGGAACCACCTTGTTTCTTTTCCTTTTACAGGCACTGACAATGGCAGCACTGGCACTAGAATTATTAGTTCCAGGTTGTCCTAACTTGATATGGCTTATCAGCTTCTGAATGTCCTGTATCTGTACAGGCTTTATGATAAAATCCTTGGCTCCTTCCTCCATGCATCTGCATTGATTTCATCTGTCATTTTCTTATCTAAAATAACAAGGTAGGGGACACCATATAATGGTGCAAAGATTCCTCTTACCTCTGAATCCGGTGAGGTACATTCTCAGATGACATCATCACAACCGGTATATCCTTCAATCCTTTAATTTCCTACAGGTACACAAAATAAAGGCATGCTGTTAAATTATAACCTAAAAACCCCTGTAGATGGTGAGAAAATGGCGGAAGAAATCAGCAATAATTTATAATTGCGAAGAATTCGTTGAACCTTGAGCTTCTTGAGAAGGTCGTAGCCTGTCATCCCTGGCATACAATAGTCTGTAATGATCATGCTGTATTTATATGCCTCCTGCATTGTAAGACATTTGAACAATATCAAGGTTTCGATTTGAATTTGGACTGGTTTTTCCGTACCGAAAGTCGATCCTCTGACCATCGGCACACTGAAAGGAAATTTAAAACGAAGCTTTTGCTTTATTCGCTAAGTCTTCTAACAAAGAATTTTCACCTTTACAGAATTCTTTGAGCCGACATTAAAGCAGAAAACAGGAAAATATTAAGCTACGCTCGTTACAGTAGTTTCAATTTAAATTCTTAATTAAAATAAATCTTAACTACAAAAGATAATGTTTGACAGCCATTTTCCCTGGATATTTGACTAATATTTTCCCTGGTTGTTGCGTCTCTTGAATCCTGAAACCTTGAAACAAAACAATTTCGCTGAACTTTGCAAAGTCGTCGAAAACACACAAGTCAAAAACCTAAAATAGTCAAACGTCACTGTAAAACTGTACAGTTCTAATTCAGACTTAAGCTAAATATCAACGTCTGCTGCACTCTCAAAAGGAGGACTGAATGTTAATGTATGCTGCAAAAGGAGGACTAAATGTTAACGTATGCTGCACTGTCAAAAGGAAGACTAAATATTAGCGTCTGCTGCACTGTCAAAAGGAAGTACTCACTCTGAAGTTTGGCCTTGTGCCAATCCCTCACAAGACTCAATCGTCAGATCTTGGAAACGCAAGAAACCTACCTAGCGTACGATTTACACCTCTAAAGAAAACGCTGCCGAACCGCAAATTCTTTCACATAAGCTCGAAATGGATCCAAATCATTGTATTCTACATAAATACTAAAGGCTAGAGTCGATATTTAAACTCACGTTATTAGAGACCCCATGGGGTTGCGTCTCGTTTACTCCGAGCACTTCTAGAGCTCTCGCAGCACTTTCTACTGCAGTAACTGAAAGCAAAACAAACCACTGTAAGCACAAAGACAAAGTGAACGGAAGGCAAGCCATCAAAAACATACTGGAGCCAAAACAAGGCATTATTTTACAGTACTGCATAAATTTCTAAGCCTTGGGGCCAAAAACACACACCTTTAACAGAATCCGTCCGTAGCAAGCGTTCAATGACCATCCGATCGATCACACAGTCATCAACGGCCAACACATGATGAGCTTCACAACACTCCACCTCAGCAGAAGTCACAGAAGCGCCATAACCAGCCTCCTCGTTCTCATCATTTCCATCTCCTCTCATTTTGGCAGCCATTCCAGACTTCAAAATGCGCTCCTGTAAGTTCTCCACTTTCAAAACTCTCTTCTAAACTCCCCCGCTACATGGCAAATCTATCGGCCTATAAATTCAGATCCGCTTGGAGGAGACGAAACAATAAAGGCCCCTTCGATTCCGGAAACCGCCGTCGAGGAGACTTGAACCGTCTACCTGTGCGCCTTTAAAGCCCACCACAATTACTCAACGTATCCGCACCCTACAGGCCCGTATTACCAAAAAATAGCCCAAGCCTAAACTATCATCACACCGTACGCCTACTGTAATAGCTTCCAACTCAAGCATCCAAAGGTCGTGAGGTCTAATCCCTCGCGCTCTGCACACGCATCCCTTGTCAAAACCCCACGCTGACGTGGACCAAAAATAAAGTCACAAAATCTAAACACCTGGCCCACGCCAGGCAGGCTAGATATGACAGCAGACAGAAAGAGTAAGTCTTGAGATTTGTCTGTCAATTGTCGGCCAATCCCATCCCGCCGACACCCAAATCCCCTCCAAATTAAAACCCCCTTATATTTTATGCCCCACTTGCCGGCTTGCCTGCTCGGGCTCGACTTCCCATAATTTAATTCCCGTTTCAAATCTCGCCGCGATAAAAATATAAACACTAAATAATTTTCTACGGCCCGACATGACCTGAGATCGCAGAACAATTATGCCCCTCGCCGCCGTCTCATCCGACGGCCGATCGCCGTCGGCATATTCCGTACGCCGCTTCCACCGTCCGATTCCTTGCGGCGAAAACGATAGCCGGTCAAAATGATTTGACGCCGGGGTTAAAGTTTTTACCATACCGAGGCGTAAATTTCGGTGTTACTGTTACCACGCGGGCTACCTCTTTAGAATAAAGTAAAAAGGGTGCCCCCTCCGAGGGGTTTAATTCGCCATATCAGATCATTATAACTACTATTATTGCAACACTAATTCTGTCCGTATATACGTACGCTCTCGCACGTACCGTATCTGTCATGCGTGAGAAAGTAGTAGCTTTGTACGCATTATACGGTATACGTACACGCGTTTTAATCGTAACTGTCCTCGAATTTCTTAGGTATGGTCTTACTTGTCTTTTCAACAGATATTAACGTGATTTAATTGCAAATGACGGGTATTTTTATGTGATGTGACGGATGGTAAGTACTGGTCAGTCAGTGCGCCGCCGGCTCCGGCGTTCCTGCCGAGATATTAACGCGATTTCACGTTAATTGACGCGGGTTTTCTTTTTCGGTAATTAACGTTTGACGTGTCGCTTTTGCGAAGCTCAATACCGTTTTGTTCCGTTTTTTCTTTTTGAGAAAGGGAAATCTTGTCTGGGAGACTTGAGGCAAAAGAGTCTTCTTAACCTTTTTTAACTTAAATCCAAGGACCCAATTATTCCAAAGTTTCACATTTCTTTTCTTTTAAATACACTAAGCAAAAATGTATGGAGTATAAGGAGTAGAACCACACGGAGGTCAAGGGGATGAAGGGCTGCATATGTGGAATATTTTTAAAGATATTTGATTTTTGAGGTGGAAGGTTCAAACATATCTGTTATATCAAATAATTTTTCATACTTTAACGTGTAGAATATCTTGAAAGGGTTTTTATTTTTTAGGTCTAAAGGTTCAAGGTTCAAAACACATCTAGGATATAAAATGATTTTAAATTTGAGAATTTTGAATTTTGAGTATGCCTGGAATGTCTTGAATGAACTTTGATTTTAGAATCAAATTCAGTACTGAAGTACTTTGAATATTGAGCATATGTGGAATGTCTTAAATGAACTTTGATTATAAATTTGAAGTTATGAACTTTGAATATTGAGCATGTGTGGGATGTCTTAAATGAACTTTGAATATTGAAAATGTGCAAAATGTATTAAATGAACTTTGATTATAATTCTAAAAGTAAGTGAACTTTGACTATAATTCTAAACTTCAGAGCTTTGAATATGAGCATTTGTGGAATGGCTTAAGTGAACTTTGATTATAATTCTAAACTTAAGAAGGGCAAATGCAAGAAAACGGGATCTTTTGGGGTCTCGAGCCTAAAATCTAAACAAGATCCTGTTTTTTTAAAAACGGGATCCCATTTAGTAATGGTGTCCTGAGCCGGCCTTCAAGAAGCGGGATCTCAATTTGTAAAAATTAGGATCCCGTTTTGTAAAAATCCAGATCTCATTTTTAAATGAGATCCTATTTTATAATGGTATTTATTTATTTTTAAATGAAATAGTAGTCATTTTCACCTGCACAAGATACCAATTGAGGAAGAGAAAATAGTGACCTTAAATAATGATTTGTAGAAATCAAAAGAAAACATGAAATGAAACCCTCAAATATTAAAAAGAAACAAAAAAATCAACCTTAAATCATAACCAAAGAAAAAAATTTACCTTTTGAAACCCTAAATTGTTGTTCAAAAAATGAAAACCTTGAAATGAAACAAAAAAATTGCATTTGAAAACCCTCTGAAACCTAAATTAAAATCAAAACAAAAAATTGCATTTGAAAACCCTAAATTGAAATCAAACCAAAAATTGCATTTGAAACCCTAAATTGAAATCAAACAAAAAGTTTTGCATTTGAAAACCCTAATTGCTTCTTGAAACCCTAAATTGAATTCAAACAAAAAAAAATTGCATTTGAAAACCCTAAATTGAAATCAAACAAAAACATTTACATTTGAAAACCTCATATTTCAAGCTTGTTTTGAAAATGGAAAAAATTCATTTACATTGATTTATGTTTTAAATTTCATTTGCATTGTATGGAGACAAATATGTAGGCATGCCTATAAAAGAAATTATTCCATAGATTTAGGTTGATACATAGTAAATTAGGGTCCTTGATATTGACAATGAAATAGGATTTGATAAATATTATATATTTAAATGTGTATTCATTAAGTTAGAGACATGTTGAGACACAATCAATTAAACATTATGAACATAGATATAATTAGATTAGAAAACAATATGTTAAACCTTACTTGTGGGACTAGTGCATCATTAGAATTTATATAAATTATGTGTTTCTATTATGGATTATGCTCAATTAGTTTATGTATTTATTACCACATGATAAATGAATAGATCTAAATGTATGCATAATTTATGATGCTTCATTATGTTTTATTGAGATGTTAAATTATTATTTTACCTTACAATCAAAAATGTTTAACATGGACTTTGATGTTTTATATTTTTTTCTAATGGCTAATTAAAGGGTAATTGTATGTGGTACCTTAATTGAGTTAATAATATGGGCCTTATGCTTCTATTATGATTCATACTATCTTACAACATGATACTATGTCATAATATGTTACAATTTAAACCATGATTGTTAAATTGAATACAAATAGTTTAAATTTAGATAAAGACCAGACACTAAGTTGATCTATGGATTATCATTAACATTTCCTCACTAGAAGAGTAGAGATCTCAACATAATTTTATGATCACTCAAATACTTATATGGTAGTGATATATTCTATTTTTATGGATTTTCAATGAGTAAACATATGTGTGAAGCCTAGACTCAAACCCATGTTTGCAAGGTATCTAGCTAGAGCATTATAAAACTTGGTCCACGAGTTAAAGATCATTACTCAATAATTATATGGAAAAATACTCTTAAAATAACTCTACATTGACTCACCTCTTAAGGGTTTTGTTGACCTTGTTTCCAAGAATAATGTAGCTAGTTTAGGATCAATGAATTATTTTTCCCTACTCTTGAATGCTTAACAATCCTCAAATTTATTATGGATGCTTGTCTTGATCTAGATAGAAAATCAATCCAACTATGGTCATAGGTTATATTTCCACTCCTTTTATTCATAGACTTTGAAGACGATTAGGGAAGGAATAGAAATTACCAATACTAATCAAGGATTCAATAACCAAATTTTAAAATCTAGTTGCAACAACTTGTCAAGACACATTTTGATTTTCTCTAAATATACCCATTTCTATAAATTCAAGGGTAGACCATAGAGACTATCCTAAATTATCCAAATTGGGCTAATTTATAGTTGCATGATTAATTCCTCAACCATAGAAGTAATCTAAGGAAATAGTCAATCTATTCATAAATTCAAAAATATTCATAAATTAATGTTCTTGCATATGTGATGAATCAAAAATATTAACCCCCTTACTTGCCATCCTATTACCCTAAACCCTAAACCGATGTCTTAAGGGGGTCCTAATATGATATTTCTTAAGGGGATCAAAGAAGTTCTCAAAATTTGGTGAAGGTTCCCAAGACAACCAAATATAACAATAATGTACATTCAATATTTAGTGATTAAACTATAGCCTGCCTTGCCACCTTCCTCTTATTAGGGGTGTTAAGGCCTTAAACATTTCAAGAGAGGCTTCTCATGATAAGATCGTGTAAGATTATAATATGAATGAGATTCATGAGAGGTTGGTCAATCGAAACAAGAGCTACCTCAATCAACTATTCCACAAGAAAATATTGTTCTGTGAGGAAAAAATGGTTTGATAAATGATTCAATTCCATTGCACATTACAAGTATATGATTCAAAGGCTCTACTCATCTTTTCCATTCCTTTATGAACACTACCTTTTTCACTAATTTGCAAGTCCATTATTCCAAGGGCCACCCTAGCTTCAACATTTTCAGGTTCTATCAAGCCAATTATTTGGAAGGAACTCATTTTGCAAGCCTTTTATGTTTCAAAATGTAACTAACATTGTAGTTATATCATGAGTAGCTCAACCAATAAAAATTTTATAGAACATTGCAAGGTCTTTTGAAGACCCTTTAAAATATTAACTTTTAGTAAACACATAGAGTTGAGAAAGATAGTGCTTCATTATTTATAGTTTATTTCTAGTTTGACATTGATGTAAAAAAAAATAGTTAAAGCTACAAGCACTATCTTGAACTTCACCAAATTTTATCCCCTTAAGCCATCAAATGTTTTGTCCTAAGACCTTACTTCATAGATCCCCTTAAGCCATCCTATTACCCTAAACCCTAAACCCTAAACCCATCATTTTATCCTAGGACCTTAATTCATAGATCCCCTTAAGCCACATATTGCCCTAAACCCTAAACCCTAAACTCTAAACCCTAAACCCTAAAGCCATAATTTTGTCTTAGGACCTTAATGAAATTTGGTTGCCTTGGGAAACTTCACCAAATTTTATTCCCTTAAGTCATGTCATTTTGTCCTAGCACCTTATCTCATAGATCCCCTTAAGCCATCCTATTACCCTAAACCCTAAATCCATCATTTTGTCCTAGAATCTTAATTCATAGATCCCCTTAAGCCATCATATTACCCTAAACCCTAAACCCTAAAATCTAAACCCTAAACCTTAAAGCCATCATTTTTTCGTAGGACCTTAATGAAATTTGGTTGCCTTGAGCAACTTCACCAAATTGTATTCCCTTAAGCCATGTCATTTTGTCCTAGGACCTTAATTCATAGTTCCCCTTAAGCCACCCTATGAGGACCCCTTAAGCCAACATAATTTCTCCTACTTTAATGTAAATTTTAATGAAATTTTGCATCACATTAACAGTTAATTTTTTTTTCACTCAAGTAACATGCCTTAGAAATAAATGAGGCTTACACATTTTTTCATTTGTATTCAATTGGGCCATTTATATTGAATGGTTTAAGGGGATTTTTAAACATGTATCTTACATTTTGAAATTACAAATATAATGCAAGTTCACTTATATCTTAGAGATCATGAATCAATTCAATAATGACAATATTTGTAATCCACCTCCACCCACTCCACCTCATAACCCCCACCTCCACCACCTGAATCCGATGGTGCTCGCTTGCAAGCATGAATCGATGTGAATGTTAGATCCATTCAAGATCAAATCAACACTATTCAGAATGAAGAATCTATTGCACCACCTTTGAGGTGTTTGCATCTACGATGCAAAATGATTTTGATGTTGTTAGGTCCATGGATGTGGTCTTAGATGAGCATTGATGATGGCTAGAGGAGAGGAGAAAGTTCTATTCTAAAAAGGAAAACACAAAGAAATGAAAAGATGTAGTAGAGAGCCACAACACTTTATTAAGACAATGATCCTATATTTATGAATTTATGAATTTGGTTGGACGGATATTTTTAGTGATGAATTTATGAATTTGGTTGGATGGATATTTTTAGTGATGAATTTATGAATTTGGTTGGATGGATATTTTTAGTGATGAATTTATGGATTTGGTTGGATGGATATTTTTAGTGATGAATTTATGAATTTGATTGGATGGATATTTTTAGAGATGAATTTATGAATTTAGTTGGATGGATATTTTTTAGTGATTAATTTATGAATATAATAGTATTTAATGATGAATTTATAATAGTATAATTTATGACTACTATTATAAATTCTCCTATTGGAAAAATGTAATTTACATGCCTTAGACATAAACGAGCTTTTTGTTAATGTTTTAAGTTTATTTTTTAGTATGTACATGTATTAAAATTACATAGTTCTAGATCTTAAATTTTGAAATTTGTGTGTACACGTGGTAAAGTTGAGTGATGTATGCATGCATTATACATCCTATTTTGTATTTTAAATGTATGTATCTTCAATTTTGAAATTTGTATGTACATGCTCAAGTTGAATCATTGTATGTATGTGTATGCATTTGTATGTACATCCTTTTTTAAAAATATTGCATGTATGTTTAAAATTAACTATTTCTTATAATTTTGTAATTTGTTTGTCATTTTTGTATAATTTAATGCAAGATATATATCATGGATCAATTTGATATTGATGATATCATTAATCTAGTGTCTCCTCAACAACCTCCACCTCCACCCCCTCCACCTCATAACATCCCACCTCCACCACCTACAAGATCTAATGAGGCTCGCTTGCAAGCACAAATCAATGAAAATGTTGCATCCATTCATAATCAAATCAATGCTATACAAAATGAAGCAGTGATTCCACCACATGTGAGTTGTTTTGCATTTGCAATGCAAAACATTATTAATGCCATCAAGTCTATTGATTCTAACTTAGATAGGCATCAATGAGATAGGGAGTATATGAGACAATTTTATTTAGATGGTCTCTTCTATAAACAAATTTTGGACCTAAAAATAATAAAATCCCATCTAGCACCTTCTTTTATCGACCTTAACACTCACCAGCCCATTCCTGCAACTAAATCTAGAATATCCATGAGGTGGTGTATTCATCCACAAATGTTTGCACATTTTTGGGAGTGATGGTGGATGGTATTTGACCATCCACCACATGCTAATCTTGAGGTTCCTTATACTTTTTGAGAAACTATATGTAGATTTTTTTTTGGGACAAAATCTCAATTATTTTTATTTTAAATTATTTCAAAGTGTTGGTGGCAGCGTGCCACAATAGAGGTTAGGGGCATGGGTTGATCCCCAATGCCCTATGCATGTACAACCTCTTGTTGCTCCTCTTACAGCTGCCATTCTTGCACCTATGCATCAATGTGCAGTGATATATGTATTGGGATATTTGAGTATGCTCGCAGGAAACCTTGGAGAGCATACTTTTGCATTAGTGGATGGGGAGCCTAAAGACCATGACGATGGAGGGGCGTTCTATGGAGTTGGTCCTAGTACCACTCCACGAGTGTCGACACCCCATGTATGTACTAGTTGTTGTCATCTATGTTATGGACCTAGTTAGGCTACACCTAGTTCAAGTGGACATGGAGATTCTGGTGGATCATCCGGTTGCATTAGTTCATCCGTAGAATTTCTTACTGTAGAGCATCACCCTATAGATAGTGCGACACAGGTAAAAATATGCATCTACAAGTTGAATTTATAAGAATTTTAATGAACATATTTATATAAAAAAATTACAATGTTTTAACAATCAAACTATTTGGTGTAGATGACACTAACCATAGGGGAATCATCAGCTCCTCGAGTACATATGTCGACACCAATGCTAGTCAACAACCCTTATGGGATATTTTGATTTCAATTTTTTAAATTATATATGAAATACTTTTTTAACTTAACTTTTTAATTTGTAATTCAATCATGAACATATGTTTTAAATATTTAAGTTGGTTCAAGGGACTCAACCGACTTCCACGTCGATTCCACCTGAGGGGTTGTCGAGCGCTCATCCATTGTCGAGTGTCTCACATCAGGTGCAAGTACATTTATATCAAGTAAATTATTTAACTTGTTACTATACTTACAATTATGAATTTTGAATTCACTATATATCAAATGTGCATGTACAAGTAAATATTATAAGTGTTATGTTTATATGTATGTGTAAGTTAACACAACAATGAGAATGGGGATCAAACAAAACATTTGATGTGGCGGCAACTCAGGAGGCATATAAATTTCAGGTTGTTTAAAAAAGTTTCTATACAATGTGTGCACACTTGAATATATATATATGTTAACCTAATTCAAGTATACGTGCTTTAAATTTGACCGTGTAGGACTTTGTTAGTGCCACTTTCTTCCTTGATAAGGTTAGATCACCTCAACCATGACATGCAAAGTAGCCAGATATCATGGTAATGTAATTTTTTTATTATATTTAAATTCAATTACATTGTGAATAACTTAAAATAAATTTAAATATATATATATATACTCATACATGTTAAATTATTTTTCTTTTATAGCATGAGACACATCCTATAGCTAAGCATGTAGAGATAGGTCCTAGAATAGGGGGTGCACAACCTCTTACAGTATAATTTAAATATGATAAATTATAAATTAAATTGAATTAAATCATTTTTAATCATAGACTTACATCTAATTTCAACTTTCTTTCTCTTGTATATGTAGATTAATTAAGAGCAATTAGAGACAGGTCTAGGTGCACCAAAGCATGTAGAGCCAAATATTATGGTAATTTAATTTTATGATGAATTATAAATGAAATTGTCATTAAATAATTTTTAACCATCTTACATCTTTTTTCATCTGATTTCTCTCGTACGAAGTGGTTCAAGTCATTCTGGTAGTCTACATGGTGTGAAGAGGTCTCTTAATTATAGAGATGCTATGAGTTATATGATTTCATGGGTTGTATTTGATTATTTCATGGACTACATATTTAGTTTCTCATGAAATTAATATATTTTTTCATGGACTTTATTTCATGGGATGTACTCTGATGGACTTAATATATTGTAAATCATGGACTTTATTATTGTTTAATTTTAATTTACACATGTCCCTTTATGCATTTTATGTGAAATTTTAATATGTAATTGACAAGACATATTTGTACTTTACAAAAGATTCATAGTCAAGACATTAATAGGACATTAATGTGAAATTAAATATAAATATGAAATTAAAGTTGAAATTAATAGGACATTTCAATATTTGTACTTTACAAATTTAGTGATCCATAGTCAAGGCATTAACTTATCAAAGAATTATAAATGATATTATTAAGTATAATTAAGGAGATGAAATACTTTAAAGTACATGTCTCACATTTAATTGCAATTGATATAATTAACTTAGAATTTAGGATGACTCATCATAACAATCACATTCTATACAATTTAAAGTGTTACTGTTTATTTAATTCATGTCATAATAGGATGTCTTAAGGGGTCTTAATAGGATGTCTTAAGGGGTCCTAATTCGATGTCTTAAAGGGGTCAAAGAAGTTCTCAAAATTTGGTGAAGTTTCCCAAGGCAACCAAATTTAACAATAATATACATGATATTTAATGATTATACAATCAAATTTAAAGTTTCAAAGTAGGGTGACTCATCATAATAAATGATATAATTAAGTATAAATATTTAGTGATATAAACAAGTATTAGACTTTAGGGTGACTCATCATAACAAATGATATGATTAAGTATAAATATTTAGGATGTCCTAATAGGAGATCTTAAGGGGATGAAATACTTCAAAGTACATGTCTCATATTTAATGGCAATTGATATAATTACTTAACTTAGAATTTAGGATGACCCATTATAACAATCAAATTCTATACAATTTAAATTGTGTCAATGTTTATTTAATTCATGTCATAATAGAATGTCTTAAGGGGTCCTAATACAACGTCTCAAGGGGATCAAAGAAGTTCTCAAATTTTGGTGAAGTTGCCCAAGGCAACCAAATTTAACAATAATATACATGATATTTAGTGATTATACAATCAAATTTAAAGTTTCAAAGTAGGGTGACTCATCATAACAAATGATATAATTAAGTATAAATATTTAGTGATATAAACAAGTATTATACTTTAGAGTGAATCATAATAACAAATGATATGATTAAGTATAAATATTTAGGATATGTCCTAATAGGACTCTTAAGAGGATGAAGTACTTCAAAGTACATGTCTCATATTTAATTGAAATTGATATAATTAACGTAGAATTTAGGATGACTCATCATAACAATCACATTCTATACAATTTAAATAGTGTCAATGTTTATTTAATTCATGTCGTAATAGGATGTCTTAAGGGGTCCTAATAGAATGGACCTTAAGGGTTCCTAATATGACATCTTAAGGGGATCAAAGAAGTTCTCAAAATTTGGTGAAGTTACCCAAGGCAACCAAATTTAACAATAATATACATGATATTTAGTGATTATACAATCAAATTTAAAGTTTCAAAGTAGGAAAACATGCACATTTAACAAACAAAATATATAGAATATTGATTGTGATACATAAAAGTGTAGAATATAATTGTGTATGTACATTATATAAACTTGTACAAAATGTGTAATTGTGTAATTATGTATGTACATATATGTCAACTCAAAACAATGTTTACAAAATTTGTCTATGCCATCTCAAAAAAATTGAAACTTGTGCTTGGAATGTAGTAGGTCTTCATGCCACTTGATATCAAAATGATACAAGCAATATCAATGAAATCATCAAAACATGCATTTTAATTTATATAAAACTATCTATATGTACACAACTCAAATACTTGTATTTAAAAGTATTCCACTAATGTGTGTAGGTTGAATATGCATCCTCTCATTTTTGTTTCAAAGTATGAGATCAATGTGATGATGACTTAAGGATACAAAAAAAGGATATAAAAGGACAATTTAAATCAATTTCAACTAATAACACACAAGCAATATCAAAACATGTATTTAATAGATTTAAAAGGACAATATAAAACTAAAACTATATTACCTGTATTTACAAGTATTCCATTAGTACCATTTGTGTCCTCTCCTATTTGTAATGCATCTATGATTGTCTCATGCTCTTCCATAGAAAATGTCCATAGCTCTTTATTTGTAGGTCTTTCACGATACCTCGCTAGTTTTATATTTGTTGCCGCCACCAAATGTGAGTAGTGTGTAATCTTCTTATGTGTTTCATAATCTTCGAATGCAGGTAGACCATTCTTCCTTACTAGGTATTTTCGTAGCCAAATGCCAACAACCACCACCGATCCTATTGGATAACATGATAGCCATCATCAAAGAAATTCTCAAAAATTTTACTTAAGGGGATCAAAGAAGTTCTCAAAATTTTCTTAAGGGGATCAAAGAAGTTCTCAAAATTTGCTTAATGGGATCAAAGACTTGTTATCAAAATTTGTTTAAGGGGATGTCTTAAGGGGATCACCATACCTATTGGATAATTATATCCATTATCATCTTCTTGAGGTGCTATTAACTCATGTTTAGTCTCCACACAACGAGCCAACAAATATTTTGTTTCCTCTTCATTCCACTTAGGTGCAACAACAACATACACATGTCATGTAAACAAAATTTGATTTAATAACTTGCACGTGTCCATATAATTTCACCAATCTACATACATCCATTCATATGTATATAAATATATAAAAGTACTAAAAAATAGTAATAAAGTAAAATAAATTGAATTAAATTACCTTCTTGTACAAGGTCTGAAACACGGTCATATTCATCTGATGTAAACACTTAATCATTGTCTTCAATTGTTGTTTCATATTGATCGTATGCTTGTGTAGGTGTCAACAATCTTTTCTTCCACACTTCAACCTATTATGTACTTTCACATGCTTCTCAATCTCCTGAAATACAAAACTAACAAAAGCATGCAAGCTCCTTTGTCCAGATAGCCCATGTGCTTGCATTCAAACTCTTGAATGAATCTCATTTAATAGATCCAATGATTGTCTCACAATCAAGTCTAGGTAGAATTTTCTCTTCTTTAACCAACCAAAAGAATCATCGAACTGTAGAGTACTCGCTTGAACCAAGTGTAGATAATCTTGTATTGCACCAATCCATAATCCCACACACATCTTTAAATTTTACTACATCCCCAAATTTCAATTATTCTCTAGCAAGAATTATTTTAACACATGCACCAGCTCCATCGTGTTCCCCTTTACCATGTTCAGCTTCAAAAAACTCCACATATGTTGGACATTATATTCCTTGTGAACCATACTTAACCAATAGAACATTCGAGCATTCTTGAACTATCTTGTACAATTATATGACCATATGAGATGTTATGGACCATCTAGATTCCTCTTTCTCTTAAATTTGTATAAAATATATTGAAATAATATTGAACAAACTCTGATGAATGCAACCAATTGTCACTCAAATAGAAATGATTTTCCCTCAAAAAATTTCTATCATCCTCTGTGCTATCATTTGCAGGTCTATAAACAATATGAACAAACATAGCCACTTCCACTGAATTGTAATATTGTGATTGGATTTCCTCTTGCGGAGCTAGAGTATAGTTTTCCACAAAATCAACCATTGATAGTATAGTACCAACTAGAAATGTGTTTCTACATGCACAAAATTGGCCATAAAGCCATTGAGCATACTTGAGAGTGCATGACATATTTTGGTACAATCTTATTCTTAAATTCTAATATGAATGCATGTACACTAACTTTTTTTGTAATTAAATTACAACACTTTCTAGTTTTTCCATCTTTTAAAGAATAGTCAACATTCCTAAATATTTTAACATCCACTAATTGTTGTCCAAAATCATTATCAACACTTTCATGCATACAAACTCTTAAGAATGAAAGATTGCCACAACTAGGTCATTGTCCAAAAATACATGAACTTAAATAAAATAATTTCACATTAGATCTTTCACAAAACAAACTTGATACAAACTCCCTTATTATTTCAGGTGGCATATTAATACCACATTCCTGCATAATCATGTTAGTATGTAAAGTACAACGCATGTATCAAAAAATATCATAGAAATAACAAAATTGAACATGTGTTTTACAACAACAAGATATTCGTTGCTTATTAATTTTTACATACCAAGGTTTACATTTTTTAAAAGACCTTTGAATTATTTTAATATCACCAGGTAACACTAAATCACCACAAAATTTTCTATAAAATTCAGTTTGTGTTGTATCTAATAGGTGTTTTGGATGAGGATCACAAACTTTGGACCCCACTCTTAATTTTAAAACATCTCTAGCATTAGATGATACCCTAGTATTATTATGCCAATATTTTTCAATCAAAAATTTGATTTCAACATTCAATTTCATGTTAGACCTCGGGAGTAAACCACTAAAACTCCAACATTGGTTGATTGGATCATTTTCTATACTTTATCTTCTTTTTGCTACTCTTAGCAATGTTTTAGGATGTATTTTGAGAATTTCACTAATATTGCTTACCATTATTTTATTCAAAGTTGTTCTATTAACTATAGCAGTTGTTATAGCTTTTTTTTCCACATTCTTATCTTTAGATCGACTATTTTTTCCAATAGACTCAATGGCACTAGCAACAGTAGACATACTATGTTTTAGTGATTGATCTTTTCTTCTTGGTTTAACAAAAATGCCTAACTTTTTCATTACTTTTCTTATTTTCCACATTCTCATCAATTGCATCATTAGTTGACATTGAAGTGAAAGTTTTTTACGATAAAATAATTCTTTGTATAAACTATTGGCACGCGTTCTTATTTATCTCCAAGATATCTTACCAAGAAGATTATCCAAAACATCACTTCAATTTGAAAAATATATATTTTCATTTTCATTTTGATTTTCAACTTCAAAATGATTTGCATTTTCATCTTCATTTTTATCAATAAAACGGTTTTCATTTTTTTCCAATAGACTCAATGGCACTAGCAAAAGTAGACATACCATGTTTTAGTGATTAATCTTTTTTTCTTGGTTTAACAAAAATGCCTAACTTTTTCATTATTTTTCTTATTTTCCACATTCTCATCAATTGCATCATTAGTTGAAATTGAAATGAAAGTTTTTTACGATAAAAGAATTCTTTGTATAAACTATTGGCATGCATTCTAATTTATCTCCAAGATATCTTACCAAGAAGATTATCCAAAACATCACTTTCAATTTGAAAAATATATTTTTTCATTTTCAACATCACATCCTAGATTTTCATTTTCATTTTGATTTTCAACTTCAAAATGATTTACATTTTCATCTTCATTTTCATCAATAAAACGGTTTTCATTTTTTTCCAATAGACTCAATGGCACTAGCAAAAGTAGACATACCATGTTTTAGTGATTAATCTTTTTTTCTTGGTTTAACAAAAATGCCTAACTTTTTCATTATTTTTCTTATTTTCCACATTCTCATCAATTGCATCATTAGTTGAAATTGAAATGAAAGTTTTTACGATAAAAGAATTCTTTGTATAAACTATTGGCATGCATTCTAATTTATCTCCAAGATATCTTACCAAGAAGATTATCCAAAACATCACTTTCAATTTGAAAATTATATTTTTTCATTTTCAACATCACATCCTAGATTTTCATTTTCATTTTGATTTTCAACTTCAAAATGATTTGCATTTTCATCTTCATTTTCATCAATAAAACGGTTTTCATTTTCATTTTCAACAAAAGGATTTTCATTTTCATTTTCAACAACATTTAAACGATTTTCATTTTCAATTTCATTTTCAAAAAATTGTATAAAATCTTATTCTCTACAAATATTATCAATGTCAACATCCCTAAATCCAACATCTTGTAAAACTTCTACAAAACAAGATTCTATTTCACTAAAATGTGGATTTGAGGACGTACCTAGATTTGTGCCTATTGAAACATTCTCCATAGCATTGAAAGGGGATTTGAAGACATACTAGGACTAGTTTGTATAATCATATTATTTTCCAAATTGACCTCTTACAAATTAGCATCATCTACAACCATGGTCTCTGATAGGTCTAGATAATGGCTTATTTTCTATTGTTTTTATACTTGTTTTAAGATACTTTTAAACATATTCTCCAAACAATGTTCCTACACTATGCTATCCTTTTATATCCACTATGCAGACTTGAACCTTAATTATGATGATGGAATTATGATTATAATATTAGTATTATATGGTTTATATGAATGAATGTATGGAATGTTGATGGAATGCTGTGAATTAATTGTGATAGTTATCCTCATGTACGTGTTTTGTGGAATTAACTTGTTTGCAGCTAAAAAGAAACCATAGCACAGTAGTTGTGGGGTGAACCCATAGCAAAAGGGATGATCAGACACCAAAGTAGGGGAAGCTCTAGGTTAAGCTAAAAATGGTGGTCATTGATCAAAGGCTCTTAATGAAGATTGGACGTGCGTTATTATGACCATTTTAATAAACATTGAAGAAGAGGTTTCCTTCACCTATGGAATTTTGACAAGTGGTTGTATGTTTATATATAGCTCTATTTTGTTAGATTTCCAGTTTTGATAGGATTTCTCTTTCCTTTTTTCAGAACTATAGGTTGAATAATTCAGATCTTAGTTCCGCGCTCTATTATCTAGGAGTGAAGTTAATGATTTTGGCTAGTTTTTGCTTTCAATAAAGATTGGACCCTCAATTTGTATATAGTTGTTGGTTGAATCTGTAGGATGGTTATTTGGTTTTAATTAGTTCTATATTAACAGTTACTTTCAATTTTCAAGACATGAAAAATATTCCAAATGATTGAGTCCAATCTGTGGAAAGATCTTTTGTAATATTTTACAATATACAATGAATGGATTTAATCTTATGGGATGCATAGAATTATTAGTTAGATTGTGTTTAGTTAAGTGGGAGCAGTTACTTGAGTAGACCACTCAAGGTATTGTTCTTCACTTCATCTTTCAATTATTTATTTTTGTTAATAGTTGTTATTAGTTTATCATTGTTCATAAATCATATGCAAGTTAATTGGAATTTCATTTTATGCATGTAACATCTTAGCAGAACTCTAGAGGATACTCTCATTTAGTCATTAATTTTTATTAAGTTTTTGGTTAATACAATATCATTTTATTAGTATCAGTCTAGTTATAGTCTTTATTGCAGGTACCCGTAGCAACTAGTTTTGGTTTATGCTTTTACTTTTTTGAAGTTCTGTGAATTTACAACAAGTAGAATAACTTAGGTAGGGTATTTTGAGTAGTTTAAAGTACATGAACACATAGATAACATTGCACCATCATAAGCTTACAAGCCCTGGGTTGATAATTTAATGTGGTCGTAAGCAATGTGAAGTGGACTATTTAGCCAGTTAAACCTCTAAATTGAGTAGATTCTACCAAGTTTACAATACATTAGCTTAGACTCTACATTTTTGGTACCATTGTCGGGGATGGTGCTATCTTCATAGACTAGTTTTTATAGTTTTCATAGTTAACTTCTTTTTTCAAGCACTAGGATTGTTAGATACCATCCTTTTCAACATTAAGATACACTAACATTATGCGGGGCCTCTAAATCTAAAGCCATATTTCATGTATGCAGAGGTAGAGAGATTCCTTGGGTAGGTTCCTTCCCTCCACACACCAAGAAGTTATTGCAAAAATTGGTGACCATAGTACTCAGAGTGAAGGTACCATTGAAGAAGAAATTTCCTTCTCACCAACCTCTAGCACCCATACAGAAGGAACATACCACACCATGGGTGATGCAATAGATGATGATGATGCCCAAACAACATTTTGGTTTCCCAATACTGATCAACAAAGGGCTACGGTGTTGAAGATCATTCCTCCTTCGACCTTTCCAGTTTTCTATGGGTTAATGACTAAGGACCCAAATACATTCCTTTTTAAATTTGATGTCTTATGTAGAAGTTTTAACTATAATTATGATGCACATAGGTTAAATCTTTTCCTTGCCACTCTCAAAGATGCAGCTTTGCGATGGTTTATGGGATTAGGTAAAGATGTCGTTCCTGATTGGGACACCATGAAGACACTATTTTTGGAGAAGTATCAAGACTACTATAGAGGACCTAACAGGAGGGAATATGATATATTTAGAATGACACAAAAGGATGATGAGCCTTTAGAAGATTATGTGGAAAGATTTTAGTTTGTTGTAAAGAAAAACCCTCAAAACAAGTTGTCAGAAGAGTCTCTCAAGTTAGTCTTTCTAAGGGGAGTTAATGAAGATTGCATGGATGCCTTGAACCTCATTGGTCAGGAAGATATTTATCAACTACCATTTTCAGACATTTGTAAGGCTTGGAAGAATTATTTCAGGACCTTTACAAAAAGGCCAAGAGGAGATAGAACATCAGTAATTGGTAAATCATCTACAAGGGTTTCAAAATTAGAGCTAAGCAATCTGTTGTCCAACATGAAGGATGATATCATCAGTCATTTGACAACTCAGTTGGATACTCTTTACATTAGGAAAAAGCAAGAGGAAGCTGAGGCTATGCTTACTGAATATTGTACAAGCTGCAGGCAAAGAAAAGCCAATTGTAAATGCAAATGAGTGGCCAGTATCTAGCAGGATAAAGTTTAGAAGCCTGATTTTCAACCACTTGAAGGAGATGATGGAAAAATATTTTATATAGCATAAAGGAGGCCATGGTAGAAAAGAAAAGGTGTGCCATAAGACCCCCTTAGATTTAATTCATCCTTTCCTATTAGGAATCAAAAATTTTCTACTTGGAACTCTCATCCCTAGCAAGTAAACCAAAATTAGTGGCAGAACCCTTAACAGTGGTCATAGGCTCAACCAAAATTGAACCAACAGCCAAATCCTTGGCCACAACAAAAAAATTTAGGGTTCCAATTATAATCCACAATGGCCACCTAGCAAAATCAGTGGCAACCTCAATGGTAGAAAGGTCAACAATGGCAACAACAAAATATGAACTACCAATAGGCTATGCTCCCTCCTCCACAACAAAAAGAATTATCTAATGCCTCCATCAAATCCTACATCCCAGCCACCCAAGCAATAGAAAATACCTGCCAACCTGCACCTAACTCTAACAATAAGCCTGTTCAACATGCTTATACTAACAAAGCTATGCAATACCCCACTTATGGGGTAGAGGTGAGTGATGTCCACCTTAGATCAGGAAAAAAAAATTTGGACCTTCATCTCCCCAAATTACAAGAATGGAGGATGAGGAACCTACAGTTGAGGCTTCCGATAAACCATCATTGGAACTTGAGCCAAATCTGGACACCAAACTACGTCAAATCCCAAGCCACCTTTTCCTGAATGCCTAGCTATACAAAAACATCACACATAGGCTGAGACAGATCTTTTAAGGCAATTGAAAGATGTGAGCATCAAAATCCCACTTATCCAAGCTATCAAAGACATACCTATCTATACCAAAATTGTAAGAGATCTATGTTTTAAGAAACCAAGCAAGAAAAGAAAAGATCCACAAACAATCCATGTCTTGGGGAATCTTGCAGATATTGATGAGTCTAGTTATTAACATCTTTTTATTGCTTTTTATATACTTTTAAGACAATCTACTTATGTTTTTGAAGTATCTCTTAGACACTATCTCCATAGTATGTTATCCTATTATGCATACCTTTCTACCTTGAACCCATTTTGTGAAAATGAAATATGGTGAATTATTCGTATAATTGCATGGATTAAATATGAATATATATGTATGTGAATGGATGCTATGATTTGATTATGGTAGTTAGCTATATATATGTGTTGGATGGGCTAAACTATTTTGCAGCTTATCACGCGGTGACACAGAAGGAGTATTTATAGCAAGTACCAAGTTGTAGAGCAGGGGATTAATGAGTTCAAGCTAATCAAGTGAAGAGAACTATGGAGTTGGGCGTGGTCATTATAGAAGAATAAATGTTGGAAGATGTCTGTTCATAAATATTGGACAGTTATCCATGTGTTTCACATGCATGTTATCTTTATCTAAATAGGTCTCTTTCTCCAATTTGTTAGAAGAATAAGTCAAATCATTATTTCACCTCCTCGTATCTAGGAGTGAGATTTATGATTGTTGTTAGTTAGTTAGTTGGAAATTCGAATAAGACTCTCCCCATTTTGTATAAAGTTGGGTTATGATCTCATTGATTAGTTAGTTGATTTTTTTACAAACTTTCAACAGTTAGTAGTTTTTTAGTTGATCAAGGATATGTTGTTACAATGAAGTTATGGAATAAAATCTAAAGAAATATTTTGTCTAATATCTGGTGTTGTACAATGAGTGGCATTGTATGACTCATGGATGTATACGAATCTGAATTAGACCTGGTTTTTAGTTAAGTGAAGCAGTCTTCTGAGCTGGCCACTTAGATACTATTCATCACTTTATTTACATTTCAGTTATTTATATGATTTCATTAATTTTGTTTTCTTTATCTTATTCGTGCATTGCAAGTAAAAGATTTATGGATAAGTTAGAAATTGTGTTTATTCATGAACAAAGATCGAAAACAGTTCTCCAGAGATTAGGATTGATTATCTTATCATTTTAAATAGTTTCATATTGATTTTGCATCTGCGGATTTTTAGCAAACACCTGCAACTTATGTTGCAGGTAGCCATAGCCACTAGGTTTTGTAACTACTTTTACTGTTTTTACAATTATGTTAATTCTAGCAAGTAGAATAGTTTTAATAAGTTAGAGTAAAGTAATTTAAGTCAGTACAAGCCTATGAGGACACATATAGTGGAGTGCCATCATAAATTTATGCACCCTGGTCAATAATTTAATGTAGGCCTGCAATGTTAAGAGGACTGTTTAGTTTGGTACATGCCTAAATTGTGTAAAATTTACCAAGTCCATAACACATTAGTTTTCCTCTACAGATATCATGTTAGGGAACATTGCAGTCCCTAAGTATACAAATCTTGGTAGTCCAGTTGTGGACGTTAAGATTAATGGAACCCTCATTAAGAATATTTTGATAGACTTGGGGGCAACCATCAATGTCATGACAAAAGAAACAATGTAGTTGATTTAGTTAGTCAACCCCGGGCCCACACAAACTATTTTGCAACTAGCTGATAGGTCCATAGTCAAGCCTGAGGGAATTATTGAAGACCTAGTCATTGCATTGGATTCTTGGGAATACCCTACGAAATTCATAGTATTACAACCCAAAGTTAATCTTGCAGGTTACCCAATCATCCTAAGCAAGCCTTGGTTGGCAACAACTGATGCATTTATAGGCTGTAGGTCTTGTAAAATGATAATATCTAATGGGACAATTATAAAGAACTCGGTTCTTTATCCACCAACCCAACCATATGCAGACCTTGAGCACACCATTTGGCCCAATTTGGGTGAGGAGGAGGAGGATAACTATTCTCTGCACACACTGATGACTATAGAGCACAACAACAAGACTACCTCATATGCCTACAAGACCCCTTGCAAAGTATTATACCCATTGATTCTACATAAGAGATATCACAGCTATTTCATTCATTACTACCTCAACAATGTTTACCCATCATACCAATCCTTGATCTCTCACCAGTTCAAGAGTCATCAAAGGAATTGGAAATCATGCCAAGAAGAAAGTTGAATATTAATAATGCCTTGATAGAGGAATAGCAGAATTCTTTGCAATCAAGTGGTATAGGCACACTCAACTGCATATGCATGGGATTACCATGATATGAAGGGAATAGATCCAGATTTATGTATGCATAGGATTTATATTAATGATGGCTATAGATCCATTTGGCAACCATAGTGGCATATGAATCCCACTCTTAGGGAGATAGTGAAAGTTGAGCTACAAAAGCTCCTTGATGTAGGTTTTATCTATCCAATCTAAGATAGTGAATGGGTCTCACCTTTGGTAATTGTTCCCAAGAAAGGTGGGAAATGGAGAATTTGTGTAGACTATAGGGAATTAAATATGACCACTAGGAAAGATCATTTTCCTTTGCCCTTCATAGATTGGGTACTTGAATCACTAGCTAGGAAGAAGTACTTCTCATTTCTTGATAGTTTCAGTGGTTATAACTATATTAAAATTGCTCCAAAGGACTAGCACAATACTACATTTACATGTCCTTGGGGGACTTATGCTTACTTTGTTCTGCTCTTTGGCTTATGCAATGCTCCAGCTACCTTTCAAAGAGTAACTTAGCATATTTTCTGATTATGCACATGATTGCATGGAGATATACATGGATTTCATCACTTATGGTGAAAGTTATGAGGAAGCTCTCAATAACCTGGAAAATTTGATGAAAAGGTGTAAAGAACATAACCTATCACTCAACAATGAAAAGTGTTTTATGATGATAACATAGGGAATTGTATTGGGACATTTTATATCTAGCGTAGGAGTTCAGGTTGATCCACACAAAATAGAGATAATATCTACTTTCCCTATTCCTCAGAAACAAAGAGATATTAGGAGCTTCCTTAGTCATGCAGGCTATTACAGGCGTTTTATCAAATATTTTAGTAAGATTTCTACACCTTATTTGTTTTGTTGAATAAGGATATTGAGTTTTAATGAACCTACGAGTGTCAACACTCCTTTGAAGAACTAAAGAAAGCTCTAAATCAAGCACCAGTGTTGAGAGGGCCTAATTGGACTCTTCCATTTCACATACATGCTAATGCTTTAGATTTTTCCATTGGAGAAATCTTGGGTCAAAAGGATGGCAATAAAGAGTATGCAATTTATTATATCTACAAGAATCTTCAAGGGGAAGATTTAAACTATACTATAACAAAAAAAGAGATGCTTGTTGTAGTCTATGCTATTAATAAATTTAGACAATATATTACTGGCTATCCAGTCTTTTCCCATACAAATCAACCAACAATTAGGTAGTTGATAAACAAGCTAGTAGTTGGAGGGAGATTGGTAAGATGGTTACTTCTCTTACAAGAATTTGACATTACCATTGTAGACAAACCTGGTAAAGCAAATGTGGTGATAAATTTCCTATCAAGATTTCCAACACAATCAATTGAAGGAGTGGTGGATGATTCATTTCATGGTGAACACTTGTTTGATTTGCAAGTACAAATACCCTGGTATGTAGATATTGCTCATTATTTGGTCACACGGAAAATTCCACCACATTTCTCACCAATAGAGAAAAGATAGTTGGTTCACAAATGTTTTCCTTACACCTGGATCTCTGGTTATCTATTTTATACAGGGCCTGATAACATCATGAGAAGATGCATAAGGGAAAATGATATTTTTGATATCGTGAAAGCCTGCCATGATGAGCCATGTGGAGGTCATTTGCAACAAAGAGAACAACTTTTAAAATCCTCACAACTAGCTATTATTTGCTTACTTTACATAAAGATGTTAAATATACCAGGAGTTGTGATAGGTGTCAAAGGATGGGAAGACCAAAAAATAGTGATGAGATGCCCTTACAACTTTAGTTGACATTGTAACCTTTTGAAAAATGGGGTTTGGACTTCATTGGGCCAATCTCTCCTACATCTAATAACAACAAATATATCCTTGTTTGCACTCAATACTTGAAAAAATGGGTGGAAGTTAAGGCTCTACAGTTTTCCAGAGATGGTAATGTGGCTAAGTTCTTATATGAAAATATTTTTTACTAGGTATGGAGTACCTAAAGAAATAGTCATTGATCAAGAGCCCTAATTTACTTCTGATCTAATTGCCAAGTTGGTTGAGGAATACCAAATTAGATATAAGAAATCAACACCATATCATCCACAAGCTAATGGCTAGGTGTAAGTCACTAATAGGGAGATCGAAAGAATTCTCACCAAGACAGTGCAACTACATAGGAAAGATTGGGTTTCAAGGTTACCTAAAGTAGTCTGGGCATGCAAAACTACATGGAAAACAACCACTGGATTTACACCCTACGAGTTAGTCTATGTAAAGACATCAGTCCTTCCTATTGAATTTGAATATAAAACATTGAAGACAAAAGTAGAGTTGGGAATGGATTTAATAGGAGCATAGAAGGAAACGATTCATTCTTTAAATGGGTGGGATGAAATAAGAATGGAAGCAATACATCACACAGAGGTAGTACAACAACAATGAATGGAGTAGCATGATCAATATATTACAACAAAAGAGTTCACTGTGGGAGATTGGGCCTTGTTATATGATTCACGGTATAAATATTTCAAAGGAAAATTCTAGTCCATATGGATGGGCCCCTATGAGATTACCAAGATTTACCCTAATGGAGCAATACAATTACACACCATTGATACAGTTTGGTTTTCCCTTCTTGTTAATGGCCATAGACTAAAGTTTTATAAAAAGCCATTATAGAAGGATGACTTTATACTTTCACTAATCCAACAATATGATGCTTCTAGTGAACCTGATACATAATCTGATGCACAAAGTCCTACTTCAGTAATACAAGATATACCCAACACTTCTGATGGCCCAAAGATTAAGATACATAGCTCAGTCTTGCGCTTCCTTGGAACTAAATTCTCATGTTTTTTCTCACAAGCACACACTGCACATTATAGTAATGTTCAAAATATTTGTAGAGGGACATATTAATATTCACAAGGGTCCTGATACTGAAGGAAGCTGTAGCTTCACACTGTCAATGTTCAGAATGGGACCTAACATTGCAGGTGCCCATAGCAACGTTTGGAAACCAAAAGAATATTCAACTCACTTGGTGCCATATTTACTATGAGTCCATTCACATTCATTTCAAATATATTCATGAATAATATCCATCATTTCATGCAAAAAAAAGTAGCATAATTCTTTTATTACCTACTCTCATTTCAATTACTTGAGCTATCAAATCACCAGCTCATACTCATCATTTTTGTCCCATCAAAACCACTTTCCACACACTATTCATTATCTTGCAATTCTTTCAATTTCCATGCACAAAAGATGGTTATTTTTATGAGGCAGTACTTAAGGTATGTTGTTATGATTAATCTATCTTTCTTTAAATTTTCATACACTTTTTCATTTAATTCTATGCATGTGAAATATTATATCTTTAATTTCCATCATTATGAATTTATGCCACCTCCAAATCATCAACATGAAGTGAGGTCACTTCACCAATTAATTTGGGGGGAGGGTACACCTTAGTATTTTTGCCAGTCCTTTCGAATCTACCACCCAAAACCAAATTTAATAAATATTATGACATGCAAAACCCTTAGTTATGTTTTTTATTTGCTGCTATTTCTGCTGCCATTTTCAAAATTGCTAAAACTTGAAACCTTGAGAGTTTATGAGAACTTTAGGTTAGTTAGACTAGAGTTGTTCACTTAAAAGGGAATTTTTAGTTGCAATATGGTATAGCAATAAGGATATATGAGGAATAGAGGTTTTGAAGTGGTAGAGTAGTTTGAAAGTGGTGGGAAGATTGAATTGAATTTTTGGAGCTAAATTTGGTATATTGAGAAGATAAGAAAACAAGGATGGGAGGAGATGTTATAAGAAGAGAGCCAACAACTCACCAACAAATTTTGGAGGACACAAGAGTCCTACCTATCTTCACAAGGGTTGGATGGCTCAACTATTTTCTAAAGTTGACAAAATTTAGTGATGATTTAATAAGAAGATTTGTAGAAACTCTTCAATACAATGAAGCCATGGTAAATGGACTTTCTATATATGCATCTAAAAGTGCCATTACATAGGTTATAGGACTATGAAGGACAAGAACAAAATTCCCAGCTCGGTTTAATGTAGTTATAGCTCAGGAAGAATTCTGCATAAGAGGAGAGGAATTGGATTCCTCATCACAAGGTATGAAGTGACTTTCTCTCCAGTAGTTGTGGGCAATATGTGCTTTTTATATTATTATATACATTACCTATGATGGTAGAAAAAATATTTTGTATACAACCCATTTCAAATCATTAAGTCATCTAAGGCATAATAGGGTAGTAAATGTACCAAATTTTCTCTATAAATTGTTGAAATGAATGGCCTTGGATACTAGAAAAGGCAATGTGATACATCCCTCTCTCATCATTGCTTAGTTACCTTATTGATAAAAAGGAGTTTAAGAATCCAATACCCACAAGTGAGGTGAGAGGATTTTAGGGCAGAGTAATGCAAAGACATTAATAGTTTGCTTGATGCACCCGTAGTGCATGAGGATGTAGAAAACCAAAATGAGCCCTAAGATGAACTTGAAGAAGAAAACCCTCATGTTTTTCCTATGGCCTCACTTACCCATAGCCAAGGAAATCATGAAGAAAATACAGATCTAGACTCTAGGTTGCTTATAAATGAGGAATTAGTTTCTTCTTCTAAGTCATGGAAATTTAAAAGCCAAAGAGGTAGTGTCTCTACCTTCCATATGCCCTTGAAATCAGGAGAAGATGTTTCAAAGAAATAGAGGGATACTCAAAAGCAAAAAAAGGAGGAAGTTCCTACGAAGAAAAAAAGTCTTAAAAAGGGAAAGAGGAAAATTGAGAAAGAAGTATTAACACCTAGACGCTCTGGCAAGCTCAGAAAACAAAGTGCTACAAAAGAAAATGTAGAAGAAAAACCTCAGGAAGAACAACATCAGAAAGAACAAACTTTGGAAATTTCATGCTTGTAGAAAATGACTCTAAATTAGAGAGGAATGTTCCTGGTAATGAGAATGTACCAGTGAAAAAGAGAAGGTATGTAGAGACCACTTCTAGTTCTAAATTAGAAGACAGGTTTGATTCCAAGAAATTCTAAATAGAAACCTTCCCCACTCCTAGAGATTATGAAGAGAGTAATGAGAAGTTTGAGAAAACAAAGGAAGCTTACATTGAAGACAAGGATGTATGAAACAAACTCCAAGAGGCATTGGACAAAATTAAGCACTTGAAAGAATTGGTATAGAATTATGAGAAGAAGGATAAAGAAAGAGAGGCAAAGATGAAGGAGATGGAGTAGAAACTGCAGCTACATGGTCATGGCACTAAACTAGATGTGTTGGCATAGTTGGTTGTTACTAAGATAGGGGATAAAGAATTGCAGTGCCAAATGAGAAACCCCCTCCTCTTAAAACTCCTAATTATCATACAACCTGCTCACTTAGATACCAATTATGGGAAGTAACTGATAAGTTTGGAAAGGAAAAAGAGAAGTGGAGAAAGGAAAAGGAAAAATATGAACAAGAATTGGAGAAAAGATATATCGAACTGAATAAAATAGTAGTTCGGTTGGAGGAGATAGCAGATAAGGCTACAAAAATAGTCAGGTTTAGGCCTCCACCAAGAACTTATGCACTATTTCTACAAGAAAGGTTTTTTATGTTTTTAGTTTAGTGGATTAGTTAGCAAGCATTCAATTGGCATGAGTCAAACTTCTAAGTTTCTTGAAGTTTTTGCTGCTTCCACACCCGAAGACTGGGATCAATTATGTGAGTTTTATTTGCACAACTATGTGATACCTGATGAAACAGAATGGAACCCTTTAATCTTTGTGGGGGATCTTCAGATCAAGGTACTTGCCTCTTACTAAAAAAACGAACAACTTAGGGGTGAGATTATGGAGGAATATGAAGAGAAAGAAAAATCTATTGCACTTCCAATTAGAAGAGAGGCTAAGGGTCCAGATACAATAATTGATGAATGGATGAGACTCCCTACACATAAGGGAGTAGGTAAGAAAATCATGAAGCTCAAGGAGGCAAACTATGAAAAAATTAAAAAAATGTTAGTTGTGGAAGTAGGACAACAGTGTTTTAAATATGTGAAAGATATATGGAATAGTTTGACACCTAAATTGCAAAAGAAAGAGCCACATTCCATGCATAATTTCATTGCTATACTTCAAAGGGCATGCAATTGTACAACAATTGGTATTAGCAAGGGAGTTCATTGGATGCCACTCACTTTTCATCCACCTATTCTCCTTTATCTGATTCCACATTGGACGAGGGAGAAAAGTGATGAATGTGAGAGAGTAGGAGCTATTGGAATGAGGTAGCTTTCAGAACATCAAGGTTTTTAACTGAGGAAAATTCAAGGTGTTCCCACAATTATGGACCTAAGACAAATTGCTCTGCAGTACAATCAAGATCCCTAATGTTTTGCTTGAGGACAAGCAAAAATCTAGTTGTGGGGAGTGATAGTTCTAGATAATAGCTTATTTTCAGTTGTTTTTATACTTATTTTAAGATACTTTTAAACAAATTCTTCAAAAAATGTTCCTACATTATGCTATCCTTTATATCCATTATGCAGACTTGAACCTTAATTATGATGATGGAATTATAATTATGATATATTAGTATTATATGGTTTACATGAATGAATGTATGGAATGTTGATGGAATGCTATGAATTAATTGTGATAGTTATCCTTGTGTACATGTTTTGTGGAATTAACTTGTTTGCGGCTAAAAAGGAACCATAGCGTAGTAGTTGCGGGGTAAACCCATAGCAAAATGGATGACTGGACACCGAAACAGGGGAAGCTCTAGGTTAATCTAAATGTGGTGGTCATTGATCAAAGGCTCTTAATGAAGATTGGACATGTGTTATTATGACCAATTGATTTAATAAACGTTGAAGAAGAGGTATCTTTCACCTATGGAATTTTGACAAGTTGTATGTTTACATACAACTCTATTTTGATAGAGTTCTAGTTTTGATAGGATTCCTCTTTCCTTTCCAGTTATAGGTTGAATAATTCAAATCTTAATTCCACGATCTATTATCTGGGAGTGAAGTTAATGATTTCAGTTAGTTGTTGCTTTCAATTTGTGGAAAAATATTTTGTAATCTTTTACAATATGCAATGAATGAAGTTAATCTTATGGGATGCCTAGAATCTATTAGTTAGATTGCGTTCAGTTAAGTGGGAATAGTTACTTGAGCAAGCCACTCAAGGTATTGTTCTTCACTTCATCTTTTAGTTATTTATTTATGTTAATAGCTATGATTAGTTTATCATTGTTCATAAACCATATGCAAGTTAATTGGAATTTCATTTTATGCATGTAATAGTCTTAGCACCACTCCGGAGGATAGTCCAGTTGAGTCATTAATTTTTATTAAGTTTTTGGTTAATATAGTATCATTTTATTAGTAACAATTTAGTTACAGTCTTTACTGTAGCAACTAGTTCCAGTTTATGCTTTTATTGTTTTGAAGTTTTGTGAATTTCCAACAAGTAGAATAACTTAGGTAGGGTAGTTGAAGTAGTTTAAATTCAATGAAGGCATATATAATGTTGCACCATCATAAGCTTACAAGCCCTAGGTTGATAACAATTGAGGCTCCTAACCACCCTAGGGCCTTCCTTTGGCACCAATCATATTGGCCTTAGGAGTAAGGCACATATGGTATGTGAGTGAAGCTCGAGTGGTTAGAATCTAGGGTGGAATTTAGGCGAAGCCCTAGTCAATGGGGTCCTAGGTATGGTCGGTGGGGTTGGGGCCCTCGGTGGTGGGGTCTTGGGTGGGTTGTTCTGATCAAGCAAAGGAATGATTGCGATCTTCCATATTAGAAACCTCTCTGAGAGCCCTACTATCCATAGGCCTGTGTGCTCTTCAGAATTGTTCTTAAGCAATGTGAAGTGGACTGTTCAGCTAGTTAAACTTCTGAATTGAGTAGATTCTACCAAGTTTACAATACATTAGCTTAGACTCTACATTCTCCTCAATGTTTTTATCTTCAATAGTTATGGAATTGGATGCTTCAACATTATTCATTGATCAAATCCTCATTCTTCTATCTCTTTTCCTTTTTGCCTCTTTCTCTCTCTTTGCTTCAATTTCTTCAGGGGTCAATATCTTCCTATCTTTCCTCTTATTACGAGTTTGTGAACCCATGATTATAAAATTCTCAAGCACAAATGAATGTTAATAGTGAAAGTCTTCCTCTTTTTTTCCCTTCAAATGAGTAGAAAATAATGACTTTGGACATATGTTTGAAGACCTTTTTTGTAGATTTTTTTGACAAAATTAGAACCAATTATAAATGAGACAAATGTAGATTCCAAATGTAATTTTTTTTGCAATTGGATTATTTTTTCTATTTTCAATTAATTCTCATGAAATTGGTCCATAACCTGAATATCGTGGTTTTAGTATTTTAATAACATTTTATTAAAATACTTTTTGTAAAATGAATTGTAACGTAAAATGTACTTTGCATAATTCTTTAAATTTGAAAAAATTAAAAATAGTAGAAGTTTAATATCTATGTGGGTGGACGTAGACATGACTTCCATTTTTCAAAACGACAAATATGGCCAATAAAAATTTAACAAAAAAATTCAATAAAAAATTACATAAAAATATTAAAAAACGTGCTTTAGTGAGTTACAAATCTTTTCCCAAAAGGATTTAGAAAAATATGACTATTTAGGTCAAAATATGGATGACGTACAAGTGCATAGTATGGTAAAAAAAAGTGACTTTTAAAGTCATTTTTAGAAATGCCGATTGAAAATCAATTTGTATCATCCGGGTATTGAAATAAATTACATATTTGGAAACTAGAATCTAAGTACTACATTTTATGATCAATGACTTTTTTCAAGATTTCATCTCTAAATGCTTCAAATTTTAAGGTCAAATGTGTCAAATTCTAAAAATCAGGGAAAACACTTCCACTTTTTGGCCAAAAAATGGACTCAACTTCTTGCAAGCACCCAAAAATTTGAATATTGATTACGTGTGGAATGTGTTAAATGAATTTGATTATAATTATAAACTTACAAACTTTGAATATTAAGCATGTGTGGAATGTCTTAAATGAACTTTATTATAATTCTAAATGTAGGTGAAGTTTGATTATAATTCTAAACTTAAAAACTTTGGCTATGAGCATTTGTGGAATGGCTTAACTGAACTTTAATTATAATTCTACACTTAAAATTTTGAATATTGAGCATGTGTGGAATGTCCTAAGCTAACTTTGATTATAATTATAAACTAAAGAGCTTTGAATATTGAGCAATTGTAAAATGTCTTAAAGGAATTTTGATTATAATTATAAACTTTTAAGAAATTTGAATATTAAACAAGTGTGGAATGTCTTAAATGAACTTTGATTATTATTATAAACTTAAGAAATTTTAATATTGACCATGTGTTGAATATCTCAAATGAACTTTGATTGTAATTCTAAACTTAAGAACTTTGAATATTAAGCATGTGATGAATGCCTTAAAAGAACTTTATTTATAATTCTAAACTTAAGAACTTTGAATATTGAGCATGTGTGGAATGTCTTAAATGAACTTTGATTTTTGAGGTTGTTATGTTGAAGGCTCAAACATATCTATGGAATTCAGTGCCTAAGTTATTAGAGATGTTAGTTTATGAGGTTTAGGGGTCAAATGAATGTATTTTTGAGCTTTTTTAATGAGTCTCATGTTATGTAGAGGAGAAAAATGCATACATTGTATTTTTTGGTTTTATGTCATTTTTAGTG
>VDFB02000017.1:362746655-362851913 GCA_007258455.2 Sequoia sempervirens
TTTGAAGACAAAAAATCATTGTATCTTCCTTGAGTAAGTGGTGACCTTAATGGTCAATCAGCACAGCAATATGATTTTTAAAACATGCTATTGTGCTTATGGAGGCAACATTTTAAGCAAGCAGTGAGTGGTGGTTTGGAACAATGGCAGGTATGAAGGACTTGCTTTATATGCATACTATGCAGTCTAGCTTAAGACAGTGTTCTTAGAAGAGATTGAAGGTGGATTATGGAACTCAAGGGTTACCATGAAAAGGATTAAAGCAAAGACTGAGATCTATTTAAAAGCCATGGTCATCAAGATATTAAAGATGTCACATGCAAAAATCTAGTAGCTGGAGTAATGAATATAGTGCAAAGAGGATAGTGTGTTGGGGCATATGTAGGAGATCTCCAAATTATCTAATTATAGGGAAACACATCATTTATTTATTTTTTTAATTAAAAGAAATCATTCTAAACCCTATATAGGATACATTGATACTTCAAAAGCCTCTGAAGGAATTTGAGATTATGCAAATATATGTCAAGTAACATTCATAAGGTTTAGAAAATCTTGATCACTCTCTAGAATAGCCCATTAAACATGGGTTGTGCTTGAATGCACTACATAATTGATATAACACAACCACTGCACTTATCAGCTTGAGTTATAGGCTCTTTATTGTAGCAAGGAGTATCCTCTTTAGTCATGCCTATAATTACATTATACAACCTAAATTAACTGCATTATATGAGTTCCTCCATTTCTATCACAATATAGCCACATTAAACTTGGGTCACACATGGATGCATCATGTATTTGTTATAGCACAACTGTGCCACATGACCAATAGAGTTATGGATCACATAATTACAGTCACAAGAATCTATTCCTTGGTTGTGATCTTATTGTGATTCCACACAACAAAATCTGAACATGAAATTCTCAAAACCCTTAACCTCTAAAAATTAAATATGATGAGATGTTGCTTTAAAATATGATTTTCAAACTTGGAACTACAAATCTGACTTCACAACTAAATTCTACAAAAAGAAAATGACTACCCTCAACCTAGCGATGTCTTCTTGATTTTTTCTAATTTTCCCAAAGAAAATCATCATAGTTCTCACAAAATACTCAAGTAGAGGCAAAACAGTGTCACAATAAATCAAGTGTGAACTCACTTTTCTTTATGTCGGCCACAATTTGATTTTTTTTAATTTTTCATGTTTGTCAAAAATTCGATGAAACTGATAGCTGACATTTCGACAAACGTCAAGGATAAACTTTCAAAAAATTGGAAATAACACATCAAATTTTACACGCACCCGACAAACATCGAATTTTACATATTTTTTCGGACAGTTTCATCGTATTTTGCAGTCAAATGTATTAGTGATGGAATTTTTAAAAAAAGTGTTTAGAGTTTTTGGGCATAACATTGTAATTAGCGAAACTCAATGGAGATGGGTTATTAGCCAGGAAAGCCATTGGAGGAGGTGGGGGTGGTAATGGCTGATTTATAACTGGATGAGGTTGTGAAATGGGAATTCCCTAAGACTCAGATGAAGATGAGCCTGATGAAGATGGGGATGATGGAGATGATGGAGGTGGATGGGATGATGATGATTCTCCCCTTCTGTTGGTCCTTCTAGACCTAGTAGGGTCTGGTAATTCCTAAAATTCCTCCTCCTGGAGCGGATCTGGTTCTTCTTTTGAATCTTTCAGGAGAGATGGCATTTAGAAATCAATCTAGCTTACTTATTCAGGCCCTCCTTCTAGCGCCAATTTGTTGATGATGTTTTCTGCACAACAACAACTCAGACAAAATATAATATCCTATCTCTCTTGAAAGGTAAATCTCTATCAGCAAGCCTCAAGAGATAACCCCAAGGTCTCTAATGTCAGGTCTTGACAATGCATAAAAAACTCAGTGATAAATGTGAAAATTTTGATAATCACAATGGGACCTTACTACAAGCAAAATACTGAATCTCAATTTATCAGATCTAACAATATGATGATACTTCAATCCTAAATTTAATCCAATATTCAAAGAAATAACAAAAGATGAGGGTTGCAAAGAGATTTCTAGATCTAACACTAAACCTAAAATTAACAATGCAAATGACAAAACACTTGAAATGGACCAATCCCTCAAAACTAATTTCTACTCGACCCAGATGGATCTGCAATCTTATAGAAATAGTGCAATCTTCTAAGGTGTTAATATTTTCAAATCATGAACATTCGTTCAAACAACCCTATTGCAATTGAAATGAATAAACCCTCACAATTGAACTAAGCACAATGAATATAAAGGTACAAGCTAACTTTGCAAAGCAACTAACAATCAGTTGGTTGCAAAAAGTATGCACCAGGAATTGTTGCAACACTTCAAATATCAAACCATAAACATCACGAAATCAAATCTAATTCTAAATATCAAATTCCCTCAAAGAAATTTTAAAGATAGAATAACAATAACCATGCAAAATAAGAGGAACACAAGTATGGCACCAAATCACAATGTCATTACTTGCATCAAATTATCCACTGTAGCAACAATTTCAGCTTTCTGTTACAATATTTGCTTGAGAATAACTACTTGCTAACTCTTGCTCTACTTAATTTGCTCTATTTATCTATATCTCTAATTATGTCTGTATCTTCTTAACCTTTACAAAAGAGGAAAAATGCCATATTTATAGAACCCCCAAAACATGTCAGCCAAGATAGGATTTTACAATAATAATTAGGCACAACAAGTCGGCCAAGAGAAATTCAAAATGAGATAAAATATGCATTAAATGCACGAACTTCATCCAAGTCAGCCTGGGATCTCCAATGTAGCTCGGACCAATGCATGCCAAAATAATAGGGAAGCACAAATCTCGATGTAGCCCATCATTAACTACCTTCCCCTTTGTCTTTATTCCAATCCAACATTTCATGAACCTTCAAAAGCACCCTATCCAAGTCGGCCACAAGTGGCAAAGGAAAAACCCTAAGTCACCTCTCAATTGATGCAATTTCTTCCCTTGATTGTTTTATCGACTTATCCCACTTGACCCTATATGTTAGGTATTTATCAATAACAACAATGTATGTGGCTACATCATCTAACTGGTGCTCAGAAATGAAATCATCACTAATTGGGGCATAAACATCATGCCACCACTTTCTCAACTGTTCCATACTCAAATACTTAGGGGAAATCTTCCTTCTTCCTATCATAATTTCAAAGAAAGTAATGGATCCATTATACACACCAATTAGGGTATCATCAATCTGCCTCCTCTATTTGTAAATCTTCTTTAGAACCTTTTGCCTGATTTGCAAAGCTTCAAACCACTCCCAAGGTTCAACAGCTCAGGAGGAAGGAAGAATTTTATCATTTACTAACTTATCCCTGGTGTACTCCATGATGGTTTTCATTTTCTACAGCAGGAGATCTTTATCCTCTTTGTCCTGGGCTAACACCTCCTTCAACCAATTCATTTCCCTCATAACATCCTTTCTAGTTGACAAAATATCCTTAATGGCCTCATTTCCTTTTATTCTCACCCCTTGTAGAGAATTTGCAGTAGCAAGAGTGGAGGCTTTCATCTTTTCCAGCTTGGTGATAGTTTCTTGAGGTAAAGGATTTGTAGCAGAGGTGGAGAGGTTAATAGATTGCGAGTGTTTCATCAGATCCTCCAAGCATTTTCTAAGTTTTTCATTCTCCTTCTTCAGCTCATGCTTGGTTTGAACTTCTCTCCTCAATCTCCCCAAGTTAACTGTGCTAGAACCCTGATAATCTTCAATATCCTGCTCAACAGAAGTGGGCCCCAAATTAAAAGTCTGCACATTATAATCTTTTTAAGATACGTCATCCCTATTCTTACCCAGAGCAGGAGTGGCAATGTGGACAACTCTGTTATGAACTTCATCCCTCTCAATCTTTCAAATCACCCTAGCTTCCTTTTATCTTTATCCTTTCCAATTTTGGCTAGCAGCTCATCCTAGTTAGGTGGAGTATCTTCCACAACAACCTATTTTCTCTTTATCTCCCTGTCCAACCACTCTGGAACAATGGATTCCAATTGCACTTCACTTTGTTTCTCCTCCTCCTGTTGATCTTTAGGCGCCTCCTCACTCAAATTCTGTTTCTCAGGAGTCCCATCTATCTTACTCTCCTTTTCTTTAGCATGTTCCTCTTTGTGCTCACAGGATGGAATCTTTTCTGCTTCTTCTTCTCTTGGAGGCGATTTGACCTCTTCAGTCATAACAGGTGATTCTGCATATGCAACCAAGGGAGACTGCACTACCTTTTCTACTTCAGCTTCTGCACTATAAAGGTCACCCTCATGAAATTCCTCCCCTTCAGTATCTAGATGATCTTCAACCTTCTCAAATTCACCAAGTTCGTTTTGAGCTTCATGGGAAGAAGGAACATCATCATGCTACTCCTCATGAGAAATAACTGGAGGAAGGTCTGTTTTAGGCACACTATCCTTAGGAGAAGGAGTCCTTGACCTCCTGGTGTACACCCATGCCTTCTCCTATGAGCTTGCTACATTTACCACCGGTGGGGTAACTTCCTCTTCTCCTACCTTGGAGCTTGCCTTCTGTGACAATCTTATGACTTCTTCTTTTGGGCACAGGAACATCAACCTCAGGACCCTGCTTTTCACTTTCTTTCTACTCAGACTTCTTAGTCCTTGACCTTTTCTTAGCAATTAGCTTCCTCTTCTTTTCTACTTCTTGGACTTCCTCCTCTTGAACACCTTTAATCTTAATTTTGAAAGGAGAATCTAGCTTACCTTTACCCTTAGGATCCTGCTCAGTTGACTCTTCAGAAGTGGAGTGAGGATCCAAATCTCCCATCAGCTCATAGGTGCACTATACACCTTCATTTTCCAACTCCCATAGTTTATGCCTTAGCCTCATTCTGGTGAACTTGGTGACTGGATCCATCAACTGTTTTAGCTCTATATTTTCTTCTTCTAGCCAATCCACATCACCAATCAGCTTATCCTTCACTTCCTCATAAGCGTGATCTTGAATCAGGTTTCCATCATCCTCAAGTTGATCAGGGACTGCCTTCACATTATATAACCAGACTGACTCAACTAGAAGGCAAGAAAACTTCTTCTTCCTTACCTTATATTCATCACTACAATTTTCTCAATAGTCTTCTAGATCAACCTTGTGACTATACTCTCTACTAGCCCTCTTTTGGGCTTCACCTATGATATCAAATCTGGACCTCTTGGAATGGAAAGATAGGCCAAGAGTACTCATCTCCTCCTCTGAAGCCTAGGCATAAATAATGGAAGGGAATGCCTCCCTTGTACCTATCCTCAAAGGGAAGTCTCCACCAAAACCAGTCTTATGCTTGTCCCTCTTGACAATGGCATCAAAGTCACATATCTGCCCAGTGACTTCCAAAAGTAAAGTGTGATCAGTAGGGTACCTTGGAAGTCTATAAGGATCCCTTTGGCAACCATCAACCCGAATGTATGAGAATGTCGAGAATTGAAAAAACCATGCCCCATATTTCTTAATTAGCTCCTTGGCTTGGTCTAAAATCCTTGTGTGCTCTGCTCCCTAAAGCAATCTGGTGATATGCATGGTGAATGCATCATTCACCCTCCTATAGCTCAAGCTTCCTAGGTGCAATTGAGGGTAAACCTCATAAATGACATCCTGTCCAAAGATTCCTCTTGTGCTCAATCCTTTGTAAGGGTGAAATCTCGCAAGTGCATAGACCAAGTATGAAGTCATTGTGAAGGTCTTGGTTTGCAACACATTGGATAGTTGCTCATGGATCACTCTGCTAATGACACCTGCCCAATGGTAGTCAGTCTTCTCGTGTTCCATCCTCACAATAGCATGGCACATCCAATTCTTAAACACACCTACATTTCTTAATCCAACCACCCTGCTGAGTAATGTGATGTCATCATAATATTCTTTCTTGAACTTTGCCCTGAATAGTTGCTTGGGCAGTTTGGAATAGTGGGACTTGGGCTTCTCCATTCATGAATTGATAAGCTATTGTGATTTAATAGTCTTCTCTTCATAGTACTCTTGAGCTTCCTTCATGTTGAATTCCACCAGATGAGATCTATCCGGCATATCAAAATTTTGGGATATGGAAACAGGATTCAGTTTTGCTACAACTCTTCCTTGAGGACCAATAATTCTTTGTGTGTCCTGATCATAGTGTCTGGCACACTCGAGGACAAGCTCATAGCACTAGACTATGGAAGGAAAACCAGCCACATGTGACAAGCCTGACTCCTTCATTCTCTTAGCCACCAAAGGAAGATTATCTGCTGCCATTCTTCCTTTGAACTCCTCGTAATCCTAGAGGCCAACATTCGTATATGTCACTTCTGACCAGACTGATGTAATTTTACTCTTAGGAATTCTGATTTTGGTGTCCATTTTGATCCTTTATGCTTCAGACATTGAAGATCTCTCCGCTGCCTTGCTAGATTCAGCCTGCACTCAACAAGGAAAGCATAGTAAAAACCATAGGAAAACAATGTTAATCCACCAAAACACCGTTAGAATGAATCCCATACAATCAAGGTGTTATTAAATCTCATATAAAATGATCACAACAAACTTCGGGTTTCAGGACCATCCGCAGAATCCAAGCCAGGTGGAACTTCAGGGAATTCCGGACTAGACGGATTCCAACAAAATAATCATGAAAACGCCTATTAGCAATTCAATCCAACCATTATTAATAAATAGAAGCATGGGAGATCATAGGATAGTACGAATTAATCATAAAATGCACCATCAATCACCAATAAATCCAATTATTTCATATTTCCTTACATTTCACCAAACTTCGGGAAAATCCGGAAGAGACGGATTTCCACGAAGGAGGGAACACTTTGCAAAACACGGAAGAAATAGGGGACCAAGGATTTCAGGGAAATCCAGGTCCGAAGGAAATCCATGGACAAGACAAAACTTCGAAAGCATGTGGATTCCGAGAAAATGAAGGAGATCGGGAAAATCCACCAAAGCCAAAAAATCCACCAGAGACGAAAAATCCTGGACTGAGGACGAAACCCAAACTACGACACTATATTATGATTTTTCCCAAATTGACAGATCAATTATAAATTTCAAGAATCCAGGCCTGAGACAAGTTAGGTATGGGCCTTCCATAGATTTTCTTTGCATTCTAAGCCAATTGGGAGGAAAACTAGGGTTAAATGGTGATGCCCTAAGTCAAACCCTACAAATCCACCATTAACGCACAGGCAAGCTCAAGATTCAATCATTTCAACCACTAATTATTTACTAGGGGGAAATCATGGCTCTCAAGCAAGTTCTCTCATATAATACAAGCAAACAAACAATCACAAAAACTACTTGGGAAGCCAAAAATTAAACCATATCACACAACCCTAGCATCAAACTTTCAAACATGTAGAAATTCAAACCCCAATAAACAATGAAATGCCAAAGCAACACTAATCATTTATCAATCAAAAGCAGGGTAATCGAATACATACCATTATGAAGCGGGAATCGATCTGAGAAACAACAAATGTGAATTTAATGGCGTCCACAAAGAACAACGACAAAAATGCATAAGAAATCACCACTTGAATCGAACAATTCAAACTCAATGCCTCAAATCCAATCAAACACTCGCAAGAATGCACTCCGTAGCTCAATCAATGGAAAATAATAAACATAATGGCATAAAAGTCATGAAAGATTAGTTAAATACATCGCTTGAAGCTTGTACAGATGACATTAATGCCACTGACAAGACAGCCAGGAAAAACTGGGATCCCGACGATAGGACATAATCTGGAAAAATCCAGCCCACGCAGAATTCTACAAAGAGGGAAAATCCCTAAACCATAGTGCTCAACCGGAGTCCGAGAAGGATCCAGGAAAATCCATCCGAGGTGGAAAGTCCCGAACTTCAGTGAAAACCCAGACTTAGCTCAAAACTAAAGATCTTCAATGAATAACTTAGAGGAGTCACTTAAGCAATCAAAATGAACATTTAAGCACATGCCAAAGCAAGATAAAACCTCAAAATGAAAGGGCAAGACACCAAAACTAGAGTGAAAGAGGGTCCCTTCCTTCAGCAGGGTGTGTGTGCAGAAACTACACAACAATTACATATGAGGATTCACCCATTGGGACTGAAGAAGTTAGACCTCCTCAAAGAGAAGAAGTACTAGTTAAGGTTCCATCACCTATGTATAGAGAAGGACATACTAGAGAAAAAGAAGATAAGGCCGAAGAGATTCTTGAGAAGCAGGATTTGAATGAAGATGTGCCTAAGGACCAACAAGATGAAGTTGAACAGAGTAAAGCACAGTTAGAATCTACTGTTCCAGGTTGGTTGGATAGAGAATTCAAGAGAAAATAAATTGTTGTGGATGACACCCCTCCCAATTGGGATGACCTACTGGAAAACATAGTAAAGGGAAAAGAAAAGAAGAAATCCAAGGTTGTTTCCAGGATTGAAAGAGATGAGGCCAACAACAGGGTAGTCCACATTGCTACTCCTGCTCGGGATAAGAACAAAGATGATGCAACTGGAAAGGATTACAATATGTATACCATCAACCTCAGGCCTACTTCTCTGGAATAGGAAATTGAAGATTATGAAGGCTCTAGTGTAGTGATCCTAGGTAGGTTGAGGAAAGAAGTGCAAACTAAGCGAGAACTGAAGAAAGAGAATGAGAAATTAAAGAAGTACTTGTAGGACTTGATGAAGCCCTTGCAATCTATTAGTTCTTCATCTTCTGTTGCGAGTTTCTTGCCACAAGAAACCATAACTGAGCTAGAAAGAATGAAGACCACTACTCTTGCCACAACAAATTGGTTACAGGGGGTGCAAACAAAGGGAGATAATGCTATCAAAGACATCCTTTCAATTGGAGGAGATGCAATGAGGTTGATAAATTGGTTGAAAGATGTATTACCTCAAGATAAGGAAGATACATATCTCTTGCTGCAAAAGACCAAGACCATCATGGAATACACTAAGGATAAGTTGGTGAGTGATGGAATTCTCCCTTCCTCTAGAGCTGTGGAACTTGGGAATGGTTTGAAGCTTTACAAATAATGAAAAATGTTCTAAAGAAGATATATAAGTAGGGGAGGCAAATTGAAGATACCTTGACCGATATCTATTATAGATGCATTTCTTTCTTTGAGGTGATGATAGGGAGAAAGAGGTTTGCACCAAAGCATTTGAGCTTAGAACAATTGAGGAAATGGTGGCGAGATGTATATTCTCCAATCAGTGAAGATCCAGTTACTAAGCATTAGTTGGATGATGTGGCCACTTATTTTTTAGTTATTGATAGATATCAGTCCAATAAGGATGAGTGGGATAGGTCGGTGGAGCAGTTAAGGGAAAATATTAAATCTATTGAGAAGAGACTTAAGGTTTTACCTCTACCACCTATAGCTAACTTGGACAAAGAACTTTTGATGGTGCATGATGGGGTGGAGCGAAATAAAGATATAGGGGGAAGTAGTTAATGCAAGGCTGCATCAGAATTTGTGCTTCCTTATCATTTTGCATGCATTGGTCTGAACTATATTGGAGATCCTAGGCCTACTTGGATGGAGTTCATGTATTTAATGCATATTTTATCTTATTTTGAATTCTCCTTGGGCTGACTTGTTTTGTGGCCAATTATTATTGTAAACCCTAACTAGGTCGACATATCTTGGGGGTTTCTATTAATATGGCATTCTACCTCATTTGTAAGGGCTAGATAGATAATTTTGATACTAGAGTGAATTAAGTAGTAGAGAAAGAGTTAAAAGTTAGTTCATTTTGAGCAAATGATGTGACACAAAACACTAGAAATGTTGCTATTATTGGATGATTCAATACAATTGGAGACATTGTGCTTTTGGTGAATTCTCTTGTGTTGCTTCATCTTGCATGGTTCTTGTTGTTCTATCTTTTGGAATTTCCTGATGTTAGATTTAGAATTAGAAATGATTTAATGGTGTTTATGGTTTGATGTTTGAGGTATTTGTAGCAATCCCTGGTCCATACTTTTTACAGCTAGCTGATTGTTAGTTGCTTTGCAAAGTTAGCCTGGACCTTACATTTATTATGCTTAGTTCAATTGTGAAGGTTTATCCATTTCAATTGCAATAGAGTTGTCTTGGATGAGTGTTCATGATCTGAAAATCTTTAATACCTTAGAAGATTGCACTATTTTTGTAAGATTGCAGATTCATCTGGGTCAAGTAGAAATCAGTTTCTGAGAGATTGGTCCATTTCAAATATTTCATCATTTGCATTGTTAATATTAGGAGTAGTTTTAATTTAGAGATCTCTCTGAAACCCTTATATTTTGCTATTTCTTTTTATCATTTGGGTCAAATTTAGGATTGAAGTATCATCATATTGCTAGATCTGATAAATTAAAGAATTCAGTATTTTCTTGCAGTAAGGTCCCTTTGTGATTACCAACATTTCCACATTTATCACTGAGTTGTTTATGTATTGTCAAGACCTGGCGTTAGAGACCTTGGGGTTATTTCTTGAGGCTTGCTGACAGAGATTTATGTTTCAAGAGAGATTGGATTTTCATATTCTGTCTGAGTTGTTGTTGTGCAGAAAACACCATCAACATGAGGTTTAAAGGGTTCCTCTTTGTACATACTTTAGTCTAGTTTTCCTCTTTTCATAAGTGTTGTTGCACTTTTTTTGTTTTTCCCTAAATGTTGTTTCAGCGTAGTTTTTGTTTTTTGGGTTGCTTTTCTATTTTTTTGTTCAATAAGAGTCCCAAAGTTTCTATTTTGTGAGTTGAAAAATAAGTTTGTCCCAAGCATTTTAGTTATATTTCCTATTTAGGCATGTTCACATACATGACCTAGAGGAGAGGTATTGAGAGAAGTTTTACTCCTTCCCATAACTCACATATCTAAGCATGAATGGTTGAGAGATACAGTTGAATTACCAAAAAGAATTTCCAGGAATACTCATCCCAATGGATGTATTAAGGCTACTGGTCAAGTGTCTAGTAGGAAGCCACCCATCAGAGGTCGGCAAAATGTTATCTATTTTTCACCTACAGGCTCAAATCAGGAAGAGCACTTTTGCTAAGAGGTATTCATTTCAAGATTTGATCATGTATTTTATGCCATAGTATGAAAAAATTTACTTTGATACCATTTATGAATAAATATTGCATTTTATGAAGAAGAGAGAAGCAAACTGATACACCATCAAATATCTTTTTTGAAAATGTAAATCTTTATTCATCAAAGGATTTAAACTCCTTCACACGAGTCATGAAACTAGCCAAGAAAAGTAAATTCAATGCTTGAATTTATAACATGAATACATGTATGAATAAAAAAAAGAGACATAAGAGTCATAAGGTGCTAGTCATTGCCTAAATGACTGGCAGTGTTACTCTTGCTTTGACTTTGCATGTTTTTGCTACCTTGCTGCTTCCGCCTTCCGCTCTCCAAGTACAAGATCCTAAAATAAAAAACAAAATGAAGTTAGATCCAAAGGATCTAAGCAATAACTAGCCTATCATCATTACACCCCGCACATGCATTCACATTATCCAAATCCAAACAATGCTTTATTTTTTCTAACTAGTTTGTGTCGTGTGCAGCAAAAGAAGATCAGTGACACGTGGATGTAAATGTGGCTCCCACAAGGGTTCGAGCCTAGCGTGTCATTGAAAAACAAATATCAGGCATGAATAAGCAAGAAGCAAATGCAGTATTAAAGGGACATGGACATCTATTTCATGAAACCTTTTGTTGTATCCAAATGCAATCACTCATGTATAAAGATACAAGAACAATCTTGTGATGGATATCAACATAAAAACAAAGATTTTAAGGGAAGTGACATGCAAAATGGAGCAGCAAATGGAAAGCAGTGGTGTTTTAGAGATGAAGGAGCAAAGACAAGATGTAAATCAGAGCGAGGACCTGGATACTTTTCCATATTCTTCTATAGGATAAGCAAGTGAGCAAGATCAATACATAGATTTCCAGCCGAGAGAAAGAATAGAGGACCTATTATTGGCAGCTCATACTTCTAGCCATGCTTTCAAAAAGAAAAAAAAAATATCATTTATTTTTATCTGTTTCTGAAAAGGTCAAGAAGCAAGAAGGATCTAACAAAAACATTCATGCCAGAGGAGAGCTCAAGAGTTGTAGTATGCAATGATAAAATATAAAAATTCCTCTTACATATATAGAGGCAAACACCCAAAGAGTAATGGGGTCTGAACGAGCATAGATAGCCGTGACAAGAGAAGAATCCATGGTGTCTTTAAAGCCCTGCATTATTTCCAAAATACAAAGCTTCCAAGTGAAGATATATGGAAAATGTACAAACTCCTTATTATCTCGGTACCAACAGAAATATTCAATTCAAGCAAAAACCCTTCAATTATAAGTGAGGATTATCTGCAAATATAAAAACAAAGAGAAACAAAAGGTTGGCATGATGTCACAAAATTATAGTGAATCCTATAGGTGTCATTTGAGGAATGTTGTGCTACTACAAGTGGAAGAAACAAAGGAAGCCTTGCACTATTATTTTTAAAATGAAGCCATTACGACATAAGACTAATAAGCCCGCGACCGTTCAGTTTTACAAAGGATAAAGAGTTCAATTAGTTTTTATAAGTGTGGCTTATCTTCTTTCTCCAGTTTTCTTTCAAAAGTGACAGAGAAAACCAAGAAATTCTTACCAGAGTTCATGATCTATAGGAGAACACCGAGAAATGACAGAGGAAAGCAATGCTTGAACCCCAATTCTTCAAGGATTTCCATCATTTTTAGTTCATTCATGGTGGCTGGCTATGGTTTTCAAAACCCTCGACATCTTCTTTTCTCTCAAGTTTGCAAAGTGTAAAATGATGACATTTTAGGGATATCGAGCTATTGTATTCCCTTTAACCAAAGTTAAAAATTTCTCCAAGTCCGCTGCCATTTCAATGGCATTGTTTTTATTTGCTTTGTATTGTTTCTATTTATCAATATAATAATGTTTATTAATATGTATTACTATATTGTTAAGTAAAAATAATAAATTATTATTTTGTTTTCTTCAAAAGAAAACATTGTAATTTAACATTTATTAATTGATAAATTTTATAAATCAATTAATAATTGTTAAACTCTTTCAAAGGAAACAATTAATAACATTTTCTAGAGCAGATGAGGATGTCTTTATGAGTTCAAAGACTTCTTCTCAGAGGTTGAATCGGTTTGCTAACATCTGGAGGGTATCTAGGAATGTTAGAGAAGATTCAGGAGTCAGATTTGATTTCTCTCAAGTAGTTAGGATGCCTTTATTGTCATTTGGAGTGTTGTCAAAGGTTTTTTTGATGATTCATAGGGTGGCTAATGACTTGGGGAGACTTTTCAATGTATCTAACTTCTTTTTAGAGAGTGGAGTGTCCTATTTTGGGGGCTTTTCTCCTGGATCTGACCCTGAGTGGTTGAGAGTTGTACTTATGAGTTTTGAAGCTCATTTTTCCAGTAGTTATTCTACATTGTATGACAGAGACTTTTGGAGACTTTTAGTGCCAGAGTTTGTGTTCTTTTTAGCAGTTGTAAGTCATGATATTTTGAGGACATCCTTATAGTTGTTTTTTGATAATTCAAGAGCTTTTGGGACCTACTTTGGAGTTCACTTTTTTATGCTTCTATTTTCAATTTGATGTTTCATGCTGAGATTTCCAATAATCCTACATTTTATGTCTTGGAATCGTGTCTTTAGTGAAGACCTTGTAGCTAAATAGGTTATAGATTGTGAAGTTTTATCTAGTTCAAGCCTAGTTAGTTGTGAAGATTTTATCTTTTCCTACTAATTCAAAGTTCTGAAATTGGTTTAATACTTGTCTATGAATTATTTTTATGCAGTTGCTCATATGCCAAAGTTGTTTTTTATGTGCTTAGTATTGTTAGCTTTCACTGTCATGTTTTGTTGAATCGATATATCATCATAGTTTCGGTGTATCACCTTGAAAAGTTTAAGTATCCAGTTGTTTATTGTTTAGTTTTCTTCCTATCCTTTTCCCCTTAAAGGTTTTAGATTGATTGAAGTGCATTCAGGTGATATCTAAATAGGATCCGGCCTAAAACCTTAAGGTTTCACTTCATTCCAAGTGTCCCACATAGAAGTGAATCCAATGTTTTACCAAAATTGTTGAAACTTGTGTAGTTCAGAATCAGGTGCAAATTTTGGTAACTAACAATACCTATCAAAAAAAAAATGTAAAGAGAAAATGAAACATAGTATTGCAATGAGTTTTTTAAATTACTTGTTGGTTTTGAACTAATTAAAAATTTAAATTTTTATCATCTTTAAATAAAATTTTATTTTTTAAAAGGAAACAATAAAATATTTAATTTTATAAATTTTAAAAATTATTTCTTTTGAACATGATTAGCTAAAAAAATTAGTGTTATGGGAGGATTTTAGGAAACATAAGGTGAACTATTATTTTGGTATTTTTTAAGGATTGTAAAGTCATCTCATTAAATCTTGGTAAAAATAAATAAATGTTAGCTTTCTTTAAAAAAATAAAAAAGGCATAAAAATTTCTTAAATCAAGGAAAGTCCAAGAACACAAGGAGCAAGATCAAAAGCCACCAAAGCCCCAAAATGCAACCAAACAACCCAAAGAAAAATTCCTTCCAACCAAGAGAACAAGAACCCAATCAATGACCATGAATATTAGCTTGAATCAACACCACCAACTTCTGAGCACAATCACTAGGAAGATGCTCCCAATCCTCAACCCTCCAATCACCCCTAAACTTAGAAGCCCATTTCACAAGATAATTAGCAACATTTTTGCACTCTCTCGGGATATGAACAAAGGAAACCACCTCCAATGAGAGACATAGCTGCTAAATCTGTTGCACCATCGATGCCAATTTCTAGTTCACCCCATTAAAACTATGCTTATTCAACAAATTAATCAAATTCAGAAAGTTATATTCACAAATAACCTTTTCCAAAGCAATAAGAATAGCAAGATCCTCCATGAGATTATTAGTCTAGAGACCTTGGTACCTAGAGAAGAAGAAGATAGACCCAAAGCTATCCCTCCCCACACCTCCCACGCCAACAAAACCTAGATTACCTTTGGATGAGCCATCAGTATTAATTTTCAAGACCCCATTAGGAAGAGGAGACCACAATCCATCATGTTAGATTTTCCTACTGAGGTTTCTCCTCCCCTTAGAACAAGTCCTTGAGCTCAACCCAATCAAGCCCAACTCCTACAACACCATAGCCTCTTCAACATTTAGAGCTGCCCCAACCTCACATTTAGTTGAAATAGTCTTTTGAGGCATACCAAGGATGTGCTGCCAATATTGCAAATTTTTCAACCTCTTATCCAAAAGATTCGACAATTCCTCTCCAACCAAATCTACTAGAAGATGTAAGAAAGACCAACTTTCCATGCCACCTCAAGAGGGAATAAGAGAGCAAGAGATATTCCCAAGGATCTCCAAAACTCAACGAGGGATAGAGGATGCACATAAGAGTGTCTCACACATCTAATCAAAGATGCCAAATGGATCTAACAAAGGCACATTGAAAGAAAAGATCTGAAGAGGACTCTTTGCTAGTACCACAAAGAAAGAAAATAGAGGGACCATGAAATCCATGCTTCAAAATATTATCCCAAGTAAGGCACCTATTACAAGCAACTAACCATAAGAAGAAGTTGCACTTAGGCCAAGAAAACTTATTCCAAACATGTTTCTACCAAGGAACATCATCCTCCCCATATTTTTGTCTATCTAGTTCTTGATAACCAGCCACCACCGAGTAAGCCCCTTTATTATCAGGAGCCCAAGCCAAAATGCCTCTCCTCTGTAAGGTACTACAAACCCTACCAGCTAAAATCTAAAACAACTCTACACAATTTGCTTCAAAGCCCCCTAGAGGCCATAAGTGGGGTTCTTTCCATTCAAGAACCTCCCCTTGACCCAAATGCTTCATAACCTTGAAATCACTCACCTCCATTCAACCAACCTCTTGGAACATCAAGTTATGATCTTGAAGATGAGTAAAAGTGGTCACAATAGGGGGATGACTATGCCAAGAATCGGGCTAGAAAAGAGCATCACCACCCTTGTGAAAAATCCATAATAGGCTATGCTTGATTAGACAACCACCTCTTTTAAGTGTGTCCCATATCATAGACCCCTTACCATCTAGGGGGCATCTAGGAACATATTCCTTAGCAACCCCCTCAAATATTTGACTATGAGGATTGGGCCCAACACTAGTTTCGATTAGTATGCCATCTCCAATATAACTTAGTAGTCAAAGCCTAACTAATCCCCAAACCACCCTACTGAAAAGGCCTACAAATGGATTCCCACTTAACTAGACTTTGTTTCCTCGAATCCAATCTACCTGCCCATAAAAATTTCCTAGAGAGGGCATCAAGCTCCCTAATAAAGCTTGCAAGAAAAATTTGAACCATACACCTATAGAGAGGAAGAGCTTGAACCACAACTTTCAAAAGCATGATTCTTCGAGTAGAAGATAGCCATCTGCAAGTCCAGTGATTAACATGCCCTCTAAATTTGTTCAAAACACTCTACCAGGTTCCTCTTGGTAGAGGGGCCACTAAGAGAGGAACACCTAAATACACAAAAGGGAGATTACCAATCTAAAATCTCAAAATACGAGCAATCCTTCTGGCAAGAAGCAACCAAGTAAATATCAAGAGCCCTCATGAAGTTGTTCGCCTCCCTGTTTTGGCAACACCCAAGCATGCAGTATCATCCACAAATTGTAAGTGAGACTAAGGAGATAAGTCAACACCCCAACACCACCCTTGAATAATTCCTTGGCCCAAATGGGCTTTGATAATTCTTCCCAAACCTTCAACCATAATAATGAAAAGATAAGGTGAAAAGGGATCACCCTAACAAAGACCCCTAGATGCACTAAACAAAGCGATAGGCACACCATTAATCAACACAGATTAAGATGTCATTGTGAAAACTTATCACCAAGTTGATCCATCCCTCATCAAACCCAAAATCACAAAGAACCTTAGGAATAAATAACCATTTGACCTAGTCATAAGCCTTAGCCATGTCCAATTTTAAAAACACGGCCTTCTCTCTGGATACCTCCATGGAATGGATAGCCTCCACAACAAAAACAATGCCATCTTGGATATGTCTATCAGTCACAAAACCCCCCTACTCCTCTGAGATAACTTTGACTAACCAAGGCTTCAATCTCTCAACAATTAGCTTAGAGATGGTCTTATAAAGGATATTACAAAGGGAAATAGGCCTAGAAAGATTAAAAGAGTTTGCACCTGATCTCTTGGGAATAAGAGCTAGAAAAATAGAATTCATGGCTTTCAAAATTTATTTTCTATTATGTAATTCTTGCACAACCTCCAGAAGATCCCATTTAATAATTTTCCAAAATCCCTAAAAAAATTCAATAGGGAACCCATCCAGACCAGGGACCTTACCTTTTTTCATACTAAAAACAATCTCCTCCAACTCATCCAGAGAAATAGGTTGATTGAGAGCCACATTTTCTTTAGGGGGATGATAGAAGGAACACAAGCCAAAACTTGGTTCACATCCCCCAACTCCTCATGAGTGTCTTTAGTGTATAGAAAAGAGAAATATCGAGTAGATTCTTGAGAGATTTCTTGGAAAGAGGATAAATGTTCACCTTGGGAAGAAACAATTGAAGAAATTAAATTGCTATGTCCTTTGGCTTTGATAGAGTTAAAGAAGAAGGTAGTGTTCTTGTCTCCCTCCTGGAGCCAGACTATCATTGACTTCTATTTCCAGAACAACTCCTCTCACAATTCCCACTCTGAAAACACATTCAATACATTCGCTTTAGCTTTGAGGGACTCCTAGGTAATCCCATACTCTTTGTTTTTCCTAGTGATGCTATCTAGATGAATCTGAGCAACTGTCTTTGCCTTGAATACATTCCCAAAGCAGTCTTTATTCCATATTTTAAGCTAAAATTTCACATGTTGGAGTCTCTTGAAAAAAGTATAAATGGTTGTCCCATGTGAAGGAAAGCCTTTGACCCACTAGTCTTGCATAAAGTCTTATAGAGATGGCTCTCCCAACCACATAACCTAAAATTTAAATGAAGGAATCTTGGTATAATCCCTTCCATATGCAACAAATTTGATAGGCCAATGATTTGAGCCCCTCCAGTCCAAAATTTCTGAGCTAGAGATCCATTGATTTCCAATCCAAAAACTAGAAACCAAGAACCTGTCCAACCTCTTAGAACTAGAATTCTCCCCACACCTCCTATTACTCCAAGTGTAACTACTGTTGATGCCAAAAATTGGAAAGGTAATAGCCTTTATGGGAAACTCAATTAATGGGGGACCAATTGCGCTAAACTAAGTGACCTCCGGATTTTTAAAGAAGTCGGCTTCTTCTATAATTGGGGTTTTGGAATGCGAAACAAAAGCACAAATTAAAAAAAATAAAGATCTACCTAAGGCAATGCACCAAGGGGTAGATATAGGAATGGTAAATCTATCTTTGGGGATTCGATTTAAGGGCTTGATTGGTAAATTTCTATGTTCCAAAATTAACATAAATCAAAGATAAAGATCTAAACAATTCATCTAATGACATAAAATGATTATCGCATACATTCACTGAAAAAGAGGAGTCAAAGACATAATCTAAACCAACAATTTGTATTTAAAATCATAGAAGTTATTGCAAATGAACAATTTAGACAATAGTGGCACAATATTAATGTCTTATCAAATAACATAAGAAAAATAGAAAGGCCGAACAATGGCATAGTTTGAAAGTTTCATATAATAATTTAAAACAATATTAAAGGCCTAGTGTCTCTCACTAATTTTTCTACATCTTCTAAACTCATTTTCTGAAGCAAGAAGTAGTATTTATAGCCAACAATCCACCACCTGGTGAGTTTGTAATAGAAAATATTATGTATCTTGAGTAATGATGGCTACAACAATGATTCCCCTTGGTCGTTGCAATAGATAATATTTGCGCCATAACATGTAATCATTCCCTAGCTAGATGCATCCCCTACAAATGATGGTAGTGGTCCAGAAGAATCCCATGCAAACAAGTGTTGCTTCCCAATGGAAGCAGTTAGAACACATGGAAACATGTTGCATATCGTTGCTCAGTCTATCCATCCTTTTGGTAGCACTCCTGCCAAAGGGACCCATGGCAGCAGTTTGTAGCCTATGGTTCATTCTCCCTTCCTTTTGTTGAAAGTTGGTGTTGGGAAGAAACATAGCGACAATGTTTACTATCGACACTGACAGTGGGGTCCTCCAAAATTTTATGTGAACAGAAGCTACGTGGCACACAAACGAGGCCTAATGAAAAAGTGAAGGGAAGCAGCTCTAAATAGCCTGCGATGTAGACATGTGGTAGCATGGTGGGAGTCGGTAGTAGACCGAAGGAAGGAATTGCTGCAAGGAGTGCCCAACAAACATGTGGAAGCAACTGACAGAGTATAGAAAAAAGAAGCTCGATGAAAATTTAAGGGAAATATTTTGAACATATGAGGTGGGGGTCGGTACTTAGCAAAATAAAAACACTCAAAGGGAGCTTGAGGAATTTTATATTCACAACTTTTGGCGACTACCAAGGGCGTTTCACCTATGGAACGAGGAACCCAAAATTTTCTTTGGCTTGCAAACCAGATCCCCCATCCATTGGGCGACAGAGTCAGAGCTTAGAAAGAGCTACCTGTAGAGGCAACCAATTGGCCTAAGATGGTCTCAATATGTCACGTAGATTCTCATGCGCTTCGCTTAGGTCGAGCATTTATTTATAAGGAAACACCGCAGGTAAACCAACCCCAAACTCAAATTGGAAGAGTAGCTACATAATCAGATGAATGACACCTTCAATATCTACTATAGTAGGAGGTTGGCTGAAACTTTGAAAAGCAGTTATGTCCTGCTCCTTCTCTTTGATCTTCACTGCAATTTGTTCTATCATGGCGACTGAATCATCTTTAAGAAACAAGGAAGGTAGGCCCATCTAAATCAACCAAGAGAAATTTTCCCACATGTTATCCATAGTCTGGTTCAAAGTAGTTGCGTATGCGTTGGCATGAAGGATAGTTGAGTGGAAGTGGATGAATTTGTTTGCCATCTTGGCAGCAACTTTCCAATCCTCAATCCTTGCCTTTGCTAAGCCCACATCTAAGACTAGGTATAACTTACCTACAAAAATTTTTGCTTCACGAACCCTCTCCTCAATAAATAGCAGGAACTTATCAATTGTTTTGCGAACCTCCCTACTCAATTTTGTCACCTCTGACATATATTGGAGCAATGGTTGTACGATTAGGTACAAGGCCTTGACCTTTTCCCAGTACAAAATATATAGCTATTGATCCACTAGAATGAGGTCTGGTTGGGTATTAGGGGCTAGGGGAACACTCCTTAGAAGGGAAATCTTGGCATCCTTCGAGCCGACATCTTCTATCAATTTCGCAATTCTCTAGTTTGTGGATGCAAGTTGTTCCTCGATGTTTCTTAGCTCTTTGGACCATATTTCCTTGGCTTGATTCTTGTTTGTTGACTTTGTTTCAAGAGAAAGCTTCATCTTTTGAAGCTCCTTTTCCAATTGGGCCTTTCGTCCCCAAAGTTTGCATCCTTCTTTTGCATCTTTTGCTTGAATTGAGCACATTGTTGTTCAAATTCCTCCCTCTTTTGTTTCATTGTCTATTCTGCTAGAATTAACTGGTTCTGATAGTCTTGGTTACTCTTCCCTAGCACATCAACCAGGGCAGGGTCAATGGATTGGAGCTTTGCAAGTTCCTCCTAGAGTTTGTTCTGCTCCACCTCTATTGCTTGCACTTTTTCTGATAAGCGCGTAACATCTGCCTCCATTTCTTTTTCCTTCGCTTGTAGGAACTCAACCCTATCCTTCATAAGTTTTAGCTCTTCTTCTTTCTTTTTTAGTTGGTGACTAGACTTGAGGAATTCCATGGTCACCACTCGCTATGTTTCTTCCATGAGTTCAACCTTGCCCTATGGCTAGGCTATGCTCAGATCAAGTCCCATGGCAAACATGTTGTAATCGTCGAGCTACAACTCCCCTTGCAGTTTGATGATGTTTAGATGTATGGTTGTGAAAGGGGTCGCATTCTGAGCTTCATTATAAGCAATATACACTTTTTGGCTCCGTTGGATTCTTGTCATCCTTGGCCTTTCATTTTTGGATCCTGAGAGCCTGCATTTATTTTGTAACATCACCTTATGCCATAAATTGAGATGGTGACTAAACTATCCCACCTGTGAAAGGTTCACCAAGAGGCACGATGAAAGGGAACGTAAGGGTATTGGCCTGGGCCACTTTCCTCTTTGGGAGATCGATGGTCTATAGGGAGAAATGAGAGATACACCAAAGCTCAATTTGTGAACTACTGGGAGAACTCATTGGCTGTTGTGACAATTGTGGGCTCATGGAAAACTCCAACTACTAGGTGAATTGGGTTGTGCTTGATATAGTTGTAGCAGGAGGGGTGTAAATAGCAACCATTCTTGAGGAAAGAGAGGCAAGAGCATATTGGTTAGTGATAGATGGTGTAAGGGTTTGCATAGGTGTTAAGATAGATGGTCCCACATGGAAGAACTAGGAGAAACCTCTCACAACCATTGTGGTAGAGACAGAGAAGGAAGTGCCAACACTTGTAGTAATGGGTGTCATAGAGACAATAGGGGCTACTAAAGATTGTGAAGTAAGAAATGAAGGATCAAATGTTACCTGTTGACTAGATGATTGCGGTTCCTAGCTCACCAGGACCTCCTAACTTGTTGCGGGTGTTGGTGAAATTTTTCTAGCAAATGCTTCTGTGCACTGCCATTTGGTGGGCAGGGAATCCTCCACCTCTATAGTTTGTGATTTTTTTTGAGTCATTCTTGTTCTTGCGATAGTCCAAGTGAGTGTCCGTAAAGCTCTTGATAGGTTCAGCCATACATTTGAAACAACCCGGCTAGGCTGCTTCATTGCTTTCCTCTTTTGTTGAGCAAAGACTGTCAACACTTCTGATTCTTGTTGCTTTCCTTTCCTTGTATGCTCTTCAAACTCCCCATTAGAGTCATCATCCATGTCTGCACTCACATCAAAATACGTGTGTGCCTCATTCCACAATCTATCAAACTCCTCATCCAACACCATGCTTCCATAAGAGACCTTGGGTTTGTTGGTCTCTTGGTGCTATACCCAAAAATCTTTGATTTTCTCTTCGCTCCAACCTTCTATTCTTAACAACTTGCTCCGAAGGCTGGCTCCCATTTTTCACTTCTCATCATACACCATTACAGGGAAGTAGACTTGTGCCATGGAAACCTGTTTTCTTCAGTAGGAATGTGGATCAAATCAACTAGTAGATCATCGAGATCTTTCAGCAGGTTTCACCTCTTTTCCCAGTAATGTTGCGGGCTGTGTGTTACCTTGAAAAATTCATTTAGCGAGTCATTTTCGGGGTTGTAATACTAGTTATCACAAATCATTACCAACCCCAGATGATCCATCTTATCTTCCAAAAAAATGTGCTTTTGTTTCTTGTTTATGACCACCATTTTGAAGGTTTACGGGCAGCCGAAGAATCCCCTCTTCTTGGCCTTCCCTCCGCAAAATTTGTATTCAATAAGGGATACTTTCCAGAACATTTTGAGGGCTAGCACCTAATTTGTGACACATGTTGGAAGGAAAAATGGTTCTTCGATGAAACAACGCATCCAGATGAATGTGAAATCCACTCTGAGAAACCAGTCACATTTGGGAGTGAAGTTCTGCATATATATTATTTTCTCTTTGGTGAGCCAGTTAAAACCATCATCCCCTTTCAAATCTTGCAAAATCAGATTCAAAAAATAATTTGAAAATGCATAATAGTCATATGTAGAGGAGAGGAGGGGAGTCCATATAGAAGCTGGCCTTTTTTTGCCCGATTCATCAAAAATAGACAACCTCATATATTTTTTAAAGAAATCAAGGTTCTGGTGCAAAAACATATTGGCGAGGAAGGAAGGAAACCTGAACTTCCATTGCGTTGGGTAGTCCCTGATTTTCCCAATCATCTCATCAACAAGGAATTGTGCAAAATCATACCAGAAAAAGGAATGTTTCCTAAGGAACTGAAACCTCGAACCCAACTGAAATTTGTACACATCCTGGTCAGTTTCCAGGCCGCAAAAAAATGCCAACATTGAGAATGCATCCTGCATGTCTACGAGGAAATGAGCAGTGCCAAAATATTTGGTGGCTTTTGATGCTCTTCCTTGGGCCTTTTGGTTTCTTTGTTATAAAATTCTAGAGGCTTTTTCATGCCTCCCCATATTGAATTTCCCTTCGTTGGGTTGAATGTCTCTACCTCTTTTGGTCTAGAGTCAGGGTTAGGGATGAACAACATATTCCATATAGCTTCTAGGTAGATATTGAATTTTAATCTCTGGCCCTCGATGGTGCTGATACTCAGGTTGAAATGTTTGATGGATGCATTGACTAGTTCTGGGAAATAGTGAACAAATGATACCATATACTGTGGGAGCCTATTGTACCATAGCTTTTGCGACAATGACTCTCAGTCGGTGAATTTATTCATTCTTTCACAGGCTGCCTCCCTCAAATTCTTGGAGTTTTTTGCAAGGATGGGATCATGAATATTATCCCATTCCTCCTTGATTTAGCTCTAATCCCTATAATTTTTGGGCTTCTCTAAGACCCACGTATTTACCCATTTTGGCTTCTCTGGTATACTAGGCGAAGCATAAGAAACATTTTCAAAGATGTAGACCGTTGATTTTCTATGCATATCATCAAACAAGCTCTGTGTTTCTTCTCCTTGGGCCTCTACTCATTCTTTTTTTTTAGAACTCTCTACCATTTTTGTTTGCTAGAGATTTTTGCTTAGCTCAAATTTTTTGCAGCTTACCTGGGCTCTAGTTTCGCTTAAAATTTCTTTTTCTCTAGGTAGTGTTTTTTGAAAATCATTCACAATATAAACCGTTTGCATGCAATACTTAGCTATTTCCTTCTTGGGGTGGCCAACAATGCTCGCTTAATTGCATTTAATTCGACATGTCCTACTAGTTATTTTCCAATGCAAAGCGAATTACTTGCCATTTTGAAATGATAAGAATTCATAATGACCCTTGGAAATGATGTACTCCAGCGTGATTTTCTTGGAACTTGAGCTGACAATTTGAAGGAAGCTTAGACATTTGTATGTCATGGAAATTAATATCCTGAATGGAATGATTAGGCCCAAATATGCAATAAGTACTTGAAAAGATTTGTGTTCCTTTTTGGAGTTTGAGAAATTCCTGTAGAACGACACCTCAACATTCAATCGTATGAATTACCGCTAGAGACTACCACTAGCTTATGCTTATTAATTAGCTTCCACTAATCCTGCATGCAACAAATCATACCTAGTAGATGCAACTGGGTGGGATAATCGAGTGAGCCTTGGTGCATTTTTTGAGATAGTACTTGATTAACCTCATGCTTATGGTATGAAAATTACCACACCTATCCTGGCCATTTCTATAAATAGGCACTTAGGAAAATAGTCAAATCACACTTAGCAATTTTTAGTAGAATTGGTATTATATGATTGGCTTAGCATTCGATGTTTGTAGTTGCATAGAATTTGCATAAATCTTAGACTTAGGAAATTTGCATAGAGATTTTGTTAGATAGTTGTATAGAGCTTGTCACCATGAACACCCAAATTAGGTTAGTCTGCAACAAATCCCAATTGGATTTTCTTGGAAAAATTTCAACTAGGAACCTCAAACGGATGACCAAGAATAAGCATTTGTTGGAAATCATAGCGATGAAATAGGTTATGGGGAGGGATTGCTTTGTCTATGAGGATAGGTATAGAGTTAACACTGACATGTGCTCTCATTTTTTGGTGTCCATGCTTCCACTAATCCTGCATGCAACAAATCATACCTAGTAAATGCAATTGGGTGGGATAATCGAGTGAGGCTTGGAGCAATTTTTGAAATAGTACTTGATTAACCTCATGCTTATGGTATGAAAATTACCACACCTATCCTGGCCATTTCTATAAATAGGCACTTAGGAAAATAGTCAAATCACACTTAGCAATTTTTAGCAGAATTGGTATTATATGATTGGCTTAGCATTCGATGTTTGTAGTTGCGTATAATTTGCATAAATCTTAGACTTAGGAAATTTGCATAGAGATTTTGTTAGATAGTTGTATAGAGCTTGTCACCATGAACACCCAAATTAGGTTAGTCTGCAACAAATCCCAGTTGGATTTTCTTGGAAAAATTTCAACTAGGAACCTCAAACGGATGACCAAGAATAAGCATTTTTTGGAAATCATAGCGATGAAATGGGTTATGGGAAGGGATTGATTTGTCTATGAGGAAAGGTATAGAGTTAACACTGACATGTGCTCTCATTTTTTGGTGTCCATGCTTGACATTGCGGTTCCCAAGCCATTGGTTTTGTCCCTGGTAATTGAAATATTTCTGAAGAAATATTTGGGAGGCCTTGAAGAGGTGGTGGCCAATGCTGCGTTTGGGATAGGATTGCCAATAACAAGTGACCTCTGGAAATACAACGAGGAATAAGTAGTCATGCCATCGGTGTCGTTCCTAAGAGGCTTATGTATTTAGTCCCAAGAAGAACATTGCCAAAGGTCACTTGTGCATGCCATTTTCTATTCTTCTTATACAACGTGGTGTCGTTTTATGATATCGACTGGTACACAGACATTAGGAACCTGGTGTTCCCTAAGCCATTTTCCATTGCTCTTGCAGACGCTACCACTGTTGATGAAGATATTTTAGATGCTACCATCGATGCCTCCATTACTGTTGTTCAAACCCATGACTGAAAATTTCCTTTTATATGCTTCTAAAAATAATTACCTATTAATCTATTTTTTGTATATATGCCTGAAAAGGCTTTATAGTAGCCATATAAAGAAGATACAAAATATATATAGATATTTACTCTAAAAGCTTGGCCTCTAAGCCATTTTGATACTGTATTTAGTGAAGTATATAAATATAATGAAATATAGCTTATGTTAAAATATTTTGTCTCCTTTTCCTACTATTCTGCAATGTGGATTTTCTTTTCTTTTCCTACATATACATAAGGGCATCATTTTTCTTCACTTCATGGGTTCTTTTTATGTTTCTTTGCACTTTGCGATATGGGTTCCACTCACTTCCGATTTCTCACGCTTGTAGAATTAATTATTGAAATACCAGCCAACAAAAAACACAAGGGAAAAAACAATTGCATTATTCACACATTTACATTGGTGGAATAGTTCTAAATTTAATTGAATAATTTTAAATGAATCTCGTTGACCAGAATTCCCAATGGTTCATGCTCCATGGTTTCTAATTCAAATGCATTATGCTCTTTGCATTGAATTATTTTAAATGGGCCCTCCCAGAGGCCATCAAACTTCTCGTGTTGGTCAGGCTTTTCAACTCTTTCATTAAACTTTAGCACTAGGTCCCCGCACTTTAGACCTTGGTCTGAAGCTTTCTTTTCAAACCATCTCTTAACCACCTATTGGCAGTTGGACATAGCTATCAAGGCCCTTCCTCATTTCTCATAAACTTCCAGCAACTCGGCTAGCCATACCTCCATTGCATTATTTTTCTCTATCTCGAGGGATTTGAGCAATTGCAGTGTCAGAATCTCAATGGAGATAGGTGTAAATAATTATTCACGTACCGCTCTTTTCCTTCAAAGTTTTTCTTTTTATATGGCTTCAATTTTGAATAACACTCATAGCTTTCTATTTGTTGACATGTGTCATCATATCAGAGCTTTCCTTCAGGATGCTTTCTTTTCTTTTTACTGGGCTTTGACTATGTGACATGTCGCCTCAGTTTACTTTCTGTTCAATTGAGACCTGTATCACAACTTCTTCTACTGGGAGCTTTCCACATGGTGTTAGTTTGGGCACTGGTTCTTTTTGTTTGATGATGGTTGCAATGGCTTCCATTTTTCCACCACATGTCCTTTTCTTTTTACTACTGCATGGTCCATATCTCCCCAGAATGTGCCTGCTGGCGTGTTGTTCCTCCATCTTTTATGTTGGTGTCAACACTGGTGAACCTTTTTGTTATTGCTTGCACTAAGGAATATTTATTGTTGATGGCTTCACTAGAGTATCTTTTTTGTTGGAACCTCCAAGCTGTGGGTTAGCTAATTTAAGTGGCCATTTATTCATTTTTTGGTGGTTGCTAGATGAGCAAAAAAAATTCTTGAGCATTAAGAACTAGCCTTTGTAGTGTTTTATTGTTAAAGCTAGACTTACATACTATGCCATTATCATTGAGCCTCTTTGTTTTCAAGTATTTGATAGAACATTAGACTATGCTAGCAATTTCTAAGATATATGGACATCTTTTTGAAGCTTCTGTAATCTTTATATATAGCTTATCGTAATACAAATCATGTTGTTGCTCTTGTGTGTTATTCTCATGCTGTAACGGTTATATTATGCAATTTTTTTTTATGTTCTTATGTCTATAGTGTTGGGAATCGTTCATTTGATATACGCTTATAATGGTTTGAGCCTTTATTTCCGCAATGTGCTTGTTTATTTCATCACTAATCTAGGGCATCGCCTTAGTGTAGATTTGTGTTTTTTATGTTAATTTCTTGCTCCCTTTTCTCCCCCCCATTAAAAAATGAAGAGATAGTTCGATAAAATCCTAGAGGTCACTTAGCTATGCGCATACGCCTCGCAACAGCTAATTTTCCCATAAGGTTGCTGCCCTGCAATTTTTGTCTCAACAATTCTTTTTTTGGCAAGCCTGGTGGGACCAACTGAAACATTTGATAGTCAAAAGAGTGTATGAGCCATAGGCCCATCACTAGGTCTCAAACTACAAGAACCCCTGGACTGCTTGTACCACTGCTAGTTTCAATTAGAGCATGAGGTCAATAAGCTAATACATCACTTCCATCACCTCCTACCTCTCCCCCGCCCCTTGCGCAAATGGCGCAAGCACCTAGAAATTTTGTAGCTTGGGATGTTGGTAGCCCTTTGATAGCCCCTATACCACCCACAATTTGGGCTACAATCCTAGCTTCTACTTTAAAGGCTATCCAAAAATACACTGGGGACGATGCAAAAACCCCAGCAGAGCTCTTGCAAGATGTGGCTGACGTATGCCTACTTCATGGCATTACTAACCAAAATGTGGAATTGCGGTTACTTGCCACCTCTTTCAGAGGAAAGATGTTGAACTGGTATCACACTCTTCAGGCTAATACAATTACAAAGTGGGATCAGCTCGAGAATCATTTCTATGATCGCTTCTCAAATAATGGTAACATATCTTCGTTGTATCACCAGCTGGCTACTATAAAGTAGGCTCCTCATGAAGCTTTGGTCGATTTCAATGCTTAGTTTCATTCAACTTGGTAGAGGGTCCTTGTCAGCAGTCGGCCACCTCTGGAATTAGCATTCATGTTCTATCTGAAGTCTATAAATCCTGATATCTTTGTGATGCTACAATATCTCAGTGGGAATACCTTACCTAGTGCATATAGCCTTGTCGTCACCACAAAGAATAATCTTATCACTGCTAGGAAGTTGGCACCACAACCTATCATGCCAGTGTTCTAAAAGTCGATCGTAGCAGAATAAGAGGTAGCCTTGACCAACACTCCCATGCCCCCCAGTCTATGTATGTGTACCTGGGAATGATGCCGAGTGTGGCTCTAGCGCCTAACCCCTTGGTGACTAAGATGAATGACATGAGAGAGATGTTGTGAAACATGAAAAATGATTTAACTAGTATGAAGCAACAACAATATTCCTATCAAAATCCTGCTTCCAAAATTACCAAGGCGGGAAACCTTCTTTTCAGTAGAATCAATGGCAGGATAAATCATGCAGCAATACCCAAGCCCAACAGAGCTCTCAGATGGTACCTGTGACTATGCTAATGCAAATTATCTATCTGAGTACGAGTAAGGAGTTGAAAACAAGATAGAATAATCTTTCTGAGGAGATTAACCCATGGTGCTTCCCTTGCAATGATGTACACATGCCCCAAAATTTCCCGCGAGGGAATTTACAACAAAATATAGCAGAGCAATGTAGTCAAGGCATAATGCTGACTCCAGAAGTCATCCTTACACTTCTCAGTAGATGGAGAATGCGGTTCTCACTGCTCAAATGTAAGGAATGTCTATAGAGAAGGAGCTAGACATAACACTGTACCAAGCACTCTTTTCTTGGGTGGAAGAAGAGGATTCGTCATTCTCGAACAACATTATATTGACCTAGCCACCCTAGGTTCAGTAGGATTATAACACTCATTCCAAGGAGAGGCTCATTGGAGAATTCACAACCTCACAAACTAAAGGGGCACCTAATATGATGACCAATCCATCAGCAAGTGCATTGTCAGTTTTGCAGCCATCTAGAGCCATTGTTCCAGGTGCCAAGAGCTTATCTCCTCCAAAATAAAAAGCTCCTCTAGCCACCCTAGTAGTTGCCAAACAACCAGATGTTCCAGTTGCAAGATAGAAGGAGCCAACTACCATAGCTCATCAACCACGAACGACATTCAACATGATGGAACAACTTAAGAAATCTTTTTCCAATGTCTCCTTGTGGGATATCCTAGCTATACCAGAAAAAAAGTTTCTATTACAAAAGAAGAAGAGAGCGTGAAGACACTTGAGCCACCCTAAAAATACAAGACAGCCAACCTAGGCCCATATAGAGTTTTGGAAAATCAACCAGTGGAAAATCTGGTAAAAAAAGAGGGTAAGCTTAAACCCAAGCCTTTTTATATAATGCTTATTATTGGTAAAAAGCTACTGTATAATTGTTTGGTTGACTTTGGTGCTAGCACCACCGTCATGCCCAAGCAAGTAGTTGAAGCTTTGGGACTTGAATATGAGCCCCTTAAGAAGGGAGTTATGCAACTCAACGAGAACAAGGTTGAAACTATTGGTTAATCAAAGGATTTCCTATGACATTGTTTGTGTGCCCCAACATTACTGTGAACCAAGAAAATATGCTTATTGACGTCCCTCCTATGTTTGGGATATGTTTGTCCTAGGAATTCACTACTAATATTGGAGGCAACATATCGTTGGACTAGGTGCACCTGATATTAAGAACCAAACATGGAGCTAAGATGAAGATATTGGCAAAACCTTTGCATTCTGATCATGTAGCCGATGAAGACATGATCAATTTTGAGGCAGTGCATACCTCTATTACCCCGAAAGAGATGTCCAATTTTGAACTTATAGAAGATGAGGAAGCAAGCAGCTCCCAGACTAAGAATGAAGAATCTCTCTTGAATGAATTTATAAGTTTAGATCCTTTGGGAAACTATCATGCACTTGGGCTAGGGACATACGTCATACATGAGGAGGATCAGATTATACCGCAAGTGACTAAAGAGTCTGAAAGTGAAGGGCCCTCAGAGTTATGGACCTTGCACTTTGACGGAGCAAGATGTAGAGTAGGAGCCGAACTTGAAATATGTTTGGTATCTTCATCCAAAGAAAAAGCCTTAAGGTCATACCATTTCCAATTCCCATGCTTGAATAATGAAGCAAAGTATGAGGGCCTTGTCCACGGCTTGAGTTTAGCTGAATGAATGGGCGCAAAGCAAGTATAGGTGTTTAGAGATTTAGAGCTAGTGGTTAACCAAGTCCGAGGGCTATTAGCCACCAAGAATTTTCATATATTATCATATCAACATAGGGTCTGGAACCTGATTGAAGGCTTCGAGGCATTCAACATCCAAGTCGTACCTAGAGAGCAAAACTCCGAAGTGGACCGAATGGAAACTATTGGATCCCAATTTGAGCTAGCTTCTGAATTAATTGATAACAAGAATTCAGTGCGAGTGATTGTGTGGCCTACAGTCCCGGATAATGTTCAAAACTGGCAGGTCTTTGATAGTGATGCTCATATTGCAGCATTTCTCCAGTTGTCTAGAGAGTTTGTCGACCAATTATAGCCAAATATCACTGAGGCCTATGAAGATCAAGTGGTTCAGCTTAAGTCTAACAAGCTCCCTAGAGGTTTGGTTACTCTTGAGAATCTATTTAATTATGATGATGTGATAAAAGACAAGAGAAAGCTTGTAGTTGATAAAGGTGATTATGTTGATCTGCGCATCAGAGAGGATATAAAGCTTAATGTCAGAAAGGTTGAAAGGTTTTTGTGAGAAGTATCTGAATGTGATAGCATGGTAATATGACGATCTTAGGGGATATGATCCAGAGATCATCCAATGCACCATTGAGCTACTAGATGGGGAAAAACCCATGCGAAAAAAGTAGGGGCCAATAAATCCAAATATTGAGTCTTTAATGGCTCAAGAATTACAAAAGTTGATTGAATCTTGGATAGTGTTCCTGATCAAACACAATACTTGGGTGTCCAACTTGGTGTAGGTCTGGAAGAAGAATGGTGATATACGACTGTGTGTTGATTTTTGAGACCTAAATAGAGCATCTCTAAAGGACCACTACCCTCTGCCTTCAATGGAGGCGATTCTGCAAATAGTTGCTAGTTCCAAAATGTTTTCAATGCTAGATGGTTTCTCCAAATATAATCAGATTCGGGTGAAAGAGGAGGACTAGCATAGAATGACATTTACCACCAAGTGGGGAACATATTCTTATGCTAAAATGCCCTAAGGGATTTCAAATGTTGGAACCACATTTCAATGAGCTATGGACATTTCTTTCAGGGACTTGATACATAAGATCATTCTTATTTATCTAGATGACTTGACGGTTTTCTCAAAATCTATTGAAGATCATTTTGATCATCTTGAGCTCATCTTCCAGAAGTTCTAGGAGTTCAAAATTTCTCTTAACCCAAAGAAATGTGTGTTTGGGGTTCCATAGGGGAAGCTATTGGGTTATTTTATTTCAAAAGAAGGCATAGCCATTGACCCTGAAAGAGTTAAGGAAATCAAGGAACTCCCTCTACCTATCAAGAAAAAAAGAGTTCAATTCTTCTTGGGAAAGGTTAACTTCATCAGTCAGTTCATACCAGACTTCATGGGAATTGTTTGCCCCATCACATTGATGTTGAAAAAGTACCAAGTTTTTAAATAGATAGTAGAAGCAAAAAAATATTTTGAACAAATTAAAGAATCCATCTCTCTAGCTCCTGTGCTGGTTAACCCAATTTTTTCCAAGGAATTCCTCATGTACGTCTTTGGTGGTAGCACTAGTATTGCTACTATCATGATGCAGAAAGACAATGAAGATAAGAAAGAACTACCCATTGCTTTCTATTTACGCACCCTAAAATATTATGAGGTGAAGTACAACTTTGTGGAGAAGCAAGATTTTTCTATTGTTAACGGGTTGAAGAAGTTCTGACACCTCATATCGTGTAACAAGGTGATTGGTCATATGTCGCACCCAAGTGTCCGTGAATATATTATGGAGGGTGAGATCACTGAGAAGCGGGAAAACTAGATAACCAAGATCTTGGAATATGACATTGAAATCAAGCCAGTCAGAACTGTAAAAGGGAAAGGACTGTGTGAATACCTAGCCAGAAATAGTGAAGCAATGACCAAGGTTGAAGTCTTGGAACCTGTGCTACTAAATGAGGAATTTTTTGAAGATGATTGGCTAGATGATAGGATTAGCTTCATGCAAACAGGAAGGTACCTAGCCAGCCTCTCCTCTTTTAAAAGATGTTTTTATCGACTGCAGAGTAATGGCTATGTAATCTTGGAGGGAGTTCTTTTCAAGAGGAATTTTGATGGCATTTTGCTAAGGTGTGTGACACAAGAACAAGCGAGAAAGATACTAGAGCAGTATCACAGTTGCTTGGTTGGAGGAAATTTTTTGGCAAAAACTAATGCAATCAAGATCATGCGCATTGGCTATTTCTAGCTGACATTGTTCAAGGACTCATATTCATTGGTAAGATCTTGCAACGAGTGCCAAATTTTTGTTGGAAAAAGGAAAAACACTACCATGCCACTCCAACCAATTGTTGTGGAAGAATCGTTTGCTGAATGGGGTCTCAACTTCATTGACATGATCAACTCAGTTTCATCTGTGGGACATAAATGGATCTTGACAGCAAAAAACTACTTCACCAAGTGGACTGAAGCTCTACCTTTGAAGAATGCAACTGAAGTGAAAATTGTAAACTTCTTAGAAGAATTGGTAGCCAGGTTTGGCCCACCAAAAAAAATTATATCTAACAATGCCAGAGCCTTTCTCGACTCTAATATCAGTCAATTTGCACTAAATTATGGGATCTTCCTAAAGACATTTTCCAACTACTATCCACAGGGGAATGGTCTCACCAAATCTACAAACAAGAATCTTATCTGACTAATTAAGAGGATAGGTTTGGAACACCAAAGGGAGTGGCATCGACACCTCCATACAACTCTATGGGTGGATCACATCACACCTAAGAAAATACTGAAAACATCTCCTTACGAGATAGTTTATGGGAAGCAGGCACTATTACCCATTTCCATGGAGATCCCTGTAATCCAATTGCTCAAGTACCTTGAAATTGAGAAAAACAAAGCAATGGAGGTGCGGCTGGTAGAATTACTAGAGGTTTAGGAGAAACGAGAGCACACTCTCGAGGAAATGACTAATCACCAGTAGGTGGTAAGGAAATGGTTTGACAAGAAAACGTTTGACCAAGGTTTAGAATTTGGAGACTTGGTGTAAAATGTAATGAGTGTGGAGCAAAAATTGATCAACATGGAAAGTTTGAGAATCTCTGGGAAGGACCATTCAAGATCACTCAGAGCAAGCAACACAATTCATTTGAATTGGAAACAATGGAGGGTGAAGCTTTGGGTATTGCAATGAATGGAATACACCTTAAAAAATTCAACTAATTCAACTTTTGCTATGGGTATGTAAATATGTATATATTTTTCCCTGCTTTGTTAGTTTTGGGCCATTCTTAGTGCTTTATTAGAAAACAACAACCACATTAACACATGAAATGACATAAAATGAAGAAAAGATCCAGGTTATAGAAAATATATGTATTATATTGATTATATAGATGTTTACATCTATATACCTATTAGTGCTATGGGGCCCATGGCCATGTTCCAAAACTACATATATTATTGCCGGTAAGTGTTGCAGAAAGTGTTTCATATACAAAAAGAGAAAAAAGGATCTTCAAGGCATTTCTTCAAGCATTTGAAGGACCAACGACATCAGCAGGTGGCACATGATGAGGGTGTTAGAACTGTAAAATTTTGAATTTTTTTACAGTTATTTATACACATGAGTCTACAAAATAGTCCTCACCATTAGCACAAAATTCTCTCTTCATAACATTTTGCCCATATTTTGCCATGTGGTCCCATAGTATCCATCGAGTCATGAATATTTCATTATGTAATCCATATTGGCAAGAGAAGGTCAAGGTCTCCCCAACCTATAATGCATTTTTCACTAATGTATACTTGTTACAGTTTATCGGTAAGACTTCAGAAATATCACACCGATCAGAATTCATATGCAATCACCTATCGGCAGTGTTAGAACTATAAAATTTTGAAAATTTTACAGTCAATTGTATTCACGAGTTTCCAAAATAAGTCCTCATCATAAGCATAAAATTCCATCCTCATAATATCCTGCCCATGTTTTTGTCATATGATCCATTAGAATCCATCTAGTCCTAGATATTTCATTGTATTACCCATATCAGCAAGAGAGGGTGAAGGTCTCCCCGATCCATTTGACATTGTTACTAATGTATGTCTTTATAGCCTATTGGCAACATACATTTTATTCTCTCGACGAAAGAAGAATCATATCAGCAAGAGAATTATTATCGGGATGAGTCATAACAAACTCATATGTGTCTCACCGACCAGCGCATGGAAAAGCATTTTCAGAAAAACTAATGTTATCAGAGTGAGGTCTTACCAAAAGCATCGGGTCTTGCCGATAAAGCACAAAGGGATCCCATCAGAAGACTATCAGGGTGAAGCCATAGAGTCTTTCTAACTCAAATGTCACACCAATAGAGATATGCATCGGCAAGAGAAAAGTCATCGGCATGAGTTCCACTGAATATGAAAGTTACACCAATGAAATACTTCGGGGAGAGTCTCACCGAATAGAATATATTGGAGAAATAGGTTTGGCGGGACAATTGGCATCGGTATGAGTCTTTTCGAGTTTTCAAAGTCATGTCAAGGTGTGGTTTCATTGGTAAAAGTATGATTATGTCTCAGCGACCAGAAAGTTACCATGGGGTGTATCTTGATAAGACACAATGTAATCTATAAGACATCTCCCCAACTCAAAATTATCACAGTGACACATAAAACTAAAGCAATACCTATCGGTGAGACTTGAAGGTTTCAAGAATACTATAGGATGTTTCGGCGAAAAGTTTAATGAATGTTGCAAAAGGATATCGCCCCAGATTTGAAAACGTCTCACCGACAATACATTTGATACGACAGTGTGAATTTCAAAAAAGGACTTCACTCGTGCTTCAGGTGGAACATTAATGGCACAACAGAACATAATAGGGATAATTCAATTGAAATAATTTGTGTTGAATTGATAATAGGAAATCAGCAAGGCGAACAAGGCGCAGGGAATTCTTTCATTCTGAAGCCTTCAAGCAGATACAGTAAGTTTTTATGCCTTAATTCCTCTTGTTTTAATTACTGTAATTTTGAGGAAATGAAATCACCTAGCTTAGGGAAATCGAAGGGTAGAAAACATGGTGAAAGTAGTCAACCAAAAAGAAAGAAATAGAAAACTAAGACAGAACATGAGGGCAATGAGCGAAGATTGAACCAGGATCTCATTGACCAATTACCTGGCTCTAGGCCTAAAGCCAGAAGATCTACACAACTTAGGGTAGAACTAGATAAACTGGATGATAAATGAATATTCATAGGAGACATTTGGACTACCATAAGGGGGTATGAGTTGTTTAATTTTCATTATCATCGGAGAAATCATTTTGAACCAGTGTGCAATCCATGGAAACTCAATTTCAGGAAATTGGTGTGTCCTAATGTATTTGTAAATACAGAATTGGTAAAATTGCTAGCTGATCACTATGACCCTAAACATAAGGCTATATGTGACCCATCTAGAAAACCATAGATACATTTGTCAAAAGAGGCAATAGGGGAGGTTTTTAATTTGGAAGGGTTCAACAACAAAGAGATCATATATGAAGAATTGGAGAAGGAGTTCTCAAGAATGGATATGATTTACAAGGGTTGGAGGCTGCCAATTCATAGGACTAAGCAGGATGGAAAACCAGTTCCTTTACAGGATAGTGATGGACCTTCGTATCATGTGGACCTATTTGAACCTTACATAAAATACACTTACTTCTCAATTTTCCAGGTATTGGGAATGGATACCCCGGAGTATATGTCTATTGTGCCAATGCTAATCTTAGCAGATATCCAATACCACAACTCTAGGCCATTTGACTATTCCTCATACACTTTTAAGGGGCTTGATTCAGGACTGGTGACAATAAAAGGTGGATCATCTACCCTTCATCTCATGAATTATTCATTGTTGATGCATATGGTGTTATATTTTGGACAGGAGTTGGAACTATGGCCTCCTGAGATGAGGATTTCTCAGTATAATAAAGATGGTGAAGCATTTACAGTTCAATTGTAAATTGCTATCTGGGGTAGTAGATTTTCCAATGCCAGTTTTATTCATTTTGAAGAATATTTTGTGAAGACATTGTACAAATTGTACAATCATCCTTGTAATTATTCTTTATTTGAAGAGATAAAGAGATTTCTTCGGCCAAAGGAATTCAATGGGCCAATTGATCATAATTGGGGAGATTGGTACTGCTTGGATGGAGCTACTATGATTAGAGTTTATGGGTTTAAGGATGCCCCTTTCATTTTGCCAAAAACGGTCCCAAACAGAATTGCATATTTGGAGATTGTCAGACAGATGGATTACTGTAGTGTAATGAATTTCAACTCTTTTGGGAAGTAGGCTTTTATGCCTAGTACATTATGTTTTGGTGATTTTACTGTGATGGCCAAAGAAGGGTATAATTTGATCCTTGACAAGTTGCTTCAGTAAAATATGAAGAGAGGACCACCCAGAAAGAACTTTGACCCAGAAGGGTATATTAATTCTATTAAAATGAAGATAAACTTAGGAGGATATCAGCATGTGCCCTATCACTTTGATAATATGATTCAGAATCTAGAAGAAGAGGAAGTAGAAACGGTGGTTGAAAGATATAATCAAGGGCTACAGGATACAAAGCAGTTGTCTCATGGGGAAGAAACACCTGAAGGTAATGTGCCACAAAGGCAACCAGGAAAGGTATCCAGATTAAGAACTCAACAATATATTTACTTGACCAAAGAGTTGAGTGTTGAAGAGAGTGGAGAGGCATATGTAAGGAATATTGAGTACAAATCATTTGTTTCAGATGATGAATTCATAAATTCCCCAGAGTTCAAAGAATTTTTGTATAAACAAAAGGGAAAAGAGATAAGGGAAAAGGTTGATGATGTTACTACAGGAAATGAAGAGAAATTTTTGAACCAATTAAGGAAATGTGTGGATGAATAGATGACAAGTATGACCCCTGAAAAGGGGAGAGAAATGTTGGAAAATGCTGGTGTCATGATCTTTGCCGGGGTAGATCTCAATTCTGCATTTGTCTTTGATAGTTTCTTAAGGAACAACAATGCTACACACAAGCTTGACAAAGAAAAGGTAACAAAAGTGTATGTTTGATCCAAATATAATACAAATGAAGGATCATTAATGATTTGGGAATTATACCCACCCCACAGGAAATCAATAGTTATTGATACAGAAAAGGCATTTGGACATGTCATGAATTTAAAGGTTGGAGAGGCTGATCCTGTGGCTACTGCAAAAATTGGAGTTAATATTGCAAAATTGAACAAAGCACAAATTCACATGTTGATAAAGGAGAGAGAGATGTACAAAGTAAATAACGAAAGGATGTTGAGAGAAAATGACAAATTAAAATATTTGGTAGGCATTACGATGAGGTCAACCAAGATGCTTACTCAAGGTGAATGCTCTTAGTCAAGAGATCATTGGGAAGGTTCAAGTGCTTATTCCCAAGGAAAACATGATGCAATTGTAGCTATAATCAAGAAAAGGCAGGATAGTTTAACATCTTGGTCAAATATACTTTGGGGAAAATATTCACATACCCTTGCTGCATTAAAGGAGCATAAAAGGAATGATGGACGAATTATGGAAAAGTTTCAAGAAATAAACCAGAGAGATGCCTCTAACAGTGCAGTAATATAACCTGTAAAGCATATTGTAAATAAACATCGAAACTTCTATGAAGAATTGCAAGGGGATGAACAGGGGTTAATAAACGCCACCAAGAAAACGTTGATTACATTCTCTGATGACAAAGGGGAACTTAAAGAAGCTACCATATGGAAAAGTGAGAGTGAGTCAATACTAAATGAAATCCTGAAGGTCGCTACTGTAGAAAGCACGATATTGGAAGAGGCGAGTGAGCAGAACGAGAAGATGATAAGGATGGAAATTTCAATCTGGAACGCAATTGGAGATGCAGATACTCATGAGCATCGGGATTATTTGGATCATCTAACTAAGACTCATTTGTGGCTAAATAGAGCTTAATTATCCTTTAAATCTATTTTTTATGTAAACATATGACATTTCTGAAAGGATGCGTCCTTTCATATATTTGATGTATAAATATCTGTTTCGGAAATGAAATATAATATAAGATAATAGGATAGAAGATTGAATAACAAAATACAGTAGAATACAATGCTTTGTAAATATGAGACTATGATGCATGTTTGAAATTATGGAGATATCAATGTAAATCATTTAATATGGTGCAGTCATTTTTGGTATCAGTTGTCTCCAAAGTTGGTATTTTCTGGTTATTTAAATTGGTGTAACAAGCTTATATCCAATTTATCAATGCATATTTGTTGTGTCTGTATGGTCAATTGATTGGTTCTTTCAAGTAAATATTAAATCCTTTAAGTTGATCATAGTAATTAGAGAATGCCAGTTGGATCATTAAGAAGAACTCAGTAATCATAACCCTGCATGTTTATACAAGTTATAAACTAAATTATATGCTGAACAGCTTGAATACTTGCCAAAAAGAGGTTCCTGTTTTAGATTTCTTCTTACTCCGCATACCCAATAAGGCACTAGTCTCTACATTCTCACCATTTGGTTTTATTCAATTCCCTTTTTACATTTGTTGACTGAACATATTAGGTTTTAGTTTTAATATTGTATACAATTTATACCAAATTTCAATTTCACTTGTCCACTCCCATCTGCCATTGTGGGAAAAACAGAAATAAATAAGCATAAGTCAAGTCTGCCTTATTCATATAGGTACACCCGCCTAGGTTTAGTAGCACCTAAAGAGTAGAAGGTCTAAACCATTTGACCTTGTCTGTTACCCTAAAACATATCAAGATATTGGAAACCTCTTGAGGTGTTCTTACCTATGTTTTTTAGAGCTAACAAATTGGCAACTCTACTGGGGAATTAACTCTGAATCTAACCCTTAATCATAGAGTCAGAAACCCTATATAGACTCCACTGCGAATAACAAGTAACAAACTTTTTCTCACTTTTAAGAAAGTGAGTGGCGACTCTGATAAAAACATTTCAACATGAATGGTAGAAGATCTCAATACAGGGGAGGTCATACTGGGTCTCCTGCTGGAAGCAGTAAATGGACACACAAGGATGATAGGGTTGATAAGGGTAAAAGGATAAATGAGGACATTTGCATAACAAATAAAGACAAAACACTGAGACAACATTGTGAATCTTATGACCAATATGACACATGGAGAGATAACTCAAGTGTAGAACCTTGTACCCCAGAGGAACAAAGAAACCCTTTCTACGATCCTCAGAAACAGGCAGAGTGGCATGCTAAATTTGAAGCTGAACGACTCAAATGCCAACATGAATATGATCAAAAAATGGAGGGTAACCAAAATGAGTCCAATGATCATGAGATTCCTCAAGAAAATTATGAATCTTTAACTCATGAAGAAACAAAAGCATAGTTTAAGTTACAGAAAAAGGAGATAGAAGAACTAAAAGTTGAGTAGGAGAAAGCCTAAATGATACAAGCAATGAGGGAATTCAAATTGCAGAAAGCCCAAATTACCAATCAAGTAGCCAATCACTCAAAATATGTATCGCCTCATAAGCAGGGCAATAATGGTGCAGGGCATTCAGATCCATCAAAGGCTCCTCGCAATCAGATGGGGAATCAATATGAATAGCCAAACCATCCACCACACATTCCCTCACAACATACGTATACATAGCCACCTCATGGTTAGCATTATGTGCCACATCATAATACACAATACAATAATCCAACGTACCAGTACCAGTACCCACCTAACCCTCCCCCTCACCAGTATACAACAACGATAAGACAATTTGACTTGGCAGGGTTTCAATTATACCCTTACCCTATGGATGGCAGTTGGAGAAGTCTGGTGCCTAAGTTTACAAGGAGTAGTGCAATTACTACCAAAGATCATTTAAGGAGTTTCAATGCCTTCATTCAAGATTTGGGTGTACCTTATGAATATTTACATATGAGGCTATTCATGATGTCGCTTATTGAAGAAGCTAGGGATTGGTTTAACAGCCTAACAACAGCCTCTATTGATTCTCTCCAAATATTTCAAGACTGATTCCTTGAGAAATATGGGAATCTAAGAGCACTAGATGTGACTCTTCATGAATTGATACGAATTCAGAAAAATCAGAATGACTCAATTTATGATTTCAACCGGAGATTCAATAAACTGCAAAATAAAATACCTCCTGGGTCAAAGTTGCCAGACTCTGTAGCATTGAGTGTTTATTTGAATGCCTTCGATCCTAAAATAGGGTATGAACTAAGAAATAGGTTCCCAAGAGACATAGCTGAAGCCCAAAAGATAGCATTAACAATTGAAAACAATAAGAAGGTTGCTGGGATAATCAGTAAAAGAGACAACCCTAGGGCTCCTCAACAAACCAATAATTATCAATACAAATAGGAGAACACATACAAAAATGAAAGGCCTAGGTTACATGACATGCCCTATAACACAAACTGGAAAGATGGAAAACCTATAACAGATAGGCCTAGAAACAAAGAGACTCCTGATCCATTAAGGAAGAAGGGAATGTATATGGTGAATAACAATTATTTTTGTGAAATTTGTGATAAGCCACATTCCCCAGATTATTGTGTTGTAGCCCAAATAATGCAAGAAGAAGGAATGTTGATGGGAAATGATGGAGAAGATAAAATAGTGTATTTGACTTCAAATAATTTTCACCGTGTTGAGGAGAGGTACTCATCTTCAGAGGAAGAAGGATATGAGTATGATGTTTCAAATCAAAGGTACAATGTCCACATGGCTGAACAACAGGTTTTTTCTAACTTTGATGATGATTATGCAAAACCACATTCTGTTGAGAAGCCTACTCAGTGTAGTATGAGGAAACTCACTGAAGAGGAGATAGAAATATTAACCATTGCTGCAGTTGAAGAAGCAAAGAGTAAGTACTGGTTGAGAAATAGGACAGTAAATGAGGAGGGTGTCCCCAGGGGAATGTTTATGAAAGATCAAAAGGTGACACAAGGAATTTTGAAGAAGAAAGAAAGAAAACAACATGATAAAAGCGAACAGAAGCCTATCCAAAAGGAGGAAGTAAAGGAATTACATAAAGAAATGCAAAAGACTGATCAACCAAGTAAAAAGGAAAAAGAAGAGAACAAAGGAGAAACATCATAACAAAAGAAAATGATTAGGGCTGAGGGTTCTTCTTTTGACTTCACTTAGGCTTTATCTCAGGTAAAAATGTCTTTTCCACTACTTGAGATGATGAAAATTAAGGAATATAGGGATAGTGCAGTGCAATTGATAACACATGGTAATTCTAAAAGTAAGATGGCCACTAAAATTATTAATAAGCAAGAGAAAGTAAATATCCCAGAAGTGTGCCTTAATAATTCAGTATTAAATCCCCCACCAGTTGATCCTTTTTTCACTACATTACTAATAAATAACAAATTTTTGAGGAACTGCATGATAGACTCTAGTGCTGCCATAAATATTATGCTAGTAGGAGTTATGAAACAACTTGGTATGTGGGTGGATACTACTAGAGGGAAGTGCTATGCAATGGATAACAAACATGTTCCTGTGGTGGGTATAATGAAAGATGTTGAAGTCAAGTTAGTTGCTTATCCTCAGGTGGCATATAATATTGATAAACAATAATTGACACCCCTCCTCAGTTTGGAATGATTTTATCAAGACAGTGGACGGTAGCTGTTGGTGGAAATGTCCAATTTGATCTGTCTTATGCAACAATTCTACTGAATGGTCAGGAAGTGAAGTTTTACAGAGAGCCAAGGATGAACTAGGTTGTTGACTGTGTACCACAAGATCAAATCAAATTTTTTTGTGATATCGATCTTGGGAGTTTTAAGATAGAACCAGCCGAGCTAGAATTAGTCCATGCTAACCCAATTGAAAAGCATGTGGCACAAAATTGCAATGGTGTATGGAAAATGTACTTTGATGGAGCATGCAACCAAGAAGGTAATGCAGTAGGGATAGTATTTGTTTCACCTGAAGGTGTTACATTTAAGTATTTGTTTCTATTAAGATTTGAATGTACAAACAATGTGGCGGAATATGAAGCTTTATTAACAGGTTTGAATATAGCTGTGAAACATAAAATCAAGTTACTGACTGTTCTAGGGGATTCTGAGTTAGTGGTTTCATAGGTTAAGTTAAAATACGCAGCAAAACATAAGAGACTGAAACAATACATGAATGTTGTGTGGGACACAATTGAGTTGTTTGATGCCTTCTCAATTGAGTGGATTGATAGGTCAAAAAACATAATGGCATACTTTTTAGCAAATGTGGCACTGAAAAGAGATGATATTACACTGGCTGGAGTGTCACAAATTGAGTTCAAAACAAGGTCTGTTTTGCTTGATAACATATATAGTTGGAAGGTTTTTAATGATGACACTGACCTTTTGAAATTTCTTCACTCTATAGATCAATATGAAGCCCAAGAAATTGATTTCAATGCCTTTGTTGAAGAAGTGGACGGGAAGCAAACATTATTTGGGAAGGAGATCCTACAACTCAAAACAAATAAGCTTCCCAAAGGGTTAGTGGCATTAGAGAGGGTGTATGATGGAAGTGATCGGTCTCTCATGAAGCAAACACCAGTCAAAAGGGAGGACATTGAAGAAATTAACTTGGGAACTGAGATGGCACCAAGAAAGGTGTACATAGGGAAGAAGATAAGTCCGACAATTAGAAGAATGTTGATAGCATTACTGAGAAAATATAAAACATTTGTTTGCTTAGTTGTATGAAGCTTTAAAAGCATACAGGGAAGATTTGTTCCAGCATGAAATACCATTGAACCCAGATGCAAAGCCATTTAGACAAAAGCAGAGACCTAGTAATCCAACATTGGAGCCCAAAATGCAGGAAGAATTGGCAAAGCTCAGAGACGGTGGCATTATCAAACCAATCAGGCACTCAACATGGGTCTAAAACCTAGTCCCTGTGAAGAAGAAAAATGAAGCTATCAGATTATGTGTGGACTTCAGGAATTTGAATATGGCATCTCTCAAGGACAATTATCCTCTACCCAATATGGAGGCTATATTACATAAGGTGAGAGGGTGTGAACTGTTATCTATGATGGATGGGTTTTCAGGTTATAAACAGGTTAAAGTTAAAGAATCTGAGCAGTATAAAACAACTTTTCCAACCCCATGGGGAACATATGTTTATCTAAGAATGCCATTTGGTCTCATGAACACAGGGGCAACCTTCCAAAGAGCTATGCACGTAGCATTTGCAGATTTAATTAATGCTATCATGGTGGTGTATCAAGATGACCTTACTACTTACTCAAAGAAGGCTGAAGATCATGTGGAGCATCTGGAAAAGGTATTCATTAAAGCCTTAGAATATGGGATTAGTTTGAATCCTAAAAAATGTCATTTTGCAGTCACAGAGGGTAAGCTCTTAGGACATATTGTGTCAAAGGAGGGGATTAGAATAGATCCTGAGAGAGTTGAAGCTATAGATAAAATCCCAATCCCTAAGACCATCAAAGCCATCTAGTCATTCTTTGGAAAAATAAATTTTGTTAGGAGATTTGTTTCTAATTTTTCTAAAATCATTAAGCCTATATCAAAAATGTTGAGGAAAGGACAAAAATAGATTGGACTGAAGAAGCATTAGATGCTTTTATATCAATAAAAAAGGCTATCAAGGAAGCCCCTCTCCTCAAGTCTCTAGATTTTTTGAAACCTTTTCAGATATTCTCATTTGCTTCATTACATACTATAGTTGTTGTCATGTTACAGAAAAATGAGGAGGGTCATGAATAGCCAATGTCCTTTTTCAATAAGTCATTACAGGGGTCAGAGTTGAAGTATGATATAATGGAAAAACAAGTTGTTGTGTTGGTAAAAGCTACAAAGGCTTTCAGACCATATCTTGTTGGAGATAAAGTGATTGCCTATGTCCCTCATGCAACTGTTAAAGAAATTTTGACATGGTCTGAAGTAACAGGAAAAAGATGCAGATGGATTAATAAAATCCAAGAATTTGATATGGAGATACAAATCACTAAACTTGTAAGAGGTCAGGGTTTGGCTAGGTTAATGGCAGAACCGAACATTGAAGCAAATCAAATTTGCAATGTAGAAGATGAAGAGAATGCAATTGCGAGCATTGAGCATACTCCTTGGTATCTAGACATCATACATTATATTAAGTATATGAAGTGTCCAAAAGCAATGAGTGACAGCCAGAAAAGAACTTTGAAGCTACAAGCATCCAAGTATGTGTTCATGGAAGGAGATTTTTTTTGGAAAAATAGGGATGGGATATTGTTGTTATGTCTAGATGAGTCACAAGCTAAGCATGTCTTGAGTGAAATGCATGAAGGGGTTTGTGGAGGGCATTACTCTGTAAGGACAACTGCACATAAAATTCTTAGGGCAGGATACTACTGGCCAAGAGTTTTTAGTGACTCTTTCTCATATGTAAGAAGATGTGAAGCATGCCAAAAATTCTCTGGGAAGATGAAGTATCAAGGAGCTTTACCACTTAGGCCTTTATAGACTGAAGCCCCTTTTCATCAGTGGGGAATCGATTTCATTGGGGAGATACAAGAAAAATCAAGTGGAGGACACAAGTGGATACTTGTAGCAACTGATTATTTTACCAAGTGGGTAGAAGCAGTCCCAACCAAGCAGGCTACAAGTAAAGTTGTGACAAATTTTCTAATGGAAAACATTATTAACAGATTCGGTACACCACTAAGACTAATTACTGACAATGGGATGTGTTTCAGATATGATGAATTCAGAAAATTTTGTAGCACATATGGCATTACCATTTCTGATACAACTCCTTACCATCCACAAGCTAATGGTCAAGTAGAGTCTAGCAATAAAAGTCTTCTGAAGATTATAAGGAGGATGCTAGGTCAGAACAAGAAGGCTTGGAATTCAAAGTTGAGATTGGTTGTTTGGGCTGATAGAATCACTGTAAAAAAGGTAATTGGAAAATCTCCTTTTGAATTGGTGTATGGAACACAAGCTAGGATGCCCTTACAGAATTTGTTACCAGTGTATAACTTTATCCTTCAAGAAGATTTGGATATCCCAGAGCCTATGGAGGAGAGAATGGAACAACTGGCTGAACTTGATGAGATAAGAAGAGGAGCTCAAAATCAGAACATAAAGTTATAGACACAGATGAAGTATCTATTTGATAAAAAGGAAAAAGATAGAAAATTTGAGGAAAATGATTTGTTATTGATGTGGAACGCAAGATGTCAGGAGAGGGGAAAGCATGGGAAATTTGAAGCCTTGTGGCTGGGACCTTTTGTGGTTGTTGGAAGAGAGGTGAAGATTCATATTATCTACAAAATATGGCTGGTGAAGAGCAAGAGTTGCCTGTGCATGGGAAATTTTTGAAACATTTTTTCTCTTGAGCAATACAGAGGATCAAGGGTTGCCAGTGCATGGACAATCCTTAACAATCCTCTCAAAATTTTATCTTCCATGAACAGTAGCCTAGGAAATTAAAGGAACAGGAATTGCTAGTACATGGACAATCTTGATTTTCCTTCTTTTAAAATAAAATCTTTCCATGTACAGTAGTGTAGGGTCATATCCATTTCCGCTTCCATTCATTCCATTAGGCTCACATGATCCATCACCCTGAGTTTGGTCTGCTCACCCAAAAATCTGGATCCTTACAATGATCTCACAATCATTCATCCCCAGATGGAGCCACTGTTAGAACTATAAAATTTTGAAAATTTTATAGTCAATTGTATTCACGAGTTTCCAAAATAAGTCCTCATCATAAGCATAAAATTGCATCCTCATAATATCTTGCCCATGTTTTTGTCATATGATCAATTAGAATCCATCTAGTCCTAGAAATTTCATTGTATTACCAATATCGGCAAGAGAGGGTGAAGGTCTCCCCGATCCATTTGACATTGTTACTAATGTATGTCTTTATAGTCTATCGGCAAGATACATTCATTTGTCTTGGTGATAGAAGCATCATATCGGCAAGAGAATTATTATCGGGATGAGTCATAACAAACTCATATGTGTCTCACCGACCAGCGCATGGAAAAGAATTTTTGGCAAAACTAATGTTATCGGAGTGAGGTCTTACCAAAAGCATCGGGTCTTGTCGATAAAGTGCAAAGGGATCCCATCAGAAGACTATCAGGGTGAAGTCATATAGTCTTCCCAACTCAAATGTCACACCGATAGAGATATGCATTGGCAAGAGAAAAGTCATCGGCATGAGTTCCACCAAATATGAAAGTTACACTGATAAAATACTTTGGGGAGAGTCTCACAAAATAGAATATATTGAAGAAACAGGTTCGGCGGGACAATTGGCATCGGTATGAGTCTTTTTGAGTTTTCAAAGTCATGTTGAGGTGTGATTTCATCAGTGAAATTATGATTATGTCTTAGCGACCAGAAAGTTACCACGGGGTGTATCTCGATAAGACACAATGCAATCTATAAGACATCTCCCCAACTCAAAATTGTCACAGCGACACATAAAACTAAAGCGATACCTATCGGTGAGACTTGAAGGTTTCGGGAAGACTACAGGATGTTTCGGCGAAAAGTTTAGTGAACGTTGCAAAAGGATATCGCCTCAGATTTGAAAATGTCTCACCGACAAGACATTTGATGCGACAGTGTGAATTTCAAAAAATGACTTCACTCGTGCTTCAAGTGGCACATTAATGGTGCAAAGTAACATAACAGGGAGAATTCAATTGAAATAATTTGTGTTGAATTGATAACAGGAAATCAGCAAGGTGAACAAGGAGCCAAGGCATTCTTTCATTTTGAAGGCTTCAAGCAGATAGAGTAATTATTTATGCCTTAATTCCTCTGGTTTTAATTACTATAATTTTGAGGAAATGGAATCGCCCAGATAAGGGAAATCAAAGAGTAGAAAACTAGGTGAAAGTAGTCAACCAAAAGGAAAGAAACATAAAACTGAGACAAAACATGAGGGCAATGAGTGAAGATTGAACTAGGACCTCATTGACCAATTACCTAGCTCTAGGCCTAAAGCTAGAAGATCTGCACAACTTAGGGCAGAACTAGATAAACTGGATGATAAATGCAAATTCCTAGGAGACGTTTGGACTACCATAAGGGGGTATGAGTTGTTTAATTTTCATTATCATCGGAGAAATCATTTTGAACCAGTGTGCAATCCATGGAAACTCAATTTTAGGAAACTGGTGTGCCCTAATGTATTTGTAAATACATAATTGGTAAAATTGCTAGCTGATCACTATGACCCTAAACATAAGGCTATATATGACCCGTCTGGAAAACCACAGATACATTTGTCAAAAGAGGCAATAGGGGAGGTTTTAATTTGGAAGGGTTCAGCAATGAAGAGATCATATAGGAAGAAATGGAGAAGGAGTTCTCAAGAATGGATACGATTTACAAGGGTTGGAGGATGCCAATTCACAGGACTAAGCAGGATGGAAAACTAGTTCCTTTACAGGATAGTGATGGACCTTCGTATCCTGTGGACCTATTTGAACCTTACATAAAATACACTTACTTCTCAGTTTGCTAGGTATTGGGAATGGATACCCTAGAGTATATGTCTATTGTACCAATGCTAATCTTAGCAGATATACAATACCACAACTCTAGGCCATTTGGCTATGCCTCATACATTTTTAAGGGGCTTGATTCAGGACTGGTGACAATAAAAGGTGGATCATCTACCCTTCATCTTAGGCATTATTCATTGTTGATGCATATGGTGTTATATTTTGGATAGGAGTTGGGACTATGGCCTCCTGAGATGAGGATTTCTTAGTATAATAAAGATGGTGAAGCATTTCCAATTCAATTGTAGACTGCTATCTAGGGTAGTAGATTTTCCAATGCCAATTTTATTCATTTTGAAGAATATTTTGAGAAGACATTGTACAAATTGTACAATCATCCTTGTAATTATTCTTTATCTGAAGAGATTAAGAGATTTCTTTGGCCAAAGGATTTCAATGGGCCAATTGATCATAATTGGGGAGATTGGTACTGCTTGGATGGAGCTACTATGATTAGAGTTTATGGGTTTAAGGATGCCCCTTTCATTTTGCCAAAAACGGTCCCAAACAGAATTGCATATTTGGAGATTGTTAGACAGATGGATTACTGCAGTGTAATGAATTTCAGCTCTTTCGGGAAGCAGGCTTTTATTCCTAGTACATTATGTTTTGGTGATTTTACTGTGATGGCCAAAGAAGGGTATAATTTGATCCTTGACAAGTTGCTTCAGTACAATATGAAGAGAGGACCACCCAAAAAGAACTTTGACCCAGAAGGGTATATTAATTCTGCTAAAATGAAGATAAACTTTGGAGGATATTAGCATGTGCCCTATCACTTTGATGATATGATTCAGAATCTGGAAGAAGAGGAAGAAAAAATGGTGGTTGAAAGATATAATCAAGGGCTACAGGATACAGAGCAGTTGTCTCCTGGGGAAGAAACACCTAAAGGTAATGTGCCACAAAGCCAACCAGGAAAGGTATCTAGATTAAGAACTCAACAATATATTTACCTGACCAGAGAGTTGAGTGTTGAAGAGAGTGGAGAGGCAGATGTAAGGAATATTGAGTACAAATCATTTGTTTCAGATGATGAATTCATAAATTCCCCAAAGTTCAAAGCATTTTTGTATAAACAAAAGGGAAAAGAGATAAGGGAAAAGGTTGATGATGTTACTACAGGAAATGAAGAGCAATTTTTGAACCAATTAAGGAAATGTGTGGATGAAGAGATGATAGGTATGACCCCTGAAAAGGGGAGAGAAATGTTGGAAAATGTTGGTGTCATGATCTTTGCCAGGGTAGATCTCAATTCTGCACTTGTCTTTGATAGTTTCTTAAGGGACAACAATGCTACACACAAGCTTGACAAAGAAAAGGTAAAAAAAGTGTATGTTGGATCCAAATATAATACAAATGAAGGATCATTGATGATTTGGGCATTATACCCACCCCACAAGAAATCAGTAGTTATTGATACAGAAAAGGCATTTGGACATGTCATGAATTTAAAGGTTGGAGAGGCTGATCCTGTGGCTACTGAAAAAATTGGAGTTAATATTGCAAAATTAAACAAAGCACAAATTCAAATGTTGATAAAGGAGAGAGAGATGTACAAAGTAAATAACGAAAGGATGTTGAGAGAAAATGACAGATTAAAATATTTGGTAGGCATTACGATGAGGTCAACCAAGATGCTTACTCAAGGCGAATGCTCTCAGTCAAGAGATCATTGGGAAGGTTCAAGTGCTTATTCCCAAGGAAAACATGATGCAATTGTAGCAATAATCAAGAAAAGGCAGGATAGTTTAACATCTTGGTCAAATATACTTTGGGGAAAATATTCACATACCCTTGCTGCATTAAAGGAGCATAAAAGGAATGATGGATGGATTATGGAAAAGTTTCAAGAAACAAAGCAGAGAGATGCCTCTAACAGTGCAGTAATTGAACCTATAAATCATATTGTAAATAAACATCGAAACTTCTATGAAGAATTGCAAGGGGATGAACAGGGGTTAATAAACGCCGCCAAGAAAACGTTGATTACATTCTTTGATGAAAAAGGGGAACTTAAAGAAGCTTCCAAATGGAAAAGTGAGAGTGCGTCAATACTAAATGAAATCCTGAAGGTCGCTACTACAAAAAGCACGATATTGGAAGAGGCGAGCGAGCAGAATGAGAAGATGATAAGGATGGAAATTTCAATCCGGAATGCAATTGGAGATGCAGATACTCATGAGCGTTAGGATTATTTGGATCATCTAACTAAGACTCATTTGTGGCTAAATAGAGCTTAATTATCCTTTAAATCTATTTTTTATGTAAACATATGACATTTCTGAAAGGACGCATCCTTTCATATATTCAATGTATAAATATCTGTTTCAGAAACGAAATAGAATATAAGATAATAGGATAGAAGATAGAATAACAAAATACAGTAGAATACAATGCTTCATAAATATGAGACTATGATGCATGTTTGAAATTATGGAGATATCAATCGAAATCATTTAATATGGTGCAGTCATTCCTGGTATCAGTTGTCTATTGTGTTTATTGAAAGTATTATTGAAGTTGTCTCCAAAGTTGGTATTTTCTGGTTATTTAAATTGGTGTAACAAGCTTATATCCAGTTTATCAACACATATTTGTTGTGTTTGTATGGTCAATTGATTGGTTCTTTCAAGTAAAGATTAAATCCTTTAAGTTGATCATAGTAATTAGAGAATTCCAGTTGGATCATTAAGAAGAACTCAGTAATCATAACCTTGCATGTTTATACAAGTTATAAACTAAATTATATGTTGAATAGCTTGAATACTTTCCAGAAAGAGGTTCATGTTTTAGATTTCTTCTGACTCCACATACCCAATAAGGCACTAGTCTCTACATTCTCACCATGTGGTTTTATTCAATTCCTTTTTTACATCTATTAACTGAACATATTAGGTTTTAGTTTTAATATTGTATACAATTTATACCAAATTTCAATTTCACTTGTCCACTCCCATCTGCCATTGTGGGCAAAATAGTTCAAAAGAAATAAGCATAAGTCAATTCTGCCTTATTCATATAGGTACACCCGCCTAGGTTTAGCAACACCTAAAGAGTAGAAGGTCTAAACCATTTGACCTTGTCTGTTACCCTAAAACATACCAAGAGATTGGCAACCTCTTGAGGTGTTCTTAGCTGCATTTTTGAGAGCTAACAGGTAGGACACATTTATTGTCTTCACGACAGAAGGATCACATCGGCAAGAAAGCTATCATCAGGATAAACTCTCACCGAGTGCATCATGTCTTACCGACCAGTACACAAAGAAACATTTCAGCCAAACTAAAAGTCATCGGAGTGAGGTCTTACCAAAAGTATTAGGTCTTTTCGACAAAGCACAAAAGGATTTTATCAAAGAACTATCCTGAGGAAGTCATGTAGTCCTGCCGACCTATAAGTCACACCAATGAGATGTTTCGGGAAGAGTCTTACCGAATAGAGCATATTGGAATAACAAGTTCGGTAAGACAATTAGCATCGGTGGGAGTCTCTTCGGTTTCAGGGTCTTGTCGATAGAACTTATTTCATCGGTGAGAAATATAAAAGTCACGCTGAAGTATGGTCTCATTAGCGAAAATGTGATTATGTCGCAGCAACTGAAAAATACCATGGGGTGTATCTCGGTAAGACACAATGTAGTCTATGAAACATCTCCCCAACTCAGAACTATCACAACAATACATAAGACTGAAGCGATAACTATCAGTGAGACTCTAAATGTTGATGAGACTACAGGATGTTCCAGAAAAAGGTTTAATGAACATTGCAAAAGGATATCGCCCCAGATTTGAAAATGTCTCACTGACAAGACATTTGATGTGACAATGTGAGTTTCAAATAATTTTTCACTTGTGCTTCAACTGACAAATTAATGGCGCGACGGAATAGAACAGGGAGAATTTAATTAAAATCATTAGTGTTGAATTGATAGCAGTAGAATCAGCAAGGCAAACGGAGAACCAGGGCATCCTTCCAATCTGAAGATATCAAGCAGAATACAGTAAGTGATTGCACCTTAGCTCCTCAAATTTTAACTTTTGTAACTTTGAAAGATGGAGTCCCCTAGCTCAGGAAAATTAAAAAGTAGAAAACATGGTGAAAGCCGTCAAACTAAGCGAAAGAAACAAAAATTGAAGGGGAACATGAGGGCACATAATGAAGATTGAATCAGGACCTCATTGACCAATTACCTGGCTCTGGGCCTAAAGCTAGATGATCAGCACAACTTAGGGTAGAATTATATAAACTAGATGATAAATGTAAGTTTATAGGAGACGTTTGGACTCAAATAAGGGGATATGAATTGTTCAATTTCCATTATCATCAGAGAAACCATTTTGAACCAGTTTGCAATCCATGGAAGCTTAATTTTGGAAAACTGGTGTGCCCTAATGTATTTGTAAATGCAGAATTGGTAAAACTATTAGTTGATCATTATGACCCAAAACACAAAGCTATATGTGACCTGCCTGGAAAACCACAAATATATTTTTCAAAAGAGGCAATAGCAGAGGTTTTTAATTTGGAATGGTTTTGCAATGAAGAGATCATATGTGAAGAATTGGAGAAGGAGTTCTCAAGAATGGACACAATTTATAAAGCTTGGAGGCTCCCAATTCAAAGGATCAAACAGGGCAGCAAGCCAATTCCTTTACAGGATAGTGATGGACCTCTTTATCATGTGGACCTGTTTGAACCTTATATGAAATACACTTACTTCTCAGTATGCTAGGTGTTGGGAATAGATGCCCCGAAATATATGTCAATTGTGCCAATGTTAATCTTAGCAGATATCCAGTACCATAATTCTAGGCAATTTGACTATGCCTTGTACATTTTTAAGGGGCTTGATTCAGGATTGATGACAATAAAAAGTGGTTCATCTACCTTTCATCTCAGGAATTATTCATTATTAAATCATATGGTGTTATATTTTGGACAAGAGTTGGGACTACGACCTCTGGAGATGAGGATTTCTCAGTTTAATAAAGATGGTGCAGCATTACCTGTTCAATTGTGGACTGTTGTTTGGGATAGTAGGTTTACCAATGCTAGTTTTATTCATTTTGAAGAATATTTTATGAAAACACTGTATAAATTGTACAATCATCCTTGTGATTATTCATTATCTAAAGAAATAAAGATATTTCTTCAGCCAAAAGATTTCAATGGGCCAATTGATCATAATTGGGGAGTTTGGTATTGCTTGGAGGGAGCTACCATGATTAGAGTTTATGGGTTTGAAGATGCCCCTTTCATTTTTCAAAAAAAAGTCCCAAACAAAATTGCATATTTGGAGATTTTCAAGTAGATGGATTATTCCAGTGTTATGAATCTTAGTTCCTTTGGAAAGTGGACCTTAATTCCTAGTACATTGTGTTTTGGTGATTTCACTATGTTGGCCAAGGAAGGATACAATTTGATCCTTAATAAATTGTTGCAGTACAATATGAAGAGAGGACCACCCAGAAAGAACTTTGACCTAGAAGGATATATTAACTCTTCTAAAATGAAGATAAACTTTGGAGGGTATCATCATGTGCCCTATCACTTTGATGATATAATCCAGAATTTGGATGTAAAAGAAGCAAAGATGGTGGTTGATGGGTATAATCAAAGGTTGCAGGATGCAGAGTTGTTGTCTTCTGAGGAGGAAGCATCCAAGGATGATATGCCACAAGGTCAACCAAGTAAAGTATCTAGGTTAAGAACTCATCATTATATTTTCCCAACCAGAGAGTTGAGTATTGAAGAAAGTGAAGAAGTAGATGCAAGGCATATAGAATACATATCATTTGTATCTGATGATGAATTTGTTAATTCCCCAGAATTTAAAGTATTTTTGTATAAACAAAAGGGAAAAGAAATAAGGGAAAAGGTTGATAATGTTACTACAGGAAATGAAGAGAAATTGTTGATTGAATTGAGGAAGTGTGTAGATGAGGAGATGACAGGTATGACCCCTGAAAAGGGGAGAAAAATGTTGGAAAATGCTGGTGTCATGATCTTTCCCAGATTAGATCTCAATTTTGCACTTATTTTTGATAGTTTCTTAAAGAATAGTAATCCTACACATAAGCTAGACCAAGAAAAAGTAACCGAAGTGTATGCAGGATCCAAATACAATAGAGATGAAGGATCATTAATGATTTTGGCGTTATATCCACCCCACAGGAAATCAATAGTTATTGATACTGAAAAGGCGTTCGTGCATGTCATGAATTTGAAAGTTCAAGAAGCTGATCCTGTGCCTACCACAAAAATTGGAATTAATGTTGCAAAACTAAGCAAAGCACAAATTCAAATGTTGATCAAGGAGAGAGAGATGAACAAAACAAACAACGAAAGGGTGTCGAGAGAAAATGATCGCCTAAAAGATTTGTTAGGTGTTACTATGAAGACACCCAGGCTGCTTATCCAAGGTGAAAGTTCTCAGCCAAAAGATCATTGGGAAGGATCAAGTGCTTACTCCCAAGGAAAATATGATGCACTTGTAGCAATAATCAAGAAAAGGCAGGACAATTTGACATCTTGGTTGAATAAACTCTAGGGAAAATATTCTCATACACTTGCTGCATTAAAAGAACATGAAAGGATGAATGAACGGATTATGGAGAAGTTTCAATAAGTGAACCAAAGGGATGTTGCTAATAGTGCAACAATTGAAACTGCAAATCATTTTATAAATAGGCATCGAAACTTCTATGAAGAATTATAGGGGGATGCACAAGGATTGAAAAATGCTACTAAGAAGACATTGACTACATTCTCAGATGATAGAGGAGAAAAAAAGGAAGTAACCAAATGGAAAGGTGAGAATGAGTCAATACTACGTGATATCCTGAGGGTTTCTACTGCTGAAAACACGACATTGGAGGATGCAAGCGAGCAAAATGAGAAGATGATAAGGATGGAGATTTCAATCCAGAACGTGGTTGGAGATGCAGATACACACGAACGCTAGGATTATTTGGATCATTTTTCTAAAGTTCATTTATGGCTAAACAGAGCCTGATTATCTCTTAATCTATTTTCTAATATGTGACATTTCTGAAAGGACGCGTCCTTTCATGTTTTTGATGTATAAATATCTATTTCAGAAATGAAATAGGGATATAAGATATAATAGAAGATAAAATAGAATAGATACAGTAGAATACAATGTTTCGCAAATATGAGACTATGATGCATGTTTGAAAATGAGGAGATATCAATGAGAATCATTTAATGTGTTGTCATACTTCTGGTGTCAATTGTTTGTTGTGTTCATTGAAAGCATTACTGTAGTTGTGTCCAAGATTAATGTTTTCTGGTTATTTAAATTGATGTAACAAGTTTATAATCAATTTATTAGTACACATTTTTTGTATCTGTGTGGTTAATTAACTAGTTCTTTCAAAGAGAGATTAAATCCTCTTAATTGATCATAGTAGTCAGGGAAGTTCATCTGGATCATTAAGAAGAACTTAGTAGTCGTAGTCTTGCATGTTTATACAAGTTATAAACTGAAATATATGCCAAACAATTTGAATGTTCTCCAGAAGGAAGTTATTCATTTAGATTTCATTTGACTCTGCATACCCAATAATGCACTAGTCTCTGCATTTTATCACTTAATCTCATTCATTTTTTACATCTGTTAACTGAACATATTAGGTTTTAGTTTTCAATATTACAAATCAAGTTGTATCTATCCACTTCCATTTTCCATTGTGGGAAAAAAACTTCAAAAGAGATAATCACAAGTCAAGTTTGCCTCACACATATAGGTACACCCACCTAGGTCTAGCAGCACCTGAAGAGTAAAAGGTGTAAGCCATTCAACCTTGTCTGTTACCCTAAAACATACCAAGAGATTGGCAACCTCTTGAGGTATTCTTACCTGCATTTTTGGGAGCTAACAAATTGGTGACTCTACTGTTGAAATTAACTTAGAATCAGGGCCTTAGTCATAGAGTCAAAAACTTTACATAGACTCCGCTGGGAATAGGAAATAACAAACTTTTTCTCACTTTTAAGAAAGTGAGTGGCTACTTTGATAAAAAAAAATTCAACATGAATGGAAGAAGATCTCAATATAGGGGAGGTCATATTGGGGCTCCTGCTGGCAGCATTAAGTGGACGCACAAGGATGATAGGGTTGATAAGGGTAAGAAGATAAATGAGGACATGTGCATGATGAACAAAGACAAAACATTGAGGCCACATTGTGAAACATATGACCGTTATGATACATGGAGAGATAATTCAAGTACAAAACCTTGTACCCCAGAAGAACAAAGAAACCCTTTTTACAATCCTCAAAAATAGGTTGAGTTTGAAGCTGAACTCAAAGTTGAACGAATCATAAATCAGCAAGAACATGATCTAAAAATGGAGGGTAATCAGAATGGACCTATTGATCATGAAACTCCTCAAGAAAATTATGAATCTTTAACTTATGAAGAAGTAAAAGCATAGTTTGAATCTCAGAGAAAGGAGATAGAAGAACAGGAGAAAGCCAAGATGATACAAGCAATGAGAGACTTCAAATTGTAGAAATTTCATGCTCAGATAGCTGGTTTCCCAAAGTATGTACCACCTCATAAGCAGGGTAATCATAGTGCAGGGCCTTCTGACCCATCAAAGGTTCCTCACCATCAAATAGGGAATCAATATAGACAGCCAAATCATCCACCTCATATTCCCACACAATATACAAATATACAGACACCTCATGGTCAACATTATGTGCTACATCATCATACACAATACAATAATCCGATGTATCAGTATTAGTACCCACCTAATCCTCCCCCTCATCAATACACAATAATGATCAGACAATTCAATTTGGCAGGGTTTCAATTATACCCTTACCCAATGGATGGCAGTTGGAGAAGTCTGGTGCCTAAGTTTATAGGGAGTAGTGCAATTACTGTTGAAGATCATTTAAGGAGTTTCAATGCCTTCATTCAAGATTTAGATGTACCTTATGAAGATTTACATATGAGGTTATTCATGATGTCGCTTATTGAAGAAGCTAGGGATTGGTTCAACAACCTACCAACAGCCTTTGTTAATTCTCTCCAAGAATTTCAGGATCAATTTCTTGAGCAATATGGGAATCTAAGTGCACCAGATGCTGCTCTTCATGAATTAATGCGCATTTAGAAAAATCATAAAGACTCAATTTATGATTTCAACCGGAGATTCAATAAATTGCAAAATAAGATACCTCCTGGATCAAAGTTGCTAGACTCTGTAGCATTGAGTGTTTATTTGAATGCCTTCAATCCTAAAATAGGGTATGAACTGAGAAATAGGTTCCCAAGAGATTTAGCCGAAGCCCAAAAGATAGCATTAACAATTGAAAATAGCAGGAAGGCTGCTAGGATAATCAGTAAAAGAGAAAACCCTAGGGCTCCTCAACAAACAAATAATTATCAATACAAACAGGAGAACACATACAGAAATGAAAGGCCTAGGTTACATGACATGCCCTATAACACAAACTAGAAAGATGGAAAACCTATAACGGATAGGCCTAGAAACAAAGAAACTCCTAATCCATTAAGGAAGAAGGGAACATATATGGTTAATAACAATTATTTCTGCAAAATTTGTGATAAGCCACATTCCCCAAATTACTGTGTTGTAGCCCAAAGAATGCAAGAAGAAGGAATGCTAATGGGAAACAATGGAGAAGATCATACAGTGAATTTAACTTCAAATACTTTTCACCATGTTGAGGAGAGGTACTCATCTTCAGAGGAAGAAGGTTATGAGTATGATGTTTCAAATCAAAGGTAAAATTTTCACATGGCTGAACAATAGGTTCTTTCTGACTCTGAAGAAGATTATACTGAATCACATTATGTTGAGATGCCTACTCAGTGCAATATGAGGAAACTCACTGAAGAGGAGATAGAGAGATTAACCATTGCTACAGTTGAAGAAGCAAAGAGTAAGTACTGGTTGAGAAATAGGACAGTGAACGAGAAGGAAGGTGTCCCAAGGGGAATCTTTATGAAAGATCAAAAGGTGACACAAGGAGTTTCGAAGAAAATAGAAAACAAACAACATGATAAAATCAAACATAAGCCTGTCCAAAAGGAGGAAGTAAAGGAATTACACAAAGAAATGAAAAAGACTGATCCGCCAAGTAAAAGAGAAAAAGAAGAAAACAAAGGAGAAATGTCAGAACAAAAGAAAATGATTAAGGCAGAGGGTTCTTCTTTTAATTTCACTCAAGCTTTATCCCAGGTAAAAATGTTTGTTCCACTACTTGAGATGATGAAAATTAAGGAATATAGAGATAGTGTTGTTCAATTAATAACAAATGGAAATGAAAAACATATAAATTCTGATAGTAAGGTGGTCACTAAAAATAAGAAAGAAAAGGTAAATATCCCAGAAGTGTGCCTTAATAATACAGTATTAAATCCCCCGCCAGTTGATCCTTTTTTCACTACATTACTAGTAAATAACAAATTGTTGAGGAACTGCATGATAGAATCTAGAGCTGCCATAAATATTATGCTAGTAGGAGTAATGAAACAACTTGGTATGTGGGTGGATACTACTGGAGGGAAGTGCTATGCAACGGATAACAAACCTGTTCCTGTGGTGGGTATAATGAAAGATGTTGAAGTCAAGCTAGCTGCTTATCCTCAGGTGGCCTATAACATTGATATAATAGTAATTGACACTCCTCCTCAGTTTGGGATGCTTCTATCAAGACAATGGACGACCACGGTTGAGGGAAATGTCTAGTTTGATTTGTATTATGCAACAATTCCAGTGAATGGTCAGGAAGTTAAGTTATACAGGGAGCCAAGGATGAACCAAGTCATTGACTATGTACCACAAGATCAAATCAATTGTTTTTGTGATGTGGATCTTGGGAATTTTAAGATAGAGCCAACCCAGCCAGAATTAACCAATAGTGATCCAATTGAAAAGCATGGAGCACAAAATTGCAATGGTGTGTGGAAAATGTACTTTGATGGAGCCTGTAGCCAAGAAGGTAATGGGGCTGGAATAGTATTTGTTTCACCTGAAGGTATTACATTTAAGCATTCATTTCTGTTAACATTTGAATGTACAAACAATGTGGCAGAATATGAAGCTTTATTAACAGGTTTGAATATAGTTGTGAAACATAAAATCAAGTTTTTGGATGTTCTAGGGGATTCTGAGTTGGTTGTTTCACAAATTAAGTCAAAATATGCAGTAAAACATAAAAGACTGAAACAATATAGGAATGTTGTATGGGACACAATTGAGTTGTTTGATTCCTTCTCAATTGAGTGGATTGATAGGTCAAAGAACATAATGGCAAAATTTTTAGCAAATGTGGTGCTGAAGAGAGATGATATTACACTAGCTAGAGTATCACAAATTGAGTTCAAAACAAGGCCTGCTATGCCTGATAACACATATAGTTGGCAGGTTTTTAATGATGATACTGACCTTTTGAAATTTCTTCACTGTATAGATCAATATGAAGCCCAAGAAATAGATTTCAATGCCTTTGTTGAGGAAGTGGATGGGAAGCAGACAATATTTGGGAAGGAGATTTTACAGCTTAAAACAAATAAGCTTCCTAGAGGGTTAGTGGAATTAGAGAGGGTGTATGATGGAAGTGATCGGTCCCTCATGAAGCAAACACCAGTCAAGAGGGAGGATATTGAAGAGATTAACTTGGGGACTGAGATGGCACCAAGAAAGGTGTACATAGGGAAGAAAATAAGCCTGACAATTAGAAGAATGTTGATTGCATTACTGAGAAAATATAAACATGTGTTTGCTTGGTCTTACGAAGATCTAAAAGCTTATAGGGAAGATTTGTTTCAGCATGAAATACCATTGAAGCCAGATACAAAGCCATTTAGACAAAAGAAAAGACCCATTAATCCAACATTGGAACAAAAAATGCAGGAAGAATTGGCAAAGCTCAAAGACGGTGGCATTATCAAACCAATTAGGCACTCAACATGGGTCTCAAACCTGGTCCCTGTGAGGAAGAAAAATAGAGATATCAAATTATGTGTGGATTTCAGAAATCTAAATATGGCATCTCTCAAGGATAATTATCCTCTACCCAATATGGAGGCTATATTACATAAGGTGATAGGGTGCGAGCTACTATCTATGATGGATGGGTTTTTCAGGGTATAACTAGGTTAAAGTTAAAGAGTCTGAGTAGTATAAAATGGATTTTACAACCCCATGGGGGACATATGTTTATCTAAGAATGTCGTTTGGTCTCACAAACGTAGGAGCAACCTTCCAAAGAGCTATGGATGTAGCATTTGCAGAATTAATTAATGCTATCATGGTGGTGTATCAGGACGACCTTACTGCTTACTCAAAGAAGGCTGAAGATCATGTAGAACATCTAGAAAAGGTATTTATTAAAGCTTTAGAATATGGGATTAGTATGAACCCTAGAAAATGTCATTTTGCAGTCATAGAGGGTAAGCTCTTAGGACATATTGTGTCAAAGGAGGGGATTACAATAGATCCTAAGAGGGTTGAAGCTATAGATAAAATTCCAATCCCTAGGACCATCAAAGCCATCTAATCATTCTTTGGAAAAATCAACTTTGTTAGGAGATTTGTTTCTAATTTTGTTGAGATCATTAAGCCCATATAAAAAATGTTAAGAAAAGGACAAACAATATATTGGACTGCAGAAGCATTAGATGCTTTTATATCAATTAAAAAGGCTATCAAGGAAGCCCCTGTCCTTAGGTCTCCATATTTTTTGAAACCTTTTCAAATATTCTCATTTGCTTCATTACATACCATAGTTGTTGTCATGTTACAGAAAAATGAGGAGGGTCACGAGCAGCCTATTTCCTTCTTCAGTAAGTCATTACAGGGGTCAGAATTGAAATATGATATAATGGAAAAACAAGCTTTTGCATTGGTAAAAGCTACAAAGGCCTTCAGACCATATCTTGTTGGAGCTAAGGTAATTGCCTATGTCCCTCATGCGGCTGTTAAAGACATTTTGACACAGTATGATGTAACAGAAAAAAGATGCAAATGGATAAATAAGATCTAAGAGTTTGATATGCAGATACAAATTACTAAACTAGTAAGACGTTAGGGGTTGGCTAGGTTGATGGCAGAAGCAAACATTGAAGCAAATCAAATCTGCAATATAGAAGAGGAAGAGAATGAAATTGTGAGCATTGAGCATACTCCTTGGTATGCAGAAATCATGCATTACCTTAAATACATGAAGTGTCCAGAAGGATTGAGTGATAGCCAAAAAAGAACTTTGAAGCTGCAAGCATCTAAGTATGTGTTCATGGAAGGAGATTTGTTTTGGAAGAACAAGGATGGGATATTATTGTTATGTTTGGATGAAACACAAGGTAAGCATGTCCTAAGTGAAATGCATGAAGGGGTTTGTGGAGGGCATTACTCTGCAAAGAAAAATGGACATAAAATTCTCAGGGTAGGTTATTACTAGCCAAAAGTCTTTAATGACTCCTTTTCATACTTAAGAAGATGTGAAGCCTGCCATAAATTCTCTGGGAAAATGAAGTATCAGGGAGCTTTACCACTTAGGCCTTTACAGGTTGAAGCCCCTTTTCATCAATGGGGAATTGATTTCATTGGGGAGATATAGGAGAAAGCAAGTGAAGGACATAAGTGGATACTAGTGGCTACTGATTATTTTACCAAATGGGTAGAAGCAGTCCCAACCAAGCAAGCTACAAGCAAAGTTGTGACAAATTTTTTAATGGATAACTTCATTACCAGATTTGGTACACCACTAAGACTGATTACTAACAATGGGATGTGTTTCAGATCTGATGAATTCAGAAAGTTTTGTAGCACATATGGCATTACCATTTCTTATGTAGCTCCATACCATCCACAAACTAATGGTCAAGTAGAGTCCAGCAATAAAAGTCTTCTCAAGATTATAACGAGGATGTTAGGTCAGAATAAGAAGGCTTGGGATTCGAAACTGAAACTGGCTGTCTAGGCTAATAGGATCACTGTAAAAAAGGCAATTGGAATACCCATTTGAATTGGTGTATGGAACACAAGCCAGGATGCCTTTACAAAATTTGTTACCAGTTTACAACTTCATCCTTCAGGAAGATTTGGATATTCCATAACCTATTGAGGAGAGAATGGAGCAACTGGCTGAACTTGATGAGATAAGGAGAGTAGCTCAAAACCAGAACATGAAGTTATAGGCACAAATGAAGTACTTGTTTGATAAAAAGGAAAAAGATAGAAAATTTGAAGAGGATGATTTGGTACTGATGTGGAACGCAAGGTTCCCGAAGAAGGGAAAGCACAGGAAATTTGAAGCCTTGTGGCTAGGACCTTTTGTAGTTGTTGGAAAGAGAGGTGAAGATTAATATTATCTACAAAATATGGCTGGTGAGGATCAAGAGTTTCCTGTACATGGGAAATTTTTTAAGCATTTTTTCTCTTGAGCAATACAGAGGATTAAGGGTTGCCAGTGCATGGACAATTCTTGACAATCCTCTCAAATTTTTATCTTCCATGCACAGTAATCTAGGAAATAAAAGGAACAGGAATTGCTAGTACATGGACTATCATGGTTTTCCTTCTCTTAAAAATAAAATCATTTCATGTACAGTAGTATAGGGTAATATTCATTTCCATTTCCATTCATTCCATCTTGCTCACATGATCCATCACCTTGAGTTTGGTCTGCTCACCCAGAGGATCCGGATCCTTGTAATGATCTCACAATCATTCATCCCCAGATGGAGCCACTGTTAGAACTGTAAAAATTTGAAAATTTTTATAGTTATTTATACACATGAGTCTACAAAATAGTCCTCACCATAAGCACATAATTCTCTCTTCATAACATTTTGCCCATATTTTTCCATGTGTTCCATAGAATCCATCGAGTCATGAATATTTCGTTATATAATCCATATCGGCAAGAGAAGGTCAGGGTCTCCCCGACCTATAATGCATTTTTCACTAATGTATACTTGTCGCAGTTTATCGGTAAGACTGCAGAAATATCACACCAATCAGAATTCATATGCAAGCACCTATCGACAGGACACATTTATTATCTCAGTGACAGAAGGATCACATCGGCAAGAAAGCTATCATCGGGATAAACTCTCACCGAGTGCATCATGTCTTACTGACCGGCACACAACGAAACATTTTGACCAAACTAAAAGTCATCGGAGTGAGGTCTTACCGAAAGTATTAGGTCTTGCCGACAAAGCACAAAGGGATTCTATCAAAGAACTATCAGGAGGAAGTATTGTAGTCTTGCTGACCTATAAGTCACAACGATGAGATGTTTCAAGAATAGTCTTACCGAGTAGAGCATATTGGAATAACAAGTTCGGCAAGACAATTAGCATTGATGGGAGTCTCTTCGAGTTTCAGGGTCTTGCCAATAGAACTTATTTCATCGGTAAGACTAATTTCATCGGTGAGAAATATGAAAGTCATGCCGAAGTATGGTCTCATCAGCGAAAATGTGATTATGTCTCAGTGACCAGAAAATACCACGGGGTGTATCTCGGTAAGACACAATGTAGTCTATGAAACATCTCCCCAACTCAAAATTGTCACAATGATACATAAGACTGAAGCGATAACTATCAATGAGACTCTAAATGTTGATGAGACTACAGGATGTTCCAGAAAAAGGTTTAATAATGTTGCAAAAGGATATCGCCCCAGATTTGAAAATGTCTCACCGACAAGACATTTGATGCGACAATGTGAGTTTCAAATAATTTTTCACTCGTGCTTCAGCTGACACATTAATGGTGCGACGGAACAGAATAGGGAGAATTTAATTAAAATCATTAGTGTTGAATTGATAGTAGTAGAATCAGCAAGGCGAACGGAGAACCAGGGCATCCTTCCATTCTGAAGATATCAAGCAGAATACAGTAAGTGATTGCACCTTAGCTCCTCAAATTTTAACTTCTGTAACTTTGAAAGATGGAGTCCCCTAGCTCAGGAAAAATAAAAAGTAGAAAACATGGTGAAAGCAGTCAAACTAAGGGAAAGAAACAAAAACTGAAGGGGAACATGAGGGAACATAACGAAGATTGAATCAGGACCTCATTGACCAATTACCTGGCTCTGGGCCTAAAGCTAGATGATCAACACAGCTTAGGGCAGAATTATATAAACTAGATGATAAATGTAAGTTTATAGGAGACGTTTGGACTCAAATAAGGGGATATGAATTGTTCAATTTCCATTATCATTGGAGAAACCGTTTTGAACCAGTTTGCAATCCATGGAAGCTTAATTTGGAAAAATTGGTGTGCCCTAACGTATTTTTAAATGCAGAATTGGTAAAACTATTAGCTGATCATTATGACCCGAAACACAAAGCTATATGTGACCCATCCGAAAAACCACTAGTATATTTGTCAAAAGAGGCAATAGCAAAGGTTTTTAATTTGGAAGGGTTTTACAATGAAGAGATCATATGTGAACAATTGGAGGAGTTCTCAAGAATGGACACGATTTATAAAGCTTGGAGGCTCCCAATTCACAAGATCAAACAGGGCAGCAAGCCAGTTCCTTTACAGGCTAGTGATGGACCTCCTTATCATGTGGACCTATTTGAACCTTATATGAAATACACTTACTTCTCAGTATGCCAGGTGTTGGGAACGGATGCCCCAGAATATATGTCAATTGTGCCAATGTTAATCTCAGCAGATATCTAGTACCACAATTCTAGGCAATTTGACTATGCCTTGTACATTTTTAAGGGGCTTGATTCAGGATTGATGACAATAAAAAGTGGATCATCTACCTTTCATCTCAGGAATTATTCATTATTAAATCATATGGTGTTATATTTTGGACAAGAGTTGGGACTATGGCCTCCGGAGATGAGGATTTCTCAGTTTAATAAAGATGGTGTAGCATTACCTATTCAATTGTGGACTGCTGTTTGGGATAGTAGGTTTGCCAATGCTAGTTTTATTCATTTTGAAGAATATTTTGTGAAAACACTGTATAAATTGTATAATCATCCTTGTGATTATTCATTATCTAAAGAAATAAAGAGATTTCTTTGGCCAAAAGATTTCAATGGGCCAATTGATCATAATTGGGGAGATTGGTATTGCTTGGAGGGAGCTACCATGATCAGAGTTTATGGGTTTGAAGATGCCCCTTTCATTTTGCCAAAAACAGTCCCAAACATAATTGCATATTTGGAGATTGTTAGACAGATGGATTATTCCAGTGTTATGAATCTTAGTTCCTTTGGAAAGCAGGCCTTCATTCCTAGTACATTGTGTTTTGGTGATTTCATTGTGTTGGCCAAGGAAGGATACAATTTGATCCTTGATAAATTGCTGTAGTACAATATGAAGAGAGGATCACCCAGAAAGAACTTCGACCCAAAAGGATATATTAACTCTGCTACAATGAAGATAAACTTTGGAGGGTATCAACATGTACCCTATCACTTTGATGATACAATCCAAAATTTGGATGAGAAAGAAGCAGAGATGGTGGTTGAAGGGTATAATCAAAGGTTGCAAGATGTTGAGTTGTTGTCTTCTGAGGAGGAAGCATCCAAGGATGATATGCCACAAGGTCAACCAAGGAAAGTATCCAGGTTAAGAACTCAACATTATATTTTCCCAACCAGAGAGTTGAGTATTGAAGAAAGTGAAGAAGTAGATGCAAGGCATATAGAATACAGATCATTTGTATAAACATGCAAGACTATGACTCACAAGTCAAGTCTGCCTCACACATATAGGTACACCCACCTAGGTCTAGCGGCACCTAAAGAGTAGAAGGTCTAAGCCATTCGACCTTGTCTGTTACCCTAAAACGTACCAAGAGATTGGCAACCTCTTGAGGTATTCTTACCTGTGTTTTTGAGAGCTAACAGAGGGAACATCATTATTTTGAAATTATTGTACCATTGCACCTAGTTGAAGGGCTCAATGTTATGCATCCTCATCAAAAAGTGGCAAGCGGTACAGACCTTATGGCAGTGTTCCTCGTGGGTTTCGAGCTCAAAGCCAAGAAAAAAGGGCTTTGTTAGCACTAGTCTTCCTTCCTCAACAAGCAAGCACATGTTGCAAGCAGACAAAATTTTGTGACCAATCTCAGTAGCTTCTATAATGATCTCCAACCCCTTCAGATAGCATTTTGGGAACACCTGCTTGGTTAGCCTCAGAACCTTCCTCTTGGAGATGCCAATGTCTAGCAAGGAAGCTACAAAGTGAGAGGTAATTCTGGTATTTACCCTATATTAGTCCTCATACTCCACATAGTCTTTCCCAAGAACCCACTTAATAGCTTTTTCATACAAACAATTATCTATGTTGATCATGTGTTTTAAACGCCTAAACCTAATTTTTCCAAAAAAGGCAGATTGAGTCTTTTTACATGTAAGCCTAATGAGAGTCTCCATAACTACTGCTACTTTTGCTAAGTAATGAAGCTACTTACTTTTTCCTAAGGCTAGTTTCTAAGAAATCACTAAGTACAAATGTGAATTGCCATAATGCCAAAGGGTCTATTTATAGATGGGAAGACGATCCTCTAATTGGGAAAGGTGTGCTTATGTCAAAAGCAAGTGGTATGAGAGAGAGTCCTGACAAGATATATTGTGGCATGCAAAATATTGAATACAAGCAAATATAGTTTCAAATTGTTCAAATTAAGCCTTTTTAGAGGAGAAAAGAGGAGCCAGCTGTTGGTACAAAAATATTTTTGTCCTAGTAGATCAAACAAAATCTCTTTTGATTAAGTCATTGGTTGATGTGCCCTATCAAAATCAATTAATCATTAAATGTAAAAGCTTGCAAAAAGATATGGCATTGCCGATCTGGTACCTTTTCCAAGGAAAAACTAGAGTTGTCGTATATGGGGTCACATCCAGTGTTATGTGGAATCCTTTGGCGATTTGGTGGCCTCTTCGCACTAGTGACAAGGTTAGTGGTGCATGTCATAATTAATGTGAAAGATAGTGTGTCCTCTTGCTAATCCGCTATTTTTGAAAATCAAAAAGGCAGTTAAGAGCGTCGTGTGGAAGACATTAATCTTGCAAGGTTGGAAAAGCATGTAACCACCTCAATCATTTGCAGAGAGGACTTTCAAAAAATAAAGTAGCAAAATACAGGAAAAAATGGCTGAGATTGCAAAAAGCTCAACCCAGGCTGTCGTCACCATAAACATTGAAGAAAGAAGAATGCAGGCGCCTTGCGTGGACATTTATGATAAAATTTCTTATGCAACCCCAGGTATTCCAACTAATCCTTTATTGCCTCACACTCAGCCACTAGACCAAAAATTGTTAAACATAATTTTTACTAGGAACCAAGTTTTATTTGCAGAGGATTGGGATAATGTTCAGGATCTAGAGCTATCCCAGAATACTAAGAGTCTAAGAGAAGCCACGTGTGAAAAAATGAGGAATCTCAGTGATCCTTTTTATGAGCTGTTGTGGAATTGTGGTCTTCTTCAATATATGGTTCCTTTGGTACACTATTGTCTAGAAATTGTGTCCCTCTTAATGGTCTTGAAGGTGTTGAATATTTCAATATTTCCAAATTACACATGGCCTGGGGAGGATTTAAAGTGGCGCAATAGTTTTTCAACGCCGAGACTAATAAGCCAATAGATTACTTAGTTTCACCTAGCTTTCCTCTTAACCTAGTTGCTTTCAAATCAGGTACGACTTCCATTTTCTCCATGTTGGCATTGATATGTGGGTTAGATATGGACAAGGAAGTCTCATATTTCCAAATGAGCGTAGGATTCATGCTAAAATGGAATAAAGTGCCTCCATTAATGGACTTTGCAAAAGCCATTGTACAATGAATGTGTCAACAGTTGAAGGGGTTCGAGCCAAGCTCCAGGTTTAGGTATCCATCTTTCTTGGCCTATATGATTTTGTTTCAGAACCCTGATTATTTCTAGGAGTTTATGCCCTTACTAGTATTTGATGAGAATGGTGCTAGAAAACCAATTTCAACTTGGACTCTGGTCCTTTCAAAAATCTTTGATTATTGTGCGTTTTTAGATGCATTCCTAGCTCTGACTTTGAGAGCTTTGGATCAAACGAGAGTTCAAGGGTCTAGGCACTTGATGCAAAATCAAATATCATGGCTGAGGGGCCTGGTGCCACCTTGTGATTATTTTTTTAGTTCAAAATTTACAATGCTCCATATGCAAGGTTTCGTTCAAGAGCCTTTCTGGCTCCCGCATTTTGTTTCTAACAGGTTGCTAGCCTTAGAAGTCCTCAGGCAGCTATGCAACATTGAAAGTGATTACTGGGGGGGTAAACATCTGACTTCCTATGTGGTGCTACCAATTTTTTTTGGTTTTGTAACCTTGGTTAAGAAAAAGAGTTCAAAGGTTAATAGTGTCGAGGTATTGTTTTCTGAATTGGGCCATCTCGGACTGGTGCTTATCAGTGATACATGGCAATATAATCCAGTGGGTAATTTAGCTAAGGTAGGCATTAAAATCCCTCACCAGCCTCAATCATTTTGGGACCTTTGGAGGAATGCAAATGAAGGAGATGAGAAATTATATGTCGGCCTCAAGCACTTACCTTCCAGCACGAACCGACTTCCTTGGCTAAATTTCTATCATATATTGGCTAAGTCTAACCCTAATCATGTAATAAATCAGTTCCTTTACAGCCAATTGGCAAGACATGGATGGAAACTCGAGAAGATTAAAGCTTTCTAGATCTATAAGAAAGAGATTAAAACAACTAATGGGCTCTATCAAGAGGTGGGCTTGGATGATTGGTTTGATGAAGTTTGGAACCATGAGCACCCGAATAGTGATGATTCTCCAAATCCTTCAGATTCCAAGAGATATTGTGAAGTAGAAAGAACTACCCTGGGGCATGGAGAAGAAGTAGCCCAAAAGGCTCCAATAATTGAAAAGGGTCCTGTGCAAGAAAAGGTCGTTGGTGGACAACAATTTCTGTATGAGGAATCCTCAAATACACAACTATCAGATCCAACTAGTTCCTCAAGATCGAGCAAGAAAAGATCAAGCTTTGCTAGGCGCCACAAAAGAGTTATTTTGGACCCAGATGATTCCCTAGAGGAGAAGAGACCTCAGACTGAGAAGGTAGGAGAAGGAGAACAATAACAAGAGGTATTTGTATCTACTATGAATCTTTAGGAAACTCAGGTACATTTCTCCCCTTCTTCTCTCTCTTCTATGTCTCTAGTTTCCTCCACACCTGCTTCTACCATGCCGCTTGCATCAAATGTTCCTCTCACTGGTCACCTAGGGTAGGTCAACCTTGGTTCCCCTAGAGATCCCCGTTCACCTCCTCCCATGTCCACTAATCTTGAGGTGCAAATAATAGCAACACATAATAGGCCACTAAGTCAAAAATTTGTGTCTTTGATGCCTCAGTGTCAGGTGGCTACTTCTCTGGCCTTTTTCCCTGCTATGCTTTCATCATCCCAGAGTAGTCAACTTCTTTTTCCCTTTTCCCTTGCAACCGTTACGAGACCTAGTAAATCCACTGATACAATAAGCACGCTGTCATTCCCAGTGGCAATTTCCCTATAGTATCCTTTTGCTAGTGGATTAAGTATTTTTCCATAGGAGTATTTCTTGTAGGTGGATATTTCCAAAAGCGCTCAAGCTAATAAAATTAAGAAAAGAAGAGAAAAAAATGCAAGAAAACTTGTGGAGCCCCATGTAGACTATGTTCAACAAGGGTCAAAATTCATTGATGTTTGTGAATTTGACACCCAACGTCATCAAGCTGTTTGGAGAGATACAACCAACTAATTATTCTGTCAATGTTGTTCAACTTGACTTGCAACAAGCTCGTCCACAGGACAAAGTAGAATTGATGGAGGAAACCCAAAGGGTGGTGATGACTGATTTCCTTAAGCTCAACCACCAGATGAAAAAGAAAGATGAAGAAATAAGTGACCTAAAGAGGAAGGTGATCCTTTGGTCAAATAAGTATAAAGCTCGAGAAATTGAACTCAATCAACTCTGGGATGAGAGGACTGACTTTGAAGGAAAGGCCATTAAACTTTAGACTCTAAGTGCAGAGGTTGTTCATGCCTTGCAGAAGGAGATCGAGCAACTCCAAGCAACTGATACATCCCTTTGGGATGAATTAAAGCAAACAAATGATGGTCTGAAAGAGCTCTGGTAGAGTACTAATGATGAAGTGAATGAGATGAATGGTGCATTGGAGCGGGAAACTAAAAAGCTGAAGCAGACCGAGTTGGTCCTAAAAGAGAGGGAAGAAGAAAATGTTGCTTTGACGAATCAAATTTTGGTCCTAGAAGGAAGCATCATAGAGTTGAAAACATAACTAAGCAGCAAAATTGTAGAAATAGACATTTTGAGATTCTGGCCTCCTGTATCTCAAATAAACTTGCTAGAAATAGCAAAAGAACTACATGCATCATACTGGGATAAGGTCAATTCATTATGCCTTACCTTACAACCCACACTCAAATTTATGGTGCAGGCTATCAATTTGTGCAGATTGGTTGTCGAATCAATGCAACGGGCGTAGGAGATGATTTTTGATAGGTTTCTTGAGACCAGACAACTGCTAAGAAAATTGTATATAGCCTTCATTGAAGCATTGAGCATTGTGGAAGTTATAAATCAGACAACGACAACCATGAGCGTGAACATCCTCATTTCCACGCATGAGGCTATTCAACATGTTGGCAAGTGCACAATGAGGCTAACTCAAATCACAAGTGATATGTGAGCTCAATTTTCTTGACTGACTCAGTGAGGACTTCTGTCAGCTTTCCTGGCTGACCAAACAGTAGCGGTCATCGAACACATTATTGAGAAGATTGAAGAGAAGAAGCAAGATTTATCTATGTTCCAGTATTTTGACCAACCTCTGACTATCGCTAATATTGAAAACATGGTACATTAGTTGGCACAACTCCTTTTCTAGCTCTAGTCCAAGGTGAAAGTATTTGGCAGATTTCCTTTTAACGAAATTATTGATTTGAATATGGTGCATGAAAGTTTACGCAATCTCACTACACCATCGGAAAAAGTCTGGACATCCCTTCAGGCTTCTCTCTCCAAACTATGAGCATTTTCCCTTTAAGGTGGGACTGGTCTGCGAGGCTGTGATCTGGAGGTTCTCATTTAGTAGGAAAAATTCCCCTACGAGTTGCCAGACTGTGAATAATTATTCACACACCGCTCTTTTCCTTCGTGGTTTTTCTTTGTTTGTGGCTTTGCTTTTGAATAATGCTCATAGCTTTCTGGATGTTGACACGTGTCGTCATATCAGAGCTTTCCTTTGGGACACTTTTTTTCTTTTTTCTGAGCTCCGACTGTGTGACATGTCACCTCAGTTTGCTTTTCGTTCGACTAGGATCCACATCACAACTTCTACCAGGAGCTTTCCACATGGTGTTAGTTCAAGCATTGGTTCTTTTTGTTCGATGATGGTTCCAACGACTTCCATTTTGTCATCGCGTGTCCTTTCCTTTTTACTACTACATGGCATGTATCTCCCTGGAATGTGCCTGTTGGCGTGCTATTCCTCCATCTTTTATGTTGGTGTCGACACTGGTGAACCTTTCTGTTATTGCTTGCACTAAGAAATCTTTATTGTTGATGGCTTTGCTAGAGTATCTTTTTGGTTGGAACCTCCAGGCGGTGGGCTGGCTAATTTAAGGAGCCATTTATTCATTTGTTGGTGGTTGTTAGATGAGTAGAAAAACTTTCTTGAGCATTAAGAATTAGCCTCTATAGTGTTTTATTGTTAAATTTGGACTTACAAACTATGCCATTATCCCTCGGCCTCTTTTTTTTCAAGTATTTGATAGAACATTAGACTATGCTAGCAATTTCTGAGATATATGGACATCTTTTTCAAGCTTTTGTAATCTTTATATATAACTTAGTGTAATACAAATCATGTTGCTACTCTTTTGTGTTATTCTCATGCTGTAAGGGTTATATTATGCAAATGTTTTTCATGTTCTTATGTCTGCAGTGTTGGGAATCATTCATTTGATATACACTTATAATGGTTTGAACCTTTATTTTCACAATGTGCTTGCTTATTTCATCATTGGTCTGGCGCATCACCTTAGAGTAGATTTGTGTGTTTTAAGTTAATTTCTTGCTCCCTTTTCTCCCCCCATTAAAAAATGAAGAGCCGACTTCGATTAAATCCCGAAGGTCACTTAGTTGTGTGCATACGTCCCCAAACAACTAAGTTTACCATAAGGCTACTACCCTACAATTTTTGTGTCAACAATAGGCAATAACATTTCTTTTCCATATACTAACTCATACAAAAAAGTCTTGGGGACTTGCTTAGGAGTTATGCGTTCTTCCCAGAGTGCCACTCAAAGATTTTTATGCCATTCCCACTTGTGCTCCAACCCGATTCTTTTGATGAGTCAGACTAAATTTTTATTAGTTGACTCTGCTAGGCCATTACCTTGCAGGTAGTAATTTGACGATGTCTTCAAAAATATATGATGCATGAGTGCAAATTGGTATACCTTAGAGCCTAGGAAATCCTTGGCGTTGCCGGAGATGATCATTTTAGGAGGGATAAATCTCGTCATAAGTTCTTCAAGGAAGTCTACTATCTCCACCTCTATTGCATTCTTTAGGGGCATGGCTTTGGTCGATCTTATGAAGTAGTATACCACCATTAAAATCCATTTATGTCTAGCGCTGGAGGCGGGATTAATCATTCCAATGAAATCAAGGCCCCATTGTGCAAATGGCTCATCAACTACTATCAAGTTGAGGGGCATTGCAGAATTTATTCTTCCTATGAAGAATTGGCATTCCTTGCAAGCTTTAACCAAGGAATATGAGTCATTGAATAGTGTGGGCTAGAAGTACCCAACATACATAATTTTTATGGCGGTGGTCTTTTTGGATAGATACCCGCCCACAAGACTGTTGTGGAAAGTGTCGAGAATCCTATTAGCTTGCTCTATGGTGACACATCGCAATAGAACGACGTTAAAGTTCATTTTGAAATGGACCCCTTCAATAAGTGCATATCCATTGTTCTATAGTCGGTAGAATCTTCTCTTTTGAGAAGGAAGGTCGGGTGGATATTTTCCTATGTGCATGAATCTCACCCTATTCACTAGCCAACAACCTTCAAACTCAGACTCATTCATTAGAATCAACTCTGACTATTCTTCTTTGGTTGTCATTTCTTCATCATGCGCCAGATATTCGCATAGTCCTCTTCCTCGAATGGTCTTTGTAGGCTTGACCTCAATGTCATATTTAAGGATCTTGGTGATCCAATAATCCCTCTTTTTAGTGATTTCTCCTTCCATGATGTATTCATGTAGACTGGAATGTGTGACATAAACAACCACCTTGTTGCAAGAGATTAGGTGTTGAAACTTCTTGAGTCCCTTAACTATTGCAAAAGCTTGCCTCTTGATGAATTTGTAGTTCATCTCATATTATTTTAGGGTCTGAGAGTGAAATACTATTTGATGTTCTCCCTTTCCTTCATCATCTTTATGTATATTAAGACAATAGCAATGCTTGACTTACTATTGAATACATACATTATGAATTCCTTTGATAGGTCTAGATTGACCAACACAAGACTCGAATAAATAACATCCTTAACCTTCTTGAAGGCTTCTCTCGCTTCTTTAGTCCATTTAAATAATTGATCCTTTTTCAGCATCAAGTTGATTAGTTTGATTATCGCTACAAAATCCAAAATGAATTTTCTCACAAAGTTTACCTTCCCCAAGAAAGATTGGAATCCCTTCTTGTTGACCGATAGGGGAAGTTCTTTGATTTCTTTCACCCACTCGAGATCAATTGCAATTCCTTCTTTCGACATTGCGTGTCCCAATAGATTTCCTTGTGACACCCTAAAAACACATTTTTTCAGGTTCAAGGAGACCTTGAACTCCTAGAATTTTTTGAAAACCATCTCAAGGTGATCAAAATGATCATCCTTATGTTTTGGAGAAAAAAATTAGATCATCCAAATAGATTAAGATAATGTTGTTAATTAATTCACTAAAAGTGATATCCATGGCCTACTGAAAAGTGGCTCTTGCGTTTGAAAGGTCGAAAGGAATTTTAGCATATGTGAATGTTCCCCACTTGGTAGTGAACGTCATCTTGTGTCGGTCCTCTTCTCTAACATGAATTTGATTGTAGCCAAAGAATCCATCTAGTAGAGAAAACATTTCTGATCTTGCACCTATTTGCAAGATTGTCTCCATAGAATGGAGCGAATAATGGTCTTTTAAGGATGCTCTGATCAAGTCCTGAAAGTCAACACACAAGCGGATGTCTCCATTCTTCTTTCGTACTAGCACCAAGTTGGATATCCATGTTTTGTGCTTGATCGAGAAGACAATCTGAGACTGAATTAGCTTTGTTAACTCATGTGCCAGCATATCTTTGATCTTCGGGTTAATTGGGCTCTATTTTTGGTAGATTGGTTTGGCACCTTTCATTAGCTTTATTGTATGTTAGATGACATCAAGATCATATCCCTTAAGGTCATCATATGAATAGGAAACTACTCCTTCGTACCTTATGTAGAAGTCAATGAGCCCCTCTTTATCAGTATGTGGGATGTCTTTCCTGACTTTGAGCTTTCTCCCATCTCCTACTTGAAGGTCTACATAGTCACTTTTGTCTGCTGCAAAATTCCTTTTATCATTTCTTTCATCATCACAATTGAAAAGGTTTTCAAGAGTGACAAGCCCCTTTGGAAGCCTATTAGACCTTAGTTGAATGATTTGTCTGTCATAGGCTTTGACAATTTTTGGTTGGAGTTGGTTGGAAAACTCTCCCGACTGTTAGATGAACAAAGCGATGTGTTCATAACTATCAAATACTTGCTAGCTTTGTTCATTACCTGGAATCTCTGGTTAGACTATCACTCGTATAGAGTGTTTATTATGTATTAGGTTAGAGGCCAGTTCGAACTGAGATCTGATTGTGGTCATGCAATCTGCACTAGTTTTTTGTTCTCAAGGCATTGTCTGGATGTTGAAGGCTTCACATCCTTCTATTAGGACCCAAACTCTATGTTTGTAGGATCTCATGTGGACATTCTTGGCTATGGAAACCCATCAAACTTGGTTGACCACTAGTTCAGAATCTCCAAACACCATCAATTGCTTGATTCCCATCTGCTTCACAAGGCTCAAACCTTGCACTAGGCCTTCGTATTTAGCTTCATTGTTCGAACAAGCGAACTGGAAGCAGAAAGGCTAAAGTATCTTTTCATTGTGTGGGGATGTCAAACATATCCCAGCTCCTACACCCACTTTGCATCTTTCTCCATCAAATTCAAATTTCCATAGCTTTGAAGCTTGGTCACCTTCATGTTCCTTCATGAATTTCAAAATCTCTTGTTCATCATCAAAGATGACATAGCTTCCCAGGTTAGTAGCATGATAGTTTTTGAAAGGATCAACATCTATATATTCGCTTAAGAGAACTTACTCTTTATCAGTCTAATCTTCGGTCACCTTTTCCTCTTCTAGCAACTTAGTGCAATATGTCTCCTCTTTAGTGAAAGAGGTATGGGAAACTTCAAAGTTGATTATAGCTTCACCGGCCACATGTTCCAAGTGCAAAGCTTCAGACACTATTTTCATTTTAGCTCCATGCTTGGTCCTTAGGATCAAGTACAACCAGTCTAGAGAAAGATACCATCCTATCTTTGAAGTGAATTGTTAGGATAGGCAGAGGCCGAACATAGGGGAGACATCTATGATTATAGTGTCTTGCAGAATTGTGATGCTAGGGCAGGAGAATAAAGTCAAGGGTTGGTCTTTGATGACACCTACAATTTTGAATTTGTTCCCATCAAGTTGCATAACCCCCTCTTTAAAGGTTCATAGCTAAGTCCTAAGGATTTAGCTATCTTCTTTGACATGACTGTAGTGCTAGCGCTAGAGTCAATCATGGCATTATGCAATAATTTCTCTCCCAAAATGAGGGTTAGGAAGAAAGGTTTCAATTTTAGCTTATTTTAAACTCAGAAGGGGCTTCCTCTATGTTATTTGTGAGAACTTTGACAAGAGGTGATTGATCAACATCTTTTTCTTTGAGCATTTTTTCTTTTGGTTGAATGATTAGATCCTCCTAAAGAGCCTTCTGTAGTAATTTATTCTATTTTGGAATAGCTAAGATATCCCATAGGGACACATTAGCAAATGATTTTTTCAATTGTTCTACCACATTGAATGGTGGAAGATTTGGAGGCTTCTACTCCTTAGCTCTCATTTCCATAATTACCCTTTGTGGCAGACCTTGTTGTGCCACTGCAAAGGTACTGGGAAGCTAATCAGAAGCACTTTTGGGTTGCGAATTGACTAGTTGCGAAACAACTAATTTTACCATGAATATCCTCTTTGATCAAGTGTTGTAATCAAACTGTACTTGTAGGGTTTTCAAATTGGATGCATCATTTGTGAATATTGTCTCTTTTTCTTCCATCCATGAGAAGAGTGTGTGATTGGGAGAAATATATGTTTCTTGCTCCAAGGACATCCCCTGCATTTGTGTGGTAAGCACCACATTTTCCATTTGTGGAGAGGCGTATACATAACCTCCATGGTCTGACATTTTGCCTTGACTACGTTTGTCTACCACCTTTTGTTGTAGATTGCCGCGTGGGAAGATTTGGGGTATATGTGAGTCACCACAAGGGAAACACCAGGGGTTGGTGTCATTGACTAAATTGTTTTTCCCCACTGTCAGCTCTCTGCTCGAGCTTGGGTTAGTATTCTACAATGGAGAAGGCAGTAGTACTATTTGATTAGTTGTTTACGCTTGTGGATTTGTGTAGGCACCTCCTTGGAACTAGTTTTTTTGATAAGAAGACCTTCTACCTTGATGATTCTGATAAGTTGAATTTGGAGGCATGACCTAGTTTCTTTTGATCACAACTATCTCATTGGCCATAGCCCGCAACATCTCCTTAAAGTCGCTTATATCATCCTTCAAAAAGTCAGATGTGGAAGCAACATCTTGTGCTACCCCCAGGTATGCATACATGGATTGAGGAGTGATTACTGTAGACACCTAAAAATGACCTAGGCCTGCAAGCTTCATTTTTACCACTTTCGTCCTAGCATAATTATGTCATTTAATTATGTCCTTGGTCCACATTCGACTATTGATTAAATAATTCATAATTATTTAATTAATTCATGTCAGTTATTCTTCATGATTATTAAATAAATAAATTTTATTTATTTATTAAATACGTCATTAATTGTCTAAGTCTTCCTTTAATTAAATAAATTTCTTAATTTATTTAATTTCCCCTTTTGCATTTAATTCTTATTGATTGTTAAATAAATGAATTATATTTATTTATTTAATACGTCACTGATTGTCTTAATTAAATAAGTTGATTAATTTATTTAATTAATTGGTCTTATCTGCTAAATTAAATAATTAAATTTAATTATTTAATTGCCAATTTCATATTCTTCTCATTTTAAATAAATTAAATTATTTAAAATGTCATGTCAATCTTAACTGTCAGTCCGTTTTGATAAATAATCTGAAAAAGATTATTAATTATCTCTCAAAATCTATAATTTGAATTATTTTAATTCAAATTAGTAATTAATATTCTAAAAATCAAGCAATCGGGTAGATTCTTGATTTTTCCAAATCTTATCTTCAGTTCACATCTTATCTTCTTGATTTTTTGAATCTTGCAAATCAGGTAGTATTATCTTCTTGATTTTTTGAAATTTTTTATTTCTTTAATTAATTTCCTCATTTATTCTCCACCGTCGATCCGATTTTATTCTGACCGTTCGATTGAGTATTTTGCCTTAACCCTAATTAGGGATTCTCGGGTTTAATCTGGATTGTTCATTTTAGGTTCTTGTCATTGATTTATCTCGTCCGTCCGTTCGAAATGGCCTTTTCTATAAAATGCCATCTTCTTCTCATTTTTGAGGACACACATTTGGTGTAATTACTATAGGAATTTATTTATTTACTCTCATGTTCATGGTCATAGGCAATCTTAGTATTTCAATTTTGGCATTATTTCAGACATAGGCATTGGTTTGTAGACATAGTCATTTAGGCATATCAAATCCTTCAAATCTTGTTGTAAGGCTTAGGCATTTTAGATTGCTCGATTGACGAATCTGAGGGCAACATTATCCAGCAAGCAAGAAGGTATTATGAAAGGGAATCATGGAGGTATCAACAATCAAGTATAATTGTTCTTTTGTCTACTTCCTTTGTGTTTCGTAAAATCTTTGGGTTTCGATTATTATTTATTGTTTATTGCTAACTCTCCAAATCTGAAGAAATCCCATTATTACATTGGTGAACCCGACTCCATTTTGCTTGTTTCTGTATGGTTTTTTTGTTGTTTTATGTTGTTTTACAGGTACAGGTGCGGATCGACGCAATTATTTTTTTTAACATCGCGACGCATTTGATGCGTCGCGATGCATCTGTTGATAGAAGCGACGCAATCGACCTGACAAGCCACAACTGACATCCTGAACGATGCATTTGATCTCCCGAGCCGCACTTGAAGACCCGAATGACGCATCTGCCCTGTCGAGCCGCAACTGTTTGGTAAAATTTTCTTTCAGTTTTTCCATTTTGATTCTCAGATTTTTGGGTTTTTCTGGTTACTGGTTTTCTGATTTTCTATTTTTTTCTATTTTTTTTATTCCTGCATGTTAACTAGATTAGATTTTTCTTGTGTTACTAATCTTTTCTTGTAGCGTGTGGCAATCCTCATTCTTTTGTCGAAGACCATTGCATAAGAGACTACTAATATTCATTGTTTGCAGATTCGCATGTCAAAGAAGGAATAACAAAACTTTGTGCTTGTTTTTCTTAGAGTAGCAAACATTTGAGTTTGGTGCATATAAAACAAAATCATATCTTTTATGCTTGATTGTGATTGTGGGATGGTAGGTGAGTATGCTCTCACTTGGTGAAAACCTCGTGATCAAAAAACCAGACCCATTCTTTTATGTTATATTACCCTTCACGATTCGGTATATCGGAGTATCCTCTCCCCTTGCGCATTCGTGCGATCCTGGGTGTAAGAGAAACAGTTACTGACTCTAGAACTTGGGCCTGTTCTGGTGGGAAAAATTACTCACCCCAAGACGACTCAGACCAGTAGCACCCTAACACCAAGGGACTTCCAGCCGGTATAGAAAAGTGGGTTCTTGGGGAAAGCCCAAGAATCACGAGTGTGGTTTCGACGAGATGGATCTGAAAGGAGACTCTCGCCGCATGGATCACGCCCCACGAACAGAATGCCTGAATTAAAACCCTCTTGTCTTAGTGTCCAACCGTTCTATTGGCCGTTGCTTGGTATAGTGCAGGGTACAGTATCATGCCCGAAGACACTCACTACTGATCCCCTTGAGTAGAGATAGCAATTCTTGGGATGTCACTACCCAAAGAATCTGAATTAGGTGTGCTCAAATGACGTTAATGAGCCGTGGAGGGGAGCCAATGCCACCAAAATTCTAAGCTATCCGCTCTTGAGAAGGAAAGGTGTTTATCACCAATCTGGGGTATAAAGGTGGGCTACACCAAGTATACAAACCCTTGCCCTATTGGCCTTTTAGGATTGTACTTGTCTCATGTGTGCTTGCTTACACCAAAACATCGTGCTTGTCAAGTGTTTTCTAGATTACTCAAACAATATACACAACATTCACAAATCTGGACAAAAACAGTTGACCTTGGACAACTCAAACTTTTCAACAAGACATTAGAAAACAATCTCAGTCCTCATTTTGAACTTAGACTTGGTATTGTCCATCATAGTCCTCATTTGGTATCTAGACTTGGCATTGGTCATTTTCCTTAGTCAACATCTTCATTGTCACCTTAGCATTTGGCATCCTTTCTTGACCAATTTTATCACCTTGCATTAGTCATTTCCCTTAGAAAAACATCATTATCACTCTGCATTTAACAACATCATGACATCCACCACCTTGTCTTCCCTTCACCAAGATATGGATAGGCTTGCTAGTAAAATCGAATACGAATTACTCTATAGAGGTCAATACCAAGAAGCCTCAGACTTTAGGAGACAATTTATCCAAGCCAAAAATCAATGTCCTTCGTACCAACAACCCATCAGTCCTAGTCCTCCGTCCATCTACCCTCACTACCAAAATTCACTTAACACAAATCCTACCATTAATTCACAACAAATGTCTAGTTATCACCCTTATCCTAACTTTGACAAGGGAAGTCAATTGTCCACTAGTCCATTCCATGTCTCCCCATCATATGCTAGTCCTTCACCTATTAATCCCGTCCAAGTCTGCATCCCTTATCAATCATCTACCAACTCATGTCAAGTCCCCACATCATACCATACCGATCCGGTCCAAGTCTCCATGTCCTCTTTCAATCAACCTTATACCAATCCAGTCGAAGTCTCCATTTCATATCCTTGTCCTTCAATAGTTAATCCAGTCCAAGACTCCATGTCCTATCTTTGTCCCTCACATGCTAGTCCAGTCCAAGTCCCCATGTCATACCCTTATCCTTCAGATACTAGTCCAATGCAAGTACCCATGTCATATACTAATCCTTCACATACTAGTCCAGTCCAAGTTCACATGTCCTATCCTAATCCTTTGGTCATTAATCCTTTTCAAGTCATCCCCTCACAAGCCACATCTAGTCATGAAAATTTTGCCATTGCTCAAAGTCAAATCCCATTGTCTAAACTTGAGGATACATGTCAAAATGAAAGCCCAAAGCATAACCTTATAATGTCACCCTCATGTCAAGAACAAGGTAGTCCATCCCATGACCCTATATTAGACTCCATTCAGGGGGTCCTTCAAGACAATCATGACATCCAAAACACACCTATCCATGACAACCCCATCTTTGAACAAGACCCTACCATTGACCAAGAAGTCCAAATCCATGACAACCCCATCTTTGACCAAGACCCTATTGTTGACCAAGAAGTCCAAAATGATCCACTCCTTGACCTTTACACCATTCATGATCAAACACTTTCCAATCCTATACAGGCTTCGACTATTGATAGTTTCCAAAATGAGACACTTACCTCCATTACACACATAGATGATATTCCTCAAGCACAAGAGTATTCCAATATGGACATATTTGAAAATGATCAAGCTATAGCTAAATTTATAGGAATCTATAACATTGGCCATCATGATGGCTTCGACATTGACTTGGAAGTACCAACAGAATCGTCTGAACTTGACATGTCACAAGATCAGGCCAAAGATATCAGTCAGGAATATGTCCAACATGACAATGAAGCTAAGACACTTTATCAACTAGGGTCATCTATCTTTGTCAAAGCAGGCTTTCTTGCAGATGAAAATATTACAAGTGACAGTATCCACATACCTAATGATGGGTTAGCATCTTGCTTTCAAAACAACAAATACCCCATCACAAATAGAATCTTTCAAAGCATGCAATATCAAGGCAAAGGACTAGGCATACATGAGCAAGGCATTCTTGAACCAATACAACTTTAGGAAAATTATAGACATCAAGGTCTTGGCTATTCCTTAGACAACAAATCAAATGATGTCAATGGTACCTCCTCGATACTGGGGGCAACCTTGTCAGATACAAATGTCAAAATGGAGTCCATGAGAAATCCTTGTCATAAGATTGTTGCCAACACCCCCTCCACCCACACCATGAACCGTCATTCCATCATAAATAAACCTTCCCTTTGGGACCAACAAAAACAAAAGTCTTACAAGTCAAAAGATCAAAATCAAATGTCAAAGACCATTGAATCAAACAAAAGGACAAGTGGACAAATGAAATTAAAATGGATTCCAAAGAAAGATGGATCAAACAAAGACACCAAGTCAAATACAAAAGTCAATCACAATGAGGAGCCACAAGACAAGAGGACTCCCACATACAAAAAATGTTCACCTCCTTCAAAATGGTCATCAAACAAGGCATCTAAAAATGTTGGTTCCAAACACCATCCCTCCAAAATCCATCATCCACCATACCAAGTTTGGAAAATAAAAAATCATTCATCCAAATGTCCAAACAACCTTTCCATGTCTACCATCATTTGTAATAATCCTACATCTCGCCTAAAGTCCAAAAATCCTACGTCACAAATCCGTCGCATCATGGCAGCAACTCTTTACCACAAGGACTCTCATGGCACTCTATTGCGATGTGCGTATTTTGATAAGGCCAACTCTAGTATCAGAAAGGACCACAATGACATCGATCAGTTGTATACAAGTGCTACAATCCTGAGAAGACAACTCCTTCAACAAGGTCATTATTGTCATATCATGGCACCAGTCTCTACAATGACACCGTCAGTGGATTCAGAACAGTCAGTGGTTATCTAAAGCATCCAAGCTATCCACAAAATCAGAAATACAAAAAAAAATTGAAAAATGTAAAAAATTGTCATCCTGATGAGAACCTGGCAAACAGGCATCTTGGTGACACCAAAAAAATCAAAAATTCAAGAAAATAGTAAAAAGAAAAATTTCATCTAATGGTGAAAACCTGGCAAACAAGCGCCCTGTATAAGTACCATGATGAAAACCTGGCAAACAGGCATCATGTGTAAAATAAATCGTCTATGTGGACTCTTACACTTGGGGGCAAGTCGTCTCATTTCCCATGCCTTCCTCATGACATTGACATCCATCTAAGCCCTATCATTTCTGTCCATTTTCCCACCTACCTTGGTCTTGACATAAAACTGGCACACATAAATCATGCTTTGGGAAAACTCTTGACATGTCTATCATTCAGTCATACACGATTCATGAAACATCATATCATCGACCATCATAGTCTTATTGTCCTTATACGACATAGTCCTTGAAAATCATAAGAAAATTCCCTTAGTCTCATGTCTCCCATCTTTTACCAAGGCCACCTCTTATCCTTTCATGCCTGTCACCTATCTTGGCTTTCCCTTGTCAAATGGTCTAAGGAAACTCCATCATCCCATCTAGCCCTAACCAAGTCATTCCAAATGCAATGAGTCTAATCCATACAAGCACATTATCCAAAACATTACTTGACTTTGTTCCTGGCCCGGCTGTAGACCTCCATACTTTCATCACATTATCGTCATCGTCCTCATGTTGTTTCGAGATGCGTCATTCCCACGTCAAACAACGTTGTCATTACCTGTCAATTGGTATTCAGCTTGACTAGGGGCACAATCATGTTTGTCCTTGGATTCTCATGTGCAGACATCAATCATATGCATTTGTCATGATCCTCTTAAATGTCAAAATCCAAAAACATTGGCAAAAAGTCCTGAAAAAAGACAAAAACATTGGCAAAAAGTCCTGAAAAAAGATAAAAACATTGGCAAATAGTTCTGAAGAAAGACCCAAAAACATCGCAAAATGTCCTTAAAAAAGACCTAAAAATCATAAAACGTCCTGATCAAAACCAAACAAAAACATCAGACTGGTTGAAAAGTGCAAACACATGGGCATCTCTTGTCAAAGTCAGTCGTGTCAAATCAGTCTTCGTCATCTGTCTGAACTACGTTGTCTCTGCGCATTTGCTACGTAGGCAAGACTCATGCTTGAGTCCCCGAGACATTAGGTCAATCCTTTTAGGTTTGTCAAAATAAAATCATGACGCAATCTTTTGCTCATCAAGATGAAGTCATTGGTTGTGTCGAACTACGAGGTCTCTGAGTGTATGACGTAGGCAAGGCCATCTATTGATGAGCCCCCAAGGCCGCACTAGGTCAGTCCATTAGGGTTCATGGCACTACACTGGCGCACACGTCAAAAGTCTTCAATCAATTTCAACATGGGGAAACTCCTAAACCAAAGTAAAACAGTCATTTATTCAAACATGGCTAATCTCATCAACATGTCACTCATATCATCATGACAATATCAGCATACAATCAAACACAAGTCAAACTCAGTCAAAACAAGTCAAATCATCATAAACAAGTCAAACTGTCAAAATTTGGTTAGTCTTCAGATGATTCCTTCTGAACGATAACCTCTGTCATTAACGCCTTAGGATGTGTCCTTCCTAGGCGTCGTCATCGTCATTCGACATTTTGAGTGATTCTCTTGATATTTAAAGATCACTCTTCGCGACAGTAGTATTCTTCAGATGTGTCCTTCTGAAGAATCAACGCTGTCGTTTATGCCTTAGGATGTGTCCTTCCTAGGCATTTTCATTATTTTGAGGGACCCCTTATGACCATTAGGGATCAAATCCTCTCGACATCAGCATTATTCAGGATGTCTCCTTCCTGAATTCCCCAATTCTCGGCATTTTCCAAGGTCAATCAAAACTTTAAACATTTTGACATCTCGACATTATCAAACATGGCATCTTGGCGCCAGAACAGTGAATATCCAGATGCACTTGGCAAACACTTGACAAATTGACTTTTTGATCTTTTATCATGTTATTAGTTTTTCAGTGAGATCCTAATAAGCAGGATTTAGAGAAGCAGCGACGTAGCATGACAATTGACGCGCATGACTATTAGCTTCTCAGCGAGGTCCTGCTTTTGGGATTTAGAAAAGCAATGACATATCATGATAGGGACTTTATTTTTGTATTTTGGCAGTCATGTCACTAGTTTCTCAAGGATGTCCTAAAAACAGGATTTAGAGAAGCAGCGACGTTTCATGATCTGTCCTTGTCTTTTTCTGTTTGTGGTTGATTATGACAACAAGACTGGGGCAATCACACTGATAGTATGAGTCATGATCATCCTTGTCTGTGACTGTTTGTTTTATGTAATGGTACGACCTTGCAAACTTTAATCTATGTCATATCATGGTGTTTGTTGGCCATTACAATAGTTTGCCCAATGATGATTAAGAGCAATAAATATTAAAAGTCCTACAGTAAAGTTTTGAAGGATTTGGTCTAGGAATTAACATGCATTTTTCATAGGGCTCATGTCTTCTCTTCTTCGATCTGGTCATCTTCTCTCATCAGCTTCGTCGTCTTCTCTCGTCCATCCCACGATGATATCCTGTGACATCCAAAAAAAAAACATAAGTGCATACATAATCATATACATTGCATTAGGTCCATACATACATCATACATGGCATTAAATCATATACATAAGCACAAGCATTGCATTAACATAATCATCAGCATTGCATCTTTTACATAAATACATCATACACATCATTAACATAATCATATAAAAATGCATTGCATCATCACGACATCAAAATCACAAATAGGCATCATAAGACATACATGGCATCATAAGTTAAACATCATACATGTCATAATATATAAAGCAAAGAGCATCACATAACACATGTAGGCCGCATCAAAACTGCATAATCATATAGAATCATCTCAAAAAGGTACAATGTCGTAGGATAGAGTCAACGGATATCCCAAAAAATGGAGCTCGCAGGCTCGTATAATATACATAAGGTGTCATAATACAAAATTCCCCTAGGGTAGGCCCTCATCATCCCCTCGAGGTGAAGAATGTGGTGGAGGCAACTCTGTCACGGGCGCTGAAACAGTAGGTGGTCCTATAGCGACCTCTGCCTGTGCCACTATTGGAACTGAGAAGGTAGGTGTCATCTCAACAGTATAAAACACTCGTGAAGTCACTGCAGCTGGACTCTGAGAAGTAGAAGGATCAACTACTGGTGGTTGTACCTGGCCTGGCCTCTGCACTAAACCAGTGGAACCATGACTATGCCATGAATGGTGACCCGGAGCGTGCCTGCGCGAATGATGGGACATGTGCCCTGAAATATGTCCCGTCGAGGTAGACCCTCCGACACTAGTATGGCTCCTGGTACCACTGCCACTACCTAACCTATGCCCACTACCTATCCTCGTCTGTGATCAGGACAAGGTAGGGTCTCGTCGCTCTGGCGGCACTGCCTGCTCATAGAGAGTCTGGTACTACCCCAATCTCGTGCTAACTCTGGCTAGCTCTCGAGCCATGTCTCCCATAGGTCCTGTACACAAGGCTACAAACTCGGTGCACCACTAGGCTGCATCTTGCTAGCGGATCACCACCTGATCCTGCTCTACCCGGGCTACCTCCAAAGCTGACTGTAGAGACCTAACCTGTGCCAAGCTGGCATCCAATCTCTGCTGAAGGTCTAGCACCCTCTGATCTGCTGTGGCATCTGGCGGCAACCCTAAAGTGGACGGTATCTCCTCCTCCCCCTCCACCATCTACCATCTGAGAAGTCTCTCGGCCTCACCTATGGCATCATCCTCCTTGTCATCATCGTCATCTTGCCCTGCCACCTCCTCCTCCTGTCCACCCACCTCCATCTCCATCTCTGGCATATCCTCATGTCTCTCTGCCTCCACCTCCTCCTCATGTCTCCCCGCATCCTCCTCCTCTCCCCTCACCTCTGCATCCTCCGCCTCTCCCCTCACCTCCACATCCTCCTCCTCCTGTCCACCCACTGCCCTCTCCTCCTCCTGTCTCTCCTCGCCCTCTCCCTCCTGTCTAGGCTACTCCTCACCCTCACCCTCCTCACCAACCTCTGGGATGGCATTTAATGCCACCCTTGCCACTCATGGGCATACCCTCCAGACCTGTCGCTGCCCATCTCTGCCATCATCTCCTCCCCGGCCTCCATCCCTGCCTCCATCCCTGCCTCCATCCCTGCCTCCGTCATCACCCCCCCCGGCCTCCATCTCCGGCCCTGCCTCCGTCATCCCCACTCCTCCCTCCATCTCCATCCCTGCCTCGACCTCTGCCTCTGCCTCTGCCTCCATCTCTACCTTTGCCACCTTGTCTGACCCGTGGCACTCACGGAATGACTGACCGCCTGTCAACTGGGGCTGGCCCGTCCGGATCTGTCAAGGGCACTGGTCGGCATGCCTGCCACCATAGATCATATGTTGGCATCGTACCAGGATCTGCTCCTCCTCCTCTCCAACCCCAGGCCTGGGCTACTAACCCATCTATCTGCTGTGTCGCAAAGGCCACTGGAATGGTCGAGCCCCATGCATACTCTCTGGATGACCTGGCATACTCTGTTGTCCCCACGGGCACATCCTGCTGCTCACCAAACTGTCTCAATACATGCTGCGGCAGGTACATCTCAATGATCAAGAACGTCTGCACTGTCCCGCCAATAAGATATCTATACTATCTACAGAAGCTGAGATGCTCGTCCTCATCATCCCATGCCTCACAATCCCTGTACGACCTCCAAATGAATGTCACCATGGTATCAATCTGATGCTGCCACCACCCTGTCTTGCCCATATGGGTCTGCTATAATGTGCTGGCATAGTAGTACGAGTAGGGCATCCCCTCGACTAGTTGCGGTCTCTCAATAGGAGGGCAGAATATGGCAATGTGCTCCCATGCCCAGATCATCATAAGAGTAGTCCCATAGGAGATACTCTCTCCTCTCCTGTACACGACATCGTGAAGCTGATGGTAAAGCATCCCTAGTAGGCAAGGACCCCATGCATAAATTGTCCTGTCCTGTCTCATGCCGACCAAGATGTCCCCCCAACCAATCGAAAATCCATGACCTCGCTGGTCAGGAATCAGGATACCCATAATCATCGTTGCCAAGAACGCATCGAAGCGCCCATGGTGCTCTGCTAGGAACTCCCAATGGATCTCATAACCCTGAATGCTGAGTCTGGCACCCTGATCCTGATAATACGCATGAAAGGTCTGCTCGCCATGACGTGGATCATACACAATCCGCTCCCCTCGAATAGGAATCCAGAGAATACGGTAGACATCGTCTAGGGTAATGGTGGCCTCACCTATCGATAGGTGGAAAGAACAGGTCTCAGAGTGCCACCGCTCGCACAAGGAAGTCAATAGTCCCCTGTTCGCCCGAATGGTGGGCATGAACGCAGCATAAAATAGACCCAGTCGCATCAATCACCGCCGCTCTCGTGGGCCCAGTTGATCAGCAAACCGAAAGGTGGTCAGTCTGCTCTCTCTCGTGTAGATAGGGGCAAGCTGCCTCTGTAAAAAGATGAACACTGCATCAGCACTTCTAGGACAAATGTCAACATCATGAAAGATAACTAAGGGCATGAAAACATCAAAACAAGTTTTATTAAGGAAACAGGCAATTGCGTCCCAACTAGGCAAATGCGTCACAAACAAGCAATTGCGTCTCGAAAACATAAATGCGTCATTCAAAACATCAAATGCGTCTCGGCATGACAATTACGTCTCGATATGACACTTGCATTGCGAATATTTGCGATTGCGTCGCAACATGGCAATTACGACGGTCAAAATAGCATTTGCATCGCAAATTATCAATTGCAGCTTTCCGACGGTCATTTGCTAGTCGATAAGTCATTTGCGTCGCACGACTTGTCATATGCGGCGCAAACCACCGATGCAGCTGATTTGGTCTTGGCACTTGCGTCGTGATGCATCAATTGCGTCGAACGTGATGGCAATTGCGGCTTACGCGAATGCATATGCATCACGGCGCATTCGTTGACTACCCTAGAAAGCATTAAATAGCACGTAAAATGATAAAATGATAAAGTGAGTTTAAGATACATACCGCCGGCTCTAAGCCCTCTGGCCGTCTAAAGGTCCTCACGATCTCTCCACGGTGCTCTAACACTGAAATAACCATCCTTGCTGCTGCACCTTTCGCTCTGAGCTCTCAAGTTTCACAAGGTAGATAGTAAAAGTGAATTGACTTTACCCCCTTTGTCAACCTATTTATAAGGTCAAAATGACATTTTCAATACTGGAGGCTCATTTGAACACCTTTGACTTCCTCGTAAGTTGCTTTAAACATGTCAGAATCCGAAACCGACTGCGCCGTTATTTTTCTGGTCATCAATTTGATTTATCGGGACCCATTGCAAATTTTTCTGGCATCGGCTCAAAATTTGAAAATTTCCCGAGGGGGCAATGATACTATGTACCCTCGCTGGGGAATATTCTTGGCTTATTTTTCTTTGTCACAATGCGACATGCTACATTATGACAAAGAGGGGAAAAATGTAGACACCTAAAAATGACCTATGCCTGCAAGCTTCATTTTTACCACTTTCGTCCTAGCATAATTATGTCATTTAATTATGTCCTTGGTCCACATTCAACTATTGATTAAATAATTCATGTCAGTTATTCTTCATGATTATTAAATAAATAAATTTTATTTATTTATTAAATACGTCATTAATTGTCTAAGTCTTCCTTTAATTAAATAAATTTCTTAATTTATTTAATTTCCCCTTTTGCATTTAATTCTTATTGATTGTTAAATAAATGAATTATATTTATTTATTTAATACGTCACTGATTGTCTTAATTAAATAAGTTGATTAATTTATTTAATTAATTAGTCTTATCTGCTAAATTAAATAATTAAATTTAATTATTTAATTGCCAATTTCATATTCTTCTCATTTTAAATAAATTAAATTATTTAAAATGTCACGTCAATCTTAACTGTTAGTCCGTTTTGATAAATAATCTGAAAAAGATTATTTATTATCTCTCAAAATCTATAATTTGAATTATTTTAATTCAAATTAGTAATTAATATTCTAAAAATCAAGCAATCAGGCAGATTCTTGATTTTTCCAAATCTTATCTTCAGTTCACATCTTATCTTCTTGATTTTTTGAATCTTGCAAATCAGGCAGTATTATCTTCTTGATTTTTCAAAAATCTTTATTTCTTTAATTAATTTCCTCATTTATTCTCCACCGTCGATCCGATTTTATTCTGACCGTTCGATTGAGTATTTTTCCCTAACCCTAATTAGGGATTCTCGGGTTTAATCTGGATCGTTCATTTTAGGTTCTTGTCATTGATTTATCTCGTCCGTCCGTTCGAAATGGCCTTTTCTATAAAATGCCATCTTCTTCTCATTTTTGAGGACACACATTTGGCGTAATTACTATAGGCATTTATTTATTTACTCTCATGTTCATGGTCATAGGCAATCTTAGTATTTCAATTTTGGCATTATTTCAGACATAGGCATTGGTTTGTAGACATAGTCATTTAGGCATATCAAATCCTTCAAATCTTGTTGTAAGGCTTAGGCATTTTAGATTGCTCGATTGACGAATCTGAGGGTAACATTATCCAGCAAGCAAGAAGGTATTACGAAAGGGAATCATGGAGGTATCAACAATCAGGTATAATTGTTCTTTTGTCTACTTCCTTTGTGTTTCGTAAAATCTTTGGGTTTCGATTATTATTTATTGTTTATTGCTAACTCTCCAAATCTGAAGAAATCCCCTTATTAAAATTACATTGGTAGATGGAATCACCTAGGGTGGGAACTGATATCTGAGGAAACATAGGCATGGCAGGTTGAGGTGGCAACTTTTTGACATCTATTAGATTGTTCTCTACTTTAACTGCAATGATATATGCATCTGGTAGAGTGGTTCCGCCAAGTGACTGGATCATCATTAAAATGTCGGTGTTGATGGTTTTCAAGTAGAACATGAATGCCAAGTCGGGCGGCGGGTAGATTGCAACCTGAATTCTTTGCCAGGTTACATGAAACGGAGCATTGAAGTTAGTCGTGGCTTCATATGGGGCATGCTTTATGATCTCCAACTAATGATACTGCGAAGACCTGTCTTGGTCATTAGATAATCTTTCGTAGAAATGTTCTCTAAGCTAATACCAGGTGTTGATAGTATTAGGCTACAACATGTGGTACCAATCTAGTGCCTTCCCTTTGAAAGAGGCAAGGAGAAACTTTAGCACTACATTTTGTTTTATAATGCCATGTACCAGACATATGTCTGCAACATCTTGCAGATGTTCAAACGATGTTCTTCAGCCATCTCTGGTGAATTTAGGTATAGATTTTAGAGAAAAGACTAATATAGGGGCCTAAACAACGGGTGTTACTGGCATTATAAGAGGACTTTTGGTGTCCCATGCCACATAATTTTTGTTAGTAGCAGGCAACATGGCTAGCGAAAGGGGTGGAGGAAGTGGAATGCTCACTAATTGGGTTACGACTTGTACTGTCCCTAATGGTGGCACTAACATCCCAAGGTTATTCGCCATTTGGGACCTAGTAACAAGTTGATGGGTCATACACTCTCTTTGAATTTAGATTCATTTAAGCAGTCCCACCGGGCATGCCAGAAAAAAGAAATTGTTGTGCCAAAAATTGGCAAGGTAACAACCTCTATGGGAAACTCAGTTAATGGCAGACCAATTGAGATAAATTGAGTGACCTTCGAGTTTTTAAAGAAGTCAGATTCTTCTGTAATTGGGGTTTTAGAATGGGAAACGAAAGAAAATATAAAAAAATAAAGATCTAACTAAGGTGATGTGCCAAGGGGTAGAAATAGGCATGGTAAATCTATCTTTGGGGATTTGATTTAAGGGCTTGATTGGTAAACTGCTATGTTCCAAAATTAACAAAAATCAAAGATAAAGATTTGAACAATTCATCTAATGACATAAAATGATTATCACATACATTCACTGAAAAGAGGAGTCAAAGACATTATCTAAACCAACAATTTGTATTTCAAATCATGGAATTTCTTGAAAATGAATAATTCAGACAATAATAACACAGTATTAATGTCTTATCAAATAACATAATAAAAAAAAAATGCCAAACAATGGAACAGTCTGAAAGTTTCATATAATAATCTAAAACAATATTAAAGGCCTGGTGTCTCTCTATTTTTTTGAATCTTTTGAACTCGTTTTCTGAAGCAAGAAGTAGTATCTATAGCCAACAATCCACCGCCTGGTGAGATTGTAATAGAGAATATTTTGTATCTTAAGTAATGATGGTTGTGGAAATGATTCCCCTTGGCCGTTGTAATAGAAAATATTTGGGCCATAACATTTAGTTGTTCCCTAGCTAGATGCATCCCTTGCAAATGATGGTAGTGGTCCAGAAGAATCTCGTGCAGACAAGTGTCGCTTCCCAATGGAAGCAGTTAGAACACGCGACAACATGTTGCTTATTATTGCTTGCTCTATCCATCCTTTTGGAAGCACTCCTGGCCAAGGTACGTGTGGTGGCAGTTCACAGCTTGTGGTTCATTCTCCCCTCCCTTTGTTGAAACCTTGCATTGGGAAGACACATAGCCGAAATGTTTACTATTGACACTAACTGTGGGGTCTACCAAATTTTATGTGAACGAAATCTATGTGGCGTGTGGATGGGGCCCAATGAAAAAGTGAAGGGAAGCAACTCTAAATAACCCATGGTGTAGAAACATGGCAGCATGGCAAGAGCCGGTAGCAAAGTGAAGGAAGGAATTGCTAAAAGGAGCACCTGGCAGACACGTGGAAGTAGTCAACAAAGTATAGAAAAAATAATCCTAATGAAAAGCTAAGGGCAATATGTTAAACATATGAGGCGGGGGCCGGTACTTAGCAAAATAAAAACTCCTGAAGGGAGATTGAGGAATTTTATATTCACAACTACGATTAAGAGGCTTGATATAAATCAATTTTAGCAAAGCAATATTATCTCTAAATACTAATGAAGAGGCCTCTAGTGGATCCAATCCTACCCTCTTTTCATTAAGACTAAGGATAGCAATAAAATCACTAGCCACAATCCAATGAAACAAAGGATCCAAAGAGCGAACATACCTTAAATGATCCCACATGCGGATTTTTCAAGCCAAATTAGTTGGGGTAGAGATATTGGAGAAGAAGAGGATCTCTGCATAATCAAATCTTGAAGCGACCATGGACAAAGAGTTCCTACCTAATATCCACCATAGAGGGGAAATCTTTCTCTTGTCCCAAAGACACAATCCCACCAGCACTGCCCTGAGCCCTAATGCACTGGCATTGACCATTCCACCAAAGATTGGATGAAACCTTGACCATACCCTCCACATCCAATTTAATTTCTTGAATAAAAAAAACATCATGGGAATGAGCTTTGATCATTTCCCGAATAACTTTTTGTCTAGGGATGGTGTTCAAACCCCTCACATTCCAAGAGAGAACAATCATTTCTAAGGGTTAGAAAAATGGGAGTCAAGAGTTTTGACTGAACCTGACTCCACCAAATTCTAACCCATTAGCTTGATCTTGTCTTGATATTTCCTCCTCCCTATCTTGGAAGGCTTCTTAGGGTTCCCCTTCTTGACAATATTCTAGTGCAGACCTAAAGAAGAGGAGATCATATTTCCCTTACCAAAATCATGAATCTCAACCACTAGCTATGCTTCCAACTGTTCCATGGATGGGCCATCATCCACCTTATTATCCACTAGAATAATTGAAAAATTAGGAGACTATGGGTGGTGATTAGAATCCAACAATGGGTTGATACCAAAATCCATTGTATTCTTGAAGCTCCCATCTTCTAAGCAAGCTGGAACTTCTCCTCTTCCAAAAAAAGATTTTCATCCTTAACAGGATAATCCATTTGTTGGACAAGACCTTCCAAAACCTCAAAACAATTGAAAGTAATATCATCTTGCCTATCCTTAAGGGTCCTCTTTAGGCCTCTTCTTGAATTGCAAGATTTCACTTGAGTAAAACCCTCCTTATCAACCTCTCAATCAAACATAGCGGCTTTCCCCTTTTCCTTCAAATAATCGAGGTGAGGAGTTCCCTGAGCTGAAGCTCCTCTAGAGGCCAAACCTGATTTTTTGAGCTTAGGAAATTTCTTCTATAGGTACCCATATTCATGACAGGTTCGACACCAAAAATTAGAAACCTCATAATCAAGCTATTGAATCCAAAATATTGATCCAACCTAAATTCCAAAGCATCTGGTAATGGATTATTTAGATCAATCTCAACACAAATGTAGGAAAGAGAGATTACCTTTTTATCTAAAGTCTTTTGTGAATTTCCTATAGGCTTACCCAATAAAAGAAAAATCATGTGAAAAATATAATTCCTACAAAACTCTAGAGGAAGCCATGGAATCCTCACCCAAACTAGCACCCTCCAAGGAAGCTCCTCAACTAGATTGAAACCAATGCGCCAGGGTTTAATAAGCAACCCTTCCACCTTCAAAGGCTCTATTCCAACAAGCCAATCAAGTGACAACCACAAAATACCCATTGGCTACTTGCATAACCTCCACATCATCTTTTAGGTTCCAAGTGCAATGAACCCAAGACTCCAAAAATGGGAGTGAGACTTTGATTCCCATAAACTTGTAGATTAATTCATGATTCATCAAATAGTTCACATGTTCATCAACAACGTTAGGCCAAATAACCAAAATCATTCTATCCTTATTCTGCTCTAAACATCCATTAATCTTCAAAAAATGATAACCACCATTCAAAACAACTTCCTCCAGAGAAGAAACTTTATTTATCAGACTCTCGATGTTTGTGGGGCATTCCCATGCAAGGCCTCCATAAAATCCATATTTAGTTTAACTCTACAAGCTTCAACCAAAGCCATACCAGCATCATGTAGAAGGAAAACCTTGAAAGAAAGACAAATGAAGCAGATAGGAAAAGGAGAGCCACTGAAAGGAGAGAAAACAACCAAGAAAAATAAGAAAGGAGGTGGCAACAAAACCCCCAAAAGCCACCACCCCAAACACTTTCAAACCCAACACCCTTGTGCCCAGGAAACCCACCCCCACTCCATAGGAGAAAGAATAGAACATAGGAGAAAAGATGTGGCTAGGTGATGCAGGAGCATCCTTGGTTCTTGGAAACCTTGCATCAACCAAAAATATTTTCTTTCAGTTTCATTCTTTTTCTCTTTGTTCAAGTTGGAAGATTCGGTATTTCTTCATAGTTTCTCACTAGACCCTATGGATCTTTTTGTACATCATGTACATGTTCAACTTTCTTATTCCAAGATTTGAGCATGATTAGATCTTTTTCTGGAAATTTATCGCTTCCAAAATTTCATGCCAGTTTCTTGAACCGGCACCAGAATAGTTTCCAAGTCTAACGGCTAATTTGATCATTCGTGGATCATCCCCATGACCTACGAATCTCAATTGTGTGATCTTAAACATTCCATGGAGTTTCCTGGACCTTCATGATAGGTCCACACTTCATTCTATGCACTTGTTGATAGACTAATTAAAATCTAAGGCCGACCTATTCATGTGCATGTTACATTTTCTTTCCTTGGATAATGTGATGATCTTTGGCCAACGCGGATGCTTCCAGAATTGTGGATATAGTATAATGCTTGTAATTGATCATAAGAATAAGGTAGTAGAGTGAGTATTTGATTTAGTAGATTAATATTGATCTAAATTGTAAGAGTTTAGCTCGCATATAGGAGCATATTGGGATGTTGTAATATTGAACATGTTATATCAAGCCTGTGAGCCAAATCTATAAGCCCAGATGTTGTCGACTGAATGTAACTGAGATTTTTTCTAATGAGAATATTTGCATCTAAATTTTCCTCCATATTCTATATTTCTTTCATTGTGTTACTCTTGTTGTATGGTTTAGATAGTTATCCTTGAGGACCCTCCTATCGTCGCTACGTCAGATTGGTATCAGAGCGAGGCTCAATCTGTGTGAAACCGTCAAAATTTGTAGATTCCTATAAGAGATTTGTTGTGGGGTGGTGGATTAAGGATCTAACTTGCAATTGTAGAGGACTTGTGTAAAGATGGCAGGAAGAAGAAATGTTAGAGGGAATAGAGCGCGTGGAAATAAAGACCTAGCTTTAATGGAGATGTTGAGAGGAACTGTTTCCAGATTAGATGCAGTTGAAATGGCCCAAATAAGAGGTCAACCAATTGATTATGTGAGTGATGAAGAGGTTGAAGTTCAGGATGAAAGAGGAAGGGAAGAGAAACCTAGTCTAGATCAGGGAGGAGAGAGGTTCATAAGAGCCCTAACTAGATTGAATACAAAACCACATTTCAATCCACCAGATTATAATGGTAAGTTGGATTAAAAAGAATTGCTTGACTGGATAATAGAGATGGAAAAGTATTTTGAATTTGAAGGTAATACTGAGGATAAGAAGGTGAAATATTCCTATACAAAGTTGAGAGGACATGCATCCCTTTGGTGGGAAAATTTGTAGACAAATAGGCAGAGAAGAGGAAAAGAAAAGATAAATTCATGGGATTGGATGGTAAATAATTTGAAGACAAATTTTATGCCTATGGACTATCATATTAGTTTGTTCCAAAAATTGCAAAATCTGAAACAAAAAGATTCAAGTGTGACAGAGTATACTGAGGAGTTCTATAAGTTGAATATTAGATTTGGACATTCAGAGGATGAGATTGAGCAAGTAGCCAGATATGTGAATGGTTTGAGTTCGTCTATATAGGATGAGATCAGTTTAATTAAGTTGCAGAGTGTGGAAGAGGCATATCAGTGTGCCCTAAAAGCAGAAGAGAAGTTGAATAAAAGACATGAGCAGAGACAGAGAGGAAGAGGTGGAAGATTTTAGAGAGGAACAACTTTTGTTGGAGGAGGAAGAGGACCTTTTACAGACTAGAAAAAGGATAAGGAGGTTAGTAAGAATGATAATTTTTATCATAGAGCTGATGTAAACTCTTATAGAAGAGGAGGATATGGTGGTTACTGGACTAAAGGTTATAGAAAGGATGATAAGGAGAAAAGAGTATTCAGGGGAACTTGCTTTAAGTGTGGTGGAGAAGGACAAAGAGATTTTGAATGTAATCAAGGAGAGACAAACAAAAATACAAAGAGCAATAGGAGAACAACCTTTTTTGAGGAAGAACATGTTGGATCATCTAATAAACCAGAAGAGCGAGAAGTGTTGGTGAATAGAAGAGTACTGTGTCAGAGTGAGTTGGAAAAGGAGCCATTGCAGAGAAAGAACTTTTTACGGACTAGATGCAAGGTAGTTGGAAAATGTTGCAAAGTGATTATGGACAATGGAAGTTTTGAGAACCTGATTTCTAAAGAGATGGTGATCAAATTGAAGTTGAAAAGGTGTAAGCACCCGAAGCCCTATCAGATAGCTTGGATTCAAGATGATCATAAGATACTTGTAAGTGAACAATGTTTGGTGAAATTAAAGATAGGAAATTACCATGATGAAGTTTTGTGTGATATCATGCCTATGGATATATGTCATATTTTTTTGGGAAGGCCTTGGCAGTATGATCATCAAGCTATTCATGATGGAAAGAAGAATATATATACTATTGTTGCTAATGGGATGAAGCAAATTTTGTTACCTTTGGAAGATGTCCCTACAGTTGAGGTTTGTATGAGTACTAGAGTTTGTTTGGTTGATGGAAGGAGATTCCTTGATGGGTTGAGACATGAGAACATATGCTATTCCTTGGTACCTAAGAAGACTAAAGAATTGAAGCATGTAGAAGAAAAACTACAAGAAATAGAGGAGTTGTTGACAAAGTATGAGGAGATCATCTCAGATAATGTCCCTGATGGATTGCCACCTATGAGGAGTATTTTTCATTGCATGGATCTAATTCCTAGAGCTAGCCTACCTAATAAGTGGCACACTGGATGACACCTACAGAGAATGAAGAGTTGAATAGACAAGTGCAAGAATTATTGAGGAAATGTTTGATCAGAGAAAGTTTAAATCCTTGTGAAATACTTGTTGTGTTGGCACCTAAGAAGGATGGAGAATGAAGAATGTGTACAGATTCTAAATCCATAAACAAGATCATGGTGAATTATAGATTTCCTTTGCCCCGGATGGATGAAATTATGGATTTTTTGAGTGGATCTAGATACTTTACAAAACTATATTTGAAGATTGGATATCATCATATCAGAATCAGAGAAGTAGGTAAGTGGAAAACAACATTCAAGACAAATGAAGGATTGTATGAGTGGTTGGTGATGCCTTTTGGGTTGAAAAATGCACCAAGTACTTTCATGAGGTTGATGAATGAAGTATTGAAGAAAATATTGGGTAAGTTTGTGATTGTGTACTTGGATGACATCTTAATTTTCAATAAGAGTAGAGAAGAGCATTTGTTGCATATAAGAAAAGTTTTGTAGAGGTTGAGAGAAGAGCAGTTGTTGATAACATTAAGAAGTGTAGTTTCATGAAGGAGGAATTAGTATATCTAGGATTTGTGATATTTTTAGATGGATTGAAGATGAATCCTAAGAAGGTAAGAGCAATTGTTGAGCAGCCTACACTAGATAGCATTAGAGAGGAAAGATCATTTCATGGATTGGCTAGTTTCTATAGAAATTTCATTAGGAATTTTGGTTCCATTTGTAGTCCTATGAAAAAAACAATGAGAGGAGATAGGAAGAATTTTAGATGGATGTCTTGAGTAGACCGAAGTTTTAATTTTTTGAAGCAGAAGGTGACTGAGCAACCTGTGTTGGCTTTACCAGATTTCAGTAAGGTATTTAAAGTAGACTGTGATGCAAGTGGAAATGCAATTAGAGCAGTATTGAGTCAAGAAGGGAGACCTATAGCTTATTTCAGTGAGAAGTTGAATGATGCTAGGAAAAGATATTCAGTGTATGATTAGTAGTTTTATGCTATATTTCAAGCCTTGAAGAATTGGAGACATTATTTGTTGCCGAAGGAGTTTGTGTTGTATACGGATCATCAGGCATTGCAATATTTGAACAATCAAGGTAAGTTAAATCAAAGACACATGAGATGGGTAGATTTCTTGTAGAGTTATTCTTTTGTTTTGAAACATAGGAGTGGAAATTCAAATAGAGTTTTTGATGCTTTGAGTAGAAGAAGGAATTTACTGACAAAGATGAGAGTGGAGGTATTAAGCTTCGATGAATTGAAAAACTTGTATGAGGAAAACCTAGATTTTGTAGAACCTTGGAGAGCTTGTAAGGAACCAGTTTTGCAGGATAGAAGCCAATGGTTGGATTATTTCATTTAGGAGGATATGTTCTTTAAAGGTAATCAGTTGTGTATACACTAGAGTTCAATGAGAGATATCTTGGTGAAGGAGAATCATAGTGGAGGAATGTCAAGACACTTTGGAGTTAGTAAAATAGTGGCATTAGTGAGTGAGAATTACTTTTGGCCACAGATTCATAAGGATGTTAGGAAATTTGTGCAGAGTTGCAAAATTTTTCTAGTTTCAAAAGGAAGTAGTCAGAATATTGGATTGTATAAGCCTTTGATAGTTTTGGAGAGACCTTAGGAAGATATCAGTATGGATTTCATACTTGGTTTACCAACACGCAATCCCATCGGCACTACCTTGGGCCCCAATGTACTGACACTGACCATTCCACCAAAGCTTGGAGGAAACCTTGACCATACCCTCCACATCCAATTTAGTTTCTTGAATAAACACAACATCATGGGAATGAGCTTTGATCATTTCCCGAATAGATTTTTGTCTAGGAATGGTGTTCAAACCCCTCACATTCCAAGAGAGAACAATCATTTCTAAGGGTTAGAAAAAAGGGAGTCAAGAATTTTGAATGAACCCAACTCCACCAAATTATAATCCATTAGCTTGATCTTGTCTTGATATTTCCTCCTCCCTACCTTGGAAGGATTCTCAAGGTTCCCCTTCTTAACAATATTCTAGTGCAAACCTAAAGAAGAGGAAATCTTATTGCTCTTACTAGAATCATGAATCTCAACCACTGGCTATGCTTCCAACTATTCCATGTTTGGGCCATTATCCACCTTATTAGCCACTAGAATAATGGTAAAATTAGGAGACTATAGGTGGTGATTAGAAGCCAACAATGGGTTGATACCCAACTCCATTGTATACTTGAATCTCCCATCTTCTAAGCAAGCTGGAACTTCTCCTCTTCCAAAAAGATATTGTCATCCTTAACAGGAGAATCCATTTGTTGGACAAGACCTTCCAAAAACTCAAAACGATTGAAAGTAACATCATCTTTCCTATCCTTAAGGGTCCTCTTCAGGCCTCTTCTAAAATTGCAAGATTTCACTTGAGTAAAACCCTCCTTATCAATCTCTCCATTAAACATAGGGGCTTTCCCTCTTTCCTCCAAAGAATCAGGGCAAGGAGTTCCTCGAGCTGAAGCTCCTCCAGAGGCCAAACCTGAATTTTTGAGCTTAGGAAATTTATTCTATAGGTGCCCATATTCATGATAGGTTGAACACCGAAAACTAAAATCCTGATAATCAAGCTATTGAATCCAAGAGATTGATCCAACTTGAATTTCCAAAGCATCTAGTAATGGGTTATTTATATCAATCTCAACACAAATGTATGCAAGAGAGATTACCTTTTTATCTAAATTTTTTTGTGAAGTTCCTCTAGGCTTACCCAATAAAAGAAAAATCATGTGAAAAATATCATTCCTACAAAACTCTAGAGGAAGCCATGGAATCCTCACCCAAACTGGCACCCTCCAAGGAAGCTCCTCAACTAGATTGAAACCAATGTGCCAGGGTTTAATAAGCAACCCTACCTAATTGTAAAAATAAGATTCACCTTCGAAGGCTCTATTCCAATCAGCCAAGCAAGTGAACATAACCAAAAAATACCCATTGGCTACTTGCATAACCTCCACATCATATTCTAGGTTCCAAGTTCAATGAAACCAAGACTCCAAAAATGGGAGTGATACTTTGATTCCCATAAACTTGTAGATTAATTCATGATTCATCAAATAGTTCACATGTTCGTCAACAGAGTTATGATGAATCACCATAATCGGTCTATCCTTACTCTACTCTAAACATCCATTAACCTTCAAAAAATGAGAACTACCATTCAAAACAACTTCCACCAGAGAAGAAACTTTATTTATCAGACTCTCGATGTTTTTGGGGAATTCCCATTCAAGGCTGCCATAAAATCCATATTTATTTTAACTCTAGAAGCTTCAACCAAAGCCATACCAACATCATGTAGAAGGAAAACCTTGAAAGAAAGACAAACGAAGTAGATAGGAAAAGAAGAGCCACTGAAAAAGAGAGAAAACAACCAAGAGAAAGAAGATAGGAGGTGGCAAAAAAACCCCCAAAAGCCACCACCCCACACACTTGCAAACCCAACACCCTTGTGCCCAAGAAACCCACCCCCACTCCATAGGAGAAAGAATAGAACATAGGAGAAAAGGCGTGGCCAGGTGATGTGGGAGCATCCTTGGTTCTTGGCAATCTTGCATCAACCAAAAATGTTTTCTTTTAGTTTCGTTCTTTTGTTCTTTGTTCAAGTTGGCGGATTTAGTATTTCTTCATAATTTCTCACCAGACCTTGTGGATCTTTGTGTATGTCATGGACATGTTCAAATTTCTTATTCCAAGCTTTGAGTGTGATTGGATCTTTTTTCGGCAAGTTATCGCTTCTAGAATTTCATGGAAGTTTCTTGAACCGACACTAGAATAGTTTCCAAGCCTAACGGATAATTAGATCATTCGTGGATTGTCCCCATGACTTATGGATCTTGATAGTGTGATCTTAAATGTTTCATGGAGTGTCCCCAACCTTCATCATAGGTCCACACTTCATTCTATGCACCTGTTGATAGACTAATTCAATTCTGAGGCCGACCTATTCATGTGCATGTTACATTTTCTTTCCTTGGATAATGTGATGATCTTTGGCCAACGCGGATGCTTCCAGAATTGTGGATATAGTATAATGCTTGTAATTGATCATAAGAATAAGGTAGTAGAGTGAGTAGTTGATTGAGTAGATTAAGATTGATCTGAATTTTAAGAGTTCAGCTTGCATATAGGAGCATATTGGGATGTTGTAATATTGAACCTATTATATTAGGCTTGTGAGCTAAATCTATAAGCTTGGATGTTGCCAGCTTAATGTAACTAAGATTTCTGCTAATGAGAATATTTTCATTTTCATTTGCCTCCATATTTTGTATTTCTTTCATTGTGTTACTCTTGTTGCATAGTTTAGATAGTTCTCCTTGAGGACCCTCTGACTGTGGCTATGTCACCAGGGATGAACCCTACCCACATTGACCTGTGTTCCCATGTCCAAGCACACCCACCGTCACTATCAATTCTCCCAAATAAATTTTAGGTTTATTAATTTAATGTTGTGATATTTATTTTATTAATAAAACTTATTTAAAAGTTAGTCATTAAATTAATATTTTAATATAGAACACAAAATCAAATTAATAAAAATAAAAAAAGAATAACAATATTTTAGTAATTATAATATTATGTTATTAATATTAATAATAAAATAATAACAATAATTATTATAATTATATTATTCCACAATGCTTCGCTCCATAAAATCTTTTGCTCATGCTCTTTGCAACGCTGAACAATCTCTTCATAATGGCACCTATTCACTCTCAACGCAAGTCCTACACATATCCATTGTCACAAAGGATGATGGTGGTTGTGTTATGGGCTGAAATGATGCTCATGTTGAGGGTAATACTACTTCCAAAATTCCCATCTCTTCTCTCAATCTGTTGCATGCTATACTCTCCTTTGATCTTCCAAGTGGGTGGACGATCTCTCAAAGCTATGGCAATGTTAGTGACCATTCAAAATTGACAAAGAGGGAAATGAATGGACTTCAAGGTGGTCCTAAAACATGAAGCTAGGGCTTGCGCCTTCCCTTCTGGCTATGATCTCTTTCCTAGCTAGAATCATCTGCACAAGGGTGGCTCGAATGCATTAACACATGGTGATCTATGAGCCAGGGCGCATAATCAATTCCCTTTATAGGAGCTCACAGTTTGGAAATGAAGGTCTAATTTTGGGACAATAATAGCTTCAAGCCATTAGCTAAGGGTCACAATGCTAGGAATTTTACCTTTGGTCACCACAATCTTGATCAAGGGGGTAGATCATTTCCCAACTCTCCCTCACCATTCTATAATAATGGTACCACAATGATTGCAAATAATAACAAAGTGTGCCCTCTTCTTGTGTAGATCTCTACACATATTTTTGAGGTAAATTTGGAAGATTTCATTGGTGGTAGAGAGGAGTATCTACAAAGACATTCTCTCATCTGTAGATTGATGAAATCATGGCCTAGTTTGAGTGATTTACATGCATGGATCACTCAAAACTGGAAGGAGTATATAGAAGAAGATATCTATATTTTTCCCTATGCTTGAGGGTTGTTATTCTGGAGTTTGATTCAATGAAAAACATGGATTTAGTGCTAAATTATAGCCCATGGATGTTTTAGGTAGAATACATATGTATGAAGCCCTGGTATTCTTCTTTTGATCCTTGTATCGAGACCTTCACATTTTCCTACCTTTGGGTGAGAGTGCCCTATCTTCTCCTTTAGTTCTAGGAATTGGACTATTCATGTGCTATTGGTAATGGTTTATGAAAGTATCGTTGCAATTCTAATGAAACCGTAAGTTATAGGAGCTCTACTTGTGCTCATCTATACATAGAAATGAATTTATCTATTGGGCTCTCTTTGGAGATATCTTTGAAAATGGATAGCATGTGATGGAGACAACCAATAAATTATGAAAAAATCATTTTCAGATGTCAAAAATGTTTTTCAATTGAATACCCTACTCATTGATGTCAAAAGGTGTGAACTTATGAGCTCGATAGGTATCATAACATTTGAAATGAACAAGACAACTGAGAGGGGGGTGAATCAATTGTAGAAAATTAAACCTTCAAACCCCTCAACAGTAAACATATCCACAAGAATTCATTAAACCCTTATTCTATTAAAATGATTAAAAATGAAATGCAGATAACAAAAATTAAAATCACAACATCATACACATGTGAACACCATTTTTTTGTGGAAAACCCAATGAGGGAAAAACCAAGGCGAGGATTATCTCATAATATAAGTAATAGAAAAATCGGTCCAAAGAGGTTCACTACCAAAATAGGACACATTTTCCAAAAAGGCTCACAACCAGGGCTCACTACCATAGAAAGAATACAGAAGATAGAAGAAGAATGTTACACAGAGAAACACTTCTCAATGCAACAAGGAGCCAACCATAATTTCTCACACACTTTCATAGTATTATATGAGAGATATCAGATGCCTTAATCTCACTACTTTCAAGAACCCTAATATGAAGTTTGTACTGCTTTGCTTAGATTAACATCATACACACTCTACTCACAACACTCTTCACATCTATCTTGATTCTTTCTCTTTCTCACCCTCTTGCATCAACACCAAACATATTTATATCAACCTCAACCTCAAAACTTTCTCCAATGTCAGCCACTAGCCGTTATAGATTCAAATTCAAAATAGTTCGGCACCCAAACATTCGTATGGTGGATAGGAATGAAAGGAAACCTATAAAAATCCTTAATTAGGACCCAAATAGATCCCAATACACTTCAACACGCTTCCACAAGCCTCACATGTAGTGTTAAACACAAAGTCATCCAACACCCATGCAAAACACCATAAACATTAAGTACATGCTTCCATAAATCAAGCTGAAAGTTCTGGACAACATAATTTACTTGAACTTAATCCAAAACAATACATGAAAAACTTAGGATCCATCAAATAATTCAACCAAGCTTCGCATCAATAACTACTTTAACTTAGGACAACTAATAACCCTTGTTTGTATATCGATAGCTGAAACTTACACTATGCAACACCAAATCAAGTAAAAACTTGATCACAGAAAGATAAAGACATTATAAGAAAATTCCCAAATCTACACGACTTGAATCCAATTAGCGAAGAAACGTGGAGAAAATGCATTTATCCTAGACAACAAAAAACATCATTGATCAAATGATTCAAACACTGGTGAAAATATCTCGCACTATACAATGATCCAGGAACCCAAATTCTAAATATAGCAACTTCTATCAACAATGAAGAACCTATAAGATCCACACATGCATAGCATCAACACAGAAAGAACGCAGAGCACACTATGAATATTTGCACAACACAATTTACTTTGTTTATTAAATTTTCTCAAAAGCACTTGGAAACCAAGTACCAGAACCATCATCTCAGCTCATTACTTCATTCCAACTCATCTTCAAATTTTACAACAAAAGAATAGCTCCATGTACTCAACACTTTCTCAAGGTCTCAACTACACATGCACAACCTA
>VDFB02000017.1:362852013-362958682 GCA_007258455.2 Sequoia sempervirens
CGATCATATCCATGACCAGGCGCCAACAGTCAGCCCCTGCCACCAGATTATATTCTGCCAAATTCAGCGAATATTCCGTCAACGTGCGCAAGAAACCGACAACCGTAAAATTTTTCTGGTAGGGAGCTTCTTTTTTTTTTTTGCGCCGACGGCCAGATGGCCGTCAAATTTAGGCTCACTTTTTGCTGACGTCAGCATGACGTCATCCATACGGCCAGCCCTCTTTGCCCCCTCCTAGCCCTGATTTGCCCTAAAAGAGCAGTTTTTTACTTTTGGTCATAACTTGGGCATACGGTATCGAAATCGGGCAAACGAGATATCGCCGAAAAGTTGGTTCTGAGCACTTTCATTTGGTGTAGTTTATTTTATAGTATTTTTCTATTTTACTACATTTATTGCTGTTTGAAGTCAGATGTACTTTTTATGCTTCCAAGCTCATAACTTTTTGCCATGATCTTCGTTTTTTGCCTCATTTGAAGCGTTTGAAAGGTATTGAGGAGCTCTAGCTTGCTGTCTATGCACTTTTTCTATATCTATCCTAGGTTTATCACTTAGTCCAGATTTGGCCCGATGGGTTGTTTGGCGATTACTTGGATGTTTTGGCAGTTGGGAGAGTGCATCTTGCATCTTTGCACTTCATTTTCAGTAATATATCATTCAATAATTGCTTGCTGCTTCATAGATTCCAGGGTTGTTCCCATTTGGAGTTTTTGAGTGTTCTGAGGCATCGGGTCTACTATCACTTTTTTCATGATTCATTGAGTCAATCAGTGACTCTCATCCGGTTTCAGTAGTAGATAGAAATATCTTTCCTTGCTTGCCAGATTTCGATTCTAGTGTTACTCTACAGATTTCTTCTAGTGCTTCTTTGTAGCATGTCATCTCATTGTACGGGGGTTTTGTCCCACTAGGTTTTTCCTTCTCTACTCCATTCTTGCATCTGTAAATGGGTACCTGATCAGGCCTAGTTGTCGGGACCCATCTTTGCTTACATGCATCTTATTCTAGTGTTTTAGCTTCTTCCTAAGTTCATCTTAAGGGGGGGTGTTAGAGTAATAAGTTATTATGCTTAGTTAATTATATCATATTGATTAATTAATTAAGTCACTTATTCCTCTTTGTTACTTAAGCTAAACTTAGGCACATTAATAATTAATTAATTGATTAATTATTAAGTGTGCACACTAGGGTTTCATTTAGGGTTTCTTGATCTCCTTCATAAGGATTGATTTCTTTGTAATAATTGAATCTCTTAATGCATTTTTACTGAGAGGTTTACATAACATCTTCTTTGGTTCTTCATATCTTTTGCATGTGACAGGTATCCATCTTGCATGCAGGTGATCTTGGTTTTCTAATAACTCGTTCATCTTGAGATCTTACTATCAATCACATATATTGAGATTATCATATATCTTGCACACTACATATTTGAGAGAAATGAGTGAAATTGAGAAGAGCAATGGGGGGAAATAAACTTTGGCATAGGAATTAAAGTATTATTAGTTTATTATTGGATTTCTATTGTCATATTGTGCTTCATTATTAGATTAGGGTATTTATGGCTTGAATTTAGGTAGTTTTGTGCTTGTTATCAATGATTCATGCTTTTCCCCCAATTTTCATATTCAACACCATTCATCGCATCACTCATAGACACCAGGAAGATCACCATTCATACATCTAACTACATTGTTGACTATATCTCTACACTTGCACTATCTTTAGAATATATACAAACTTCATCATACACATTTGACATCAATGACAACACCTATTTCCAACAATCTCTCCCTTTGTCATTGATGGCAACACCCATATGTTCCTCTCCCTCTTTGACATCAAGGGAAAAGGGCATGATATCTTCTATTTACAACCTCCCAAAAATGTATGATCTCCCCCTTACTACATACTTCCCTCTGAGATAGAGATGCCCCAAAATTGATGGTGTAAAATAATACAAGTATTTGCAAAACTATATAAAAGTCAAATTTGTCTTATTTACCTTTTTGCAACTTCTTTGGAAGGTAGAATATTCTTGTGATATTTCTTTAGTTGCTCTAGAGTTGTAGTCCAATCTATTTTTGTTGAGGTGAGATTGTGATTTTGACATTCAAACTCTATGCACAATTCCTCAACCTCATTTATTTTACTAGGATTTTTCATTTTCTAGCCCACTTCTATTGTTTTGACCATTAATTCAGACAATGATACAAGCCACACATTGACTGCTTCTCTTAGTAGATAGAATTGATTCTTTAACTGTTCTCTTTGATCCAAAAGCAATGCCAACTTTACATGGATATTTTTAATTTGTGACCTAGTAGATCTATCCATATCTTTTGATACATCATATGTTTCAGTCAATTATGTAATTTGTGACTTAATAGAGTCAATATGAATTTTGATATCTTTGGTGGAGCTTGGCCATTTAAAAAAAAATGACAAAGAGTTGTTGTTTCATTCACACAATCCTTTAACATTTCTATATCTTCATATAAAATTATTGTGTGCATTAGCACACTGGTTTGAAGCTTCACCCATTCTCTTGCCTTTTATCTTTATGAAGGCCTCTTGTGATATGGAAGAGCTTGTAAGAAGGGAATTATTATAGAATCTTGACTAGCATTATGATGGATATTTACACTTTTCGTGTAGCTCTATTTTGGGGCAGTAGGAGTTACAAAAAAGGCACCCAAGTTGGGTGTTAGGATAAGGTGACATTAAAATTTTAATCCTATGTCATTTGTATGTCTCCACATTCTTTCAAATGTGTTCTAGGGGACATGAGAGAAAAATATTGAATTTTATCATGTTGTTATTATATTTTAAAGAGAGGATTTATTTTTGGTGGTGGTTACACATCAAATATGGATAAGAAATCTTTCCTAGGCATTCAAAATGGAATATTAAAGGTTTTGGATGAGTCTTTCAATATTGGAGAAGAAAAGGTGTCCGTTGGTGTTCCACTGGGAAGTGGAAAGGTCACCCAAGCATCCGGAAAGGAAAGAGTTGGATAGGCTATGGGTTTGGTGCCCATGTTGGAGTCTTAAATATCCAATTAATATTTTATTATGTATTTTGGTTTTCCATGAAGAGGGGCATGGGTTTTTCAAGTGGTTTTGTGCCTCTTGTTTTGGTTTACCATTTGTGGTTTTACCTCCCACAATTTCTATAAATTGGAGCCATGGGATGGTAGTTTCATATTGATTTCTTCTAAGTAACAGGGTGTTGTCAGGTTGATTAGAGATCAATAGTAAAGTTTATTATTGTGCACTCTTATTTGAAGATTAATAATATACTTCTCCTATTTTCTCGAGTGGAGTCTTTCCTGAAAAGGTTTCTCCACGTAAAACTGGTGTCTCATTTTGGTTGCTGATTTTTATATTGTGATGTTTGTTGCAATCACATGTTTATTTCTAATTTGGTAATCTAATTTTCAGATCTGAATTCACTTACATAATTTAATATTGTAGTTTTCCTTCACCTTTTTTTCCAACATTTAGTATTAGAGCTAATGGTTTTGTTGAGAAGGGGACACCTTTCTCTTAAGTGTTGGAAGTTTTTTTTGGCTACACTAGGAGCTTTTTTTTTGTGGTATATTGTAGATTTGTGAAGAGGATTGTTTTCCATGAATTCTACCTCTCATCAAGATATTGAGAAATTCAATGGCATGGGCTATGAGATGTGGAAACTAAAGATGGAGGATCTCCTTGAAGAGAGAGATCAGTGGTTGCCAATTTCACAAGAGACCAAACTAGCTACAATGTATGATGAAGATTGGAAAAAATTAGACAAGAAGGCACAAGGAATCATATGGTTATGTCTCATGGATTTTTTCCTCTTGAATGTCTCCATAGAAGACATTGCATTCAAGTTGTGGAAGAGGATAGGTGATATTTATGAAAATAAAAGTTTCTCTAACAAATTATATCTCAAAAGATGGTTATATTCATTAAAAATGAAAGATGGTGATTCTATTGTAGACCATTTAAATGCTTTTAATCTAATTATAAGTCAACTTGCATTTGTAGATGTTAAATTAGAAGATGAAGATAAATGTAACTTTTTTTTTCTTTGCTTGAATCTTGGGAAAATCTAATTGTTTCCATAAGTAGTGGTAATGTAGAGCTAAAGATGGAAAACATGATTTCTATACTTCTATTAGAGGAGATGATAAATTCTATGAATGTTGGCTTCCAAGATGCCTTGCATGTGCAAGGAAGGTCCAAAGATAAATGGCCTAAAGGGGATAAAAATAGGGATAAGTCTAAAGGACGTTCTAAGACCCTTGAAAATAGAAGAGTGAAGTGTTGGAAATGTGGAAAAAGAGGGCATGTGAAGGAGTGTAAAAACAAGAAAAAGAATGTTGATTCCTCCATGAAAAAGTCCTCTGATGATGACTTTGATGCTTTATTTATTTTAGCTAGCTCTATTAGTGATGATGCTTGGCTTATTGATTCAAGTTTCTCCTACCACATGACTCCTCACAAGGAGTGGTTTACTTCTTACAACACACATGATGGGGGAGATTTTTTCCTTGGTGATAACAACACTAAGAAGATTGTTGGTAAGGGAAAGGTAAAGTTGTGTTTCAGTGATGGGAGGATTAAATCCCTTGATGATGTTTTAGATATTCTAGGACTTACAAGAAATTTACTTTTAGTATCCAAGTTGAATGATTTTGGAATGCATTAGACATTTGACAAGTTTTCTTGCAAGTTGGTAAGAGGAAGTTTGGTGATAGCTAAAGGATCTTAGATAGGGAATTTGTTTAGGCTAAATGCTCTAATTTATGGAACTCTTCCAATGTAACTAGCACTGAAAATGCATGTATATTGTGGCACCATATATTGGTCACATTAGTGAAAATTTCTTAAGACCATTCTTAATAAAAAGTTGGATGATGGTATTTCTAATTATTCTATTGGAAAAAATGATTTATGTGTGTGAACCAAGATTCCAAACCTACATAAACACAAGAAACAAACACCATATTAGATCAAATGCAAGTTAGTATCATGATTCCCCAAGAAATCGATTTGAATTGCAAAGAAAAGGAATTGAAATGAAGAACATAAACAAGTATAAACCAAAGATGTTAAATCATATCCAAATACAAAGCAAACTCTTAATCTCTTGGGGGAGTTGGTTCCAATTTGATGTGGAAATTGGCCCTTTCCCAACTCCTATGCAATATTTTGATGATTGAAGTATGCTCTAAGATGAAAATCTGCATAACCTAGCTAAGAGTGGATAAAGATGGATGAGAATTGCTATAGATTTGAGTATAATAACTTTGCTCAAATTGTGAATGATAAAATGAGGAAAGAAACCTATTATTTATAGAATGATAGGATGAAGAAATGCCCAAAATGAAGTAATGTGGGACTAACATTCAACCAATGGCAAGGTGCCACTTGTCCAAATGTGAATGGATGGAGGATGTGCACATTTTGATGAATGTGCCCATAAATGCAATTAGGTGATATTTGAAAATGGTGAAATGACATGTAAGAGGGAAATGAAATGCCTTAAATGCCACTTGGCTCAAGGAAAAAGGACTCATTAGGTGAAGTAAATGCCTTGATGGAAGGACAAAGTCCACTTGGATTTTGAATTCAAATTTGAGAGAATATTCCTCCATTATGCCATGTTGAAAGAAAATAGAGATTTAATAAATAAATTAAATCTATTTTCATGTGCAAGTGGCAAAAGCTAGATGATGGGACATGAATGATGATTAAATTAATCAAAGGTTAATTAATTTAATGGAGGATTATATGATGTGACAAATTTGACTTAGATTTATAGGTAATTTAAATCAAATATGAGAAGAAAGTGATTTTAGACTTAGTTAAATAAATATTTTGATTTATTTAACAAAAGAGGATGATTGGTTAGCTTAAATTAAACAAGATTTAATTTATTTAATTTAATAGTTAGACTTTAGAGATTTGATCAAATAGAGTAAATATTTAATCAAATATGGACATAAGGTTAATTAGATTAGATAGATTGATTTAATTAATGGGAGAGAAAGACTTAATTAGATAAAATGATTTATTTAATTAAGAGAGGCAAATTGATGAATTTAATCAAATAAGGGTATTTAATTAAATGGTTATACTGAGGGATGATTTGGATGAAATGGTGTTAATAATGGGAATCAAGTATGTCGGTATATTTTCCATGTCTACAATGTGAGCATTGTGTGTTTGGTAAAAAAAAAAGATCTTCATTTCCTAATGGAACTAATAAGGCAAAGAGGTTATTAGAGATCATTCATTCAGATGTATGTGGACCAATGGATGTTGACTCTTTGGGTAAATATCAATATTATGTCTCTTTCATTGATGGTGTATCAATATACACATGGATTTATTTTATGCATTCTAAATTTGAAGTTTTCACTAAGTTTAAGGAATTTAAGACCTTAGTTGAGAAGCAATTAGATTGTAAGATAAAAGTGTTGAGATCTAACAATGGGGGTGAATATTGTTCCAGGGAATTTGATGAGTTCTATAAGCATGTAGGTATTATTTGACAAAAGACTACTCCTTATACTCCCCAATAAAATGGTGTAGCAGAAAGAATCAACCGAACTTTGATGGAAAGAGCTAGGAGCATGTTGAGTGGTGCTAAGCTTGATAGATGCTTTTGGGAAGAAGTAGTTGGTATTGCTTGTTATTTGACTAATAGATCTCCTTGTCCAACTCTTATTGATAAAAATCCTTATGAAGTGTGGATAGGTAGAAAGCCTTTTGTTTCACACTTAAGGGTCTTTGGTTGTGAGGATTTTGTTCATGTTCCTCAAGAGAAGTGATCTAAAATAGATCCAAAATCTCATAAAAGCATATTTGTTGGTTATAGTGAGAATGTTAAAGGTTACAAACTTTAGAATCCTCTAACCCATAAAATGATCTTTTCTAGAGATGTGATTTTTTAGGGAGTTTAGAGCTTACTCAGGAGAAAAACAACCAAGGGAGAAAGACAAGACAAAGACAGTGCACTTTGAGACAAAGATTGAAAATCAAGAAGATGCACATGTAGAAGAACAGTCAGGTGGATTTGAGGATGGAGAGGAAGAAAAGGGTTCAAATAGTTCAAAGGATGTGCAAGATGAGCACACAAAAGAAGAGGAACAGGTAGATCCCATTACTCCTACCTTGAGGAGGTCTACAAGCCAACATAATCTAGTTGACAAGTATAGACCATCCAACTTCTATTGTGTATTTTCTTTTTTGAGTATTGATGATGAACCTAGATCCTGCATGAAGGCTCTCTCTTTTGAGGAAAGTGAATCTTGGTTGCAGGCCATACAAGAGGAGATGATGGCTTTGGATAGTTATGACACATGGGATCTTGTTAGTTTGCCCAAAGGAAGAAAGCCCATTGGATGCAAGTGGGTATTTAAAAATAAATTTGAATTAGATCATCGATTAGAGTGGTACACGGCCAAATTAGTGGCTAAGGGCTACTCCTAGAGAGATGGAGTTGATTTTGGTGAAATTTTCTCTCTTGTTGCTAAATTAACTTCTATGAGATTCCTATTATCTATTGCTGTTACTTGTGATTTTGAGATAGAACAAATAGATGCTAAAAATGCTTTCTTGCATATAGATCTTGAGGAGGAAATTTATTTGTGACAACTTGACAATTTTGTTGTGAAAGGAAAAGAACAATTGGTTTGCTAGTTGAAGAGATCTTTGTATGGTTTGAAACATCCACACAAGATGTGGTACTAGAAGTTTGATGTTTTTGCATTGAATTTGGGTTTTCTTAGGAGCGAGGAGGATCATTGTGTGTAGATTAAGTTTATTGATGATCAGATTCTATTTATTGCTTTGTATGTTGATGACATATGTTATTTTTTGGTAAAAAAAAGGTGATGGTTAGTGAGCTCAAGGCATAGCTTTCTGGCACATTTGATATGAAGGAATTGGGGGTAGAAAAATATATTCTTGGGATGGAAATTAGAAGAGATCAGGTTCACAAAAATATTTGGTTAAGTTAGAGTAAGTATGTTGATACCATTTTGTAGAGGTTTAATATGCATGACTGTAAGCCAGTTATATTCCATTTTCGGTTGGTAGAGTGAGCTTAGATATGTGTCCTAATTTTGATGACGATGTTGAGGATATGTCTATGGTTCCTTATGCTAGTTCCTTTGGTAGTTTGATGTATGCAATGGTTTGTACTAGAACAGATATAGCCCAAGCACTGGGAGTTCTAAGCGGGTTTATGTCTAACCCTGGTAGAGAGCATTGGACTTTTGTTAAGAGGGTATTTAGATATTTACGAGGTAATTATTATTATTGTTTGGTTTATCATGGTACTAATGATGTGGTCAAGTCATTGGACATACAGGGATTTGTTGATGCAGATTGGGCAAGTGACTTGGATAGTCCAAGGTCCACCCATGACTCTGTGTTTACTTTGTTTGGAGGAGCAGTGAGTTGGATGATTAAGAGGCAGCCCATAATTGCTTTTTCCACCACTAAATTAGAGTATATGGCTTCTACACATGCCTCTAAGGAGGTGGTATGGTTATAAAGGCTTGGTAATCGAATTGGTTTTGATGCATGATAGTGAGGATTGGATGTGATAGTCAGAGTGCTATTTGTTTGACTAGAAATCCTATGTATCATGCTCATACTAAGCATGTTGATGTTCATTATCACCTTGTGCGATAGATGGTTGAGAATGGTAAGGTCTTAATGGAAAAGGTTGACACTTTGGATAATGTTGTAGATTCTCTTATGAAACTAGTGACCATGATTAAGTTCTCTTGGTGCAAGAAGGCCATGAGACTTGATCACTGTACTTGATTTTATGTTTTGTATCTCTTGCATGTAATTACAATGTATAATGTCAAGTGGGAGAATGTTAGGATAAGGTGACATTAACATTGTAATCCTATGTCATTTGTATGTCTCCACAATCCTTGGAATGTGTTCTAGGGGACATGAGAGAAAAATATTAAATTTTGGCAATGTTGTACAATTATATTTTAAAAAGAGGATTTATTTTCGGTGGTGGTTACACATCAAATATGGATAATGCATCTCTCTTAGGTGTCCAAAATGGAATATTAAAGGTTTTGGATGAGTCTTTCAAGATTGGAGAAGAAAAGGTGTTCCATCGAGAAGTGGAAAGGTCACTTGAGCATCTAGAAAGGAAGGAGTTGGATAGGCTATGGGTTTGGCACCTATGTTGGAGGCTTGAATATCTAATTAATATTTTATTATGCCTTTTTGTTGTCCATGAAGAGGGGCATCGATTTTTGCAAGTGGTTTTGTGCCTCTTGTTTTGGTTTACCATTTGTGGTTTTACCTCCTACAATTTCTATAAATTGGAGCTATGGGATGGTAGTTTCATATTGGGTTCTTGTAGGTAACAGGGTGGTGTCAGATTGATTAGAGATCAGTAGTGAAGTGTATTATTGTGTACTCTCATTTGAAGATTAATAGTATACTTGTCCTCTTTTCTCAGGTGGAGTTTTTCCCCAAACGGGTTTCTCCATGTAAATCTGGTGTCTCATTTTGGTTGTTGATTTTTATATTGTGATGTTTGCTACAATCACATGTTTATTTCTGATTTGGTAATCTGATTTCTAGATTTAAATTCACTTATGTAAGTTCATATTGTAGCTTTTCTTCACCTTGTTTTTCAACACTAGGTTGATTCTTATGATAAAATATGACAATTGTAAGAGGCATTATCTATTTTCTATTTTTAGCTCATTTGTTAGAATCTTCATGTGTGTCATTAGAAATTGGATCAAACTTGAGTGTCATACCTCTTATCATTTCAACACCTTGTTTAGAAAATTACTTGTGGTCTCTAGTTTGCTCATTGCCTATAAATTAGTTGTTGGAGTTGTAATATGTGGATAAATTTGCACGTACTAGATTGCTAACAAAATTACTCCAATATTGTATGTTGCTAATACTCCTCTAAAAACTTTCTTTGTAAGTGTGTCACAATCTCCTATTTGATTTGATAATACATTGAGTAGATTTTGGAGTGGGGTTTTTCTCTTGAAAGGGTTTTCTCCATGTAAATATTGGTGTAATGTGTTTTATTGTTTATGCTGATTTATGTGTTTCTGCATATTTTTCTACAGTTGTTTATGTCATATTTAAGAGGTTTTTAGCACTTCTTCTCTCTAGATTAATGTAGGAAGTTGATCCCACTATCCCTTACTTCCTTAATCACATGAGAAGGACAAAATCACACCATTAATGACATAATTGTGTGCAATCTTATCCATACATAAAATTTTGAGGGTGACCCAATTTAACCTTTGTTGATCTAATAACACATCCAATTTTAAGTAATATTGAACTATAATTAAAAATGATCAAAATAATAAATGACTTTCTATTGATAATCCAAACCACGTAAATTCTAATCCCTCCAAATTTTATTTCAACATATATCTAATTTCTATCTCAATTAATATATCTCAATCAACTTATAATATATAATTTTTTTAATCTAAAATTATACTATATTTATTAATTATTTTTGTTTTTATTAAAACCTAGATATATATTTAAATTGTCCTTTTACTCCCATACTAAAATGTAATAATGGGATAGCCGTCGGCATTATTTAAAATGGGCCTATGGAAGAATGGTGTTTACCATTGACCAAAAACCCTATCATTTTCATTCTAGAAGAAACAAAACAATAAGTGTTTCATTGTGTGAGAAATGACAATTTTATTATCTTATGAATCACTTTTCATAGAAAGTTTGCTCTCTTTTCCAACAATGACAACTTAGCAACTTTAAAACGTGAGAATTTCAAAATTGGGTTAAAATACACCGAATAACAGCACTAAATTCTTCGGAAAGAGGAACCATCACAAAACATGATAGTAAATACAACTGCTTACATGCAATACACCCTTCAATTCAACCCTAAAAGAGACTCGACTCAAAACCATTTCATGTAAGCCCCACACCAAACCCACCAAATCCAGAAATTGACCCATCTCCATATAATTATACTTAACTTCATTTTCATTGTGGAGGGATTGAGATCTTCCTTCCTCTCTAAACAATAGTGTAGTTAGAGCATCACCTCACCTCTAACTCTCTTCCTCTGCACTTATTCCCAACTAAACCATCATGCACCTACACCAACAGTAGCAGCCAATATGATGCTTTCCAACTTTAACACCTTATGAGAAAGTGAGTTAAGGCCACCCACTGTGCAAATCAAGGAACCCCACAGAACAAAAGATACAAAGCAATGGGACAATCACAACAATTTAGGGTTAGGTGTTTCCTAATCAGGGATACAAAAGTTAGGTGTTCCAAACAAAAATAACTATCTGTTGTGTGGGGTAATTTGCTTCACCAGAACTTCAGTTCATCGGACTTATTAGGAATCTTCAGAGATTTCACCGCGGTGACGAAGAAAAAGTTAAATCAGAGGTTGAAACAGCAGCTGGCATGGCTACATCAATACACTGCTACAGGTGGCCCACATCAAGGGTCGAGATTCATTTCCATAAGTGTGGGCGAATGTTTGCCGTTGATTTGCACCCCTAGGATTCCCTTTCAGTACAAGGTAAGTCTTTCGGCCTGCCAGATGCCGGGAAACTGAATTGAATCGAATCGAATTGAATTGAATTGAATTTCATCTGAATTTCATTCGCCACCAATATGGATGCCTAAATATAGTGTATATATATCTTTTTTACATATGTTTTTTAACAGCCCAAGAGAGTGTGATTTGATTCTGTGCCTAAAGTTTCAGTTTTGAAAACACCCAAGACAGAGCTGCTGGGATCAGATTGCTTTCGTGGTAATGGCTCATAGTGCAAGAATGTGCAGTATAGTTGCATTGTGTGTGGTGGCGCTGTTCAATGCAGTTGCAATGGCAACTGCCCCTGTAAAGAATGCCGGTGTACACCAGAGTTCTTCTTCAAGTGGCACTGTCATAAGCTCTAACTCGGTTCTTGTTGCATTACTGGATTCGCGTTATGATTATACTGAGCTGGCAGAGCTGGTGGAGAAGGCCCTGCTGTTGCAGACTCTTGAGGAGGTTGTGGGGAGCAACAACATCACAATTTTTGCTCCCAACAATGCATTTTTGGAGAAGAATTTGGATCCAGAGTTCAGGAGATTTCTGCATGAGCCTGGGAATCTCAAGTCCCTGCAGAAGTTGCTGCAATTCCATGTGGTGCCCACGAGAATGGTTGCAGAGGAATGGACTAATGTTACTCACAGGTAGGCCAAGTTTTAGTGGCTAGCATTCCCGAATTGAATAGGTTTCTCAATTTTGTATCTGTGTAAACAATGCATAAAATCTTTTGGAATTTGGTATTAGAGATATTTGGTTACAAATTATAACTGATGATATTTTGGAAGATTCAAACTGCAAATTGATATTTTGTTAGTGCCCTGAATAATTACTTTCTGGTAACTTGCAATAATGTAATTAAGTAGTTTCTGTAATTGGGCTGTGTGAAATTGCATGGAACAATTTTGTAACTTCTTCCTCAAGGATGCTGATTGTAGGGTTTAAGGCTGTTTGTAAGATTTAAGGCATATTGTAGAACTTTAAGCATTTTAGTTACATTGGGTTTATAAGATTTTGAAGGGTTTAGATGCATTGGGTTTGAGACAAATCACTAGAATCAACAAATATGGAATACCGAATATATGTGTTTCACTCAAAATCATTTGTAGTCCTACCTTTCTCTCCTTTCCAATTGATTTGTTCATTTTTGTTTGTCTATTCACTAATGCCTCTTAAATGCTTTCCAATTGATTTATTCTTTTGTGTTTGTTCAGTGTTTCCTGAACAAAAAATGGATAATCCAGTGTTTTGGTACTTTTTGTCCATGCGCAATTGTTAGTTATGTGATAATGGTCTATATCTAGACTACAAAGGTTAGGACTTGATAAAAGTTAAAATGGACATGAACAACAAAGGGTAAACATTTGGAAAAATATTATTTCAGTTTTTGCTCGACATAAACCATTGAGAAATGGCCATTGAAATCGATTAGCCATGATTTTTTAAGTATACTTTCTTACGTTTTTTTTAACCTCACAGGGCCTTGAACTGGAACGAGGAGCTGAATTTTCAGTTGAAAGAGGATTCCAAGAGCAAAGTAATGAAAGTGGATCTGGGTACCGTGACACACCCTAATGCTGTGTTAAGGCCAGATGGGGTTATTCATGGTATTGACAGACTCCTTGTGCCAAAGTCTGTGCAGAATGAGTTCAACGAGTGGAGGAGCAGAAGGGTATTATTGCAGGCTGTGAAGCCAGAGGGAGCTCCTACTGTTGATTCCCCTCATTTCAGCAAGAAGATTAAATCTACAGGCTCAAGCCCGATCTCATTGCCACCAATCGAATATGCCCTTGCACCTGGACCTTCCCTAGCACCTGCCCCTGCACCTGGGCCTTCTTCTGGATACCAGTGGTTTGATGGGGAAAGCCAAGTCAAAGACTTCATTCACACATTGGTGCAATATGGTGGTTACAATGAGATGGCTGACATCTTGGTGAATTTGACCTCAATGGCCTCTGAGATGGCAAAGCTTGTTTCAGAGGGTTACCGTCTCACTGTCCTGGCTCCCAATGACGAGGCAATGGCGAAGCTTTCTGCAGATCAATTAAGTGAACTGGAACATGTCATATATTACCACATGATTCCTGAGTATCAAACTGAGGAGAGCTTTTATACTGGAGTGAGACGGTTCGGAAAGTTGAAGTATGATACTCTGCATATTCCTCATAAGGTGGTTACCCAAGAAGCAGATGGTACTGTTTTGTTTGGGGAGGGAGAGGAATCAGCCCATCTGTTTGATCATGACATTTACGTTGATGGGAGAATCTCTGTTCAAGGCATTGACAAAGTTCTGATCCCACCAAGCCACCATTCTAAGGTTAAGAAGTTGGAAAGAGAACAAAAAGTAGCCAAGCAAAGCAAATCAAGCAGAGGTAAGTTGGTCATTGTTGATCAGTGCAGTGCCTTGCCAAATTTCTGTCTTTAACATCTATACAGGTATGCCAATGCCAACAAGTACACTATAAAAGGTACAAAGGTAAAAGGTAAAGAGAACTTTTTAAATTTCCCACCTTACATGGCTTATGATCTCATTTGGGGACAAAGGATCTTTCTCACTTTACCTTGCATATTGTTTTAATTCTGTACCCCATAGGTTTGGACCTTGCGATAATCTGTCTGCACCTTTCAAAGAGGGATGTTTTTGCCTCAGTTGAGAATTTATTTCTTGTGTAGTATAATTCCAATTTCTGAATTTTTTCCACCAGAATCTGTTTTCACTCCACTGGACTGCAAATTTCAATATCCCCCATTAAAACAATTGATTCATTCATTCCAATATAGCTTCAACTTTGGTTAGATTTAGTATACATTTCCAAAGTAGCTGAGTTTTGTTGGGGGAGCTACTCTGCCAATGTCAAGGAGTATTTGCACCTGGCCTGAGTCTTTTCACTAATTTCATGTATCATATGGTGAAGCAGGCTGCAGCTGGGATTCCGGCTAAAATGGAATCCTGGTGGGAAGCATATCACTCCACCAAATTCATATTGTTGTTTTCCTTCAAGAGAGTTCACTTATTTTGTTCCTGGCCAAGAAGTCTTGTCTTTGGGAATTTTATTTTCCCTAACGAGTAGTCATTGTTTCCAAAAGTGCAAAATTCACGTACTTCTAATCACATAGACTCGAAAAGATAGTAGCCTAGTTGTGTCAAAAGTAAACTCGGTAATAGAGGCCTTATCTATTTCTGCTATTGCTTGACGTCATCTAATAAGATTGAGAAATGGAGAGAGTCTTGATGCAATGAATACAAAAGCTACAAGGGAGAGTCCGGTGTGCACTGTGGATATATAAGAGCTCTTGTTGGAGATTTGCAATTTTCTGAAGGACACATCCTTTTAAGTGCCTACATTATTTTCTGACTTTCCCTTTGGTCTGTCCGTAAATATGTCTTATGTTGCACAAGTACCACAATGCTGTAGAGAGAACCAGGATGATACAGATTATCTGATTAGAAGCTCATTTTCTCATTCATGTTCATAATTTTGAGGCCATTCAATTGGTCTGTCTCCTGCCCTTATGAATTTGCAAAAGCATATTTGATAAACTAATATGTACAGCTGAAAAGTTTTGTATTAAATTTATTAGGAAGCTATTGTCTTGTTCCATCATTTATGTTACCATTCTCCCTTCTCTTGGACTGGTTGGCACTCAATGTTCAAGCCATTTTGGCACATTTGGTGTACAGATGCATCAATGCTTTTACAAGTTACTTGCGTCACTTGTTGTTCCATCTTTAAGTTATGCCTTCTGATATCGTGCTTTTGTTATTTTATTAGGAAGCTATTGTCTTGTTCCATCATTTATGTTACCATTCTCCCTTCTCTTGGACTGGTTGGCACTCAATGTTCAAGCCATTTTGGCACATTTGGTGTACAGATGCATCAATGCTTTTACAAGTTACTTGCGTGCTTTTGTTATTTTATTAGGAAGCTATTGTCTTGTTCCATCATTTATGTTACCATTCTCCCTTCTCTTGGACTGGTTGGCACTCAATGTTCAAGCCATTTTGGCACATTTGGTGTACAGATGCATCAATGCTTTTACAAGTTACTTGCGTCACTTGTTGTTCCATCTTTAAGTTATGCCTTCTGATATCGTGCTTTTGTTATTTTATTGAAATTGACTAGACAATCAGTGGCTAGTCATTGTATCTTATATCATAATCTTTTCATGGATGTTGATTGCAGGACGCTTGCTTGGATCAGTATGCAACCTTTTAGAGACGTTTGGTCAGAACTCTATTCTCTCAAGCTGTCAGTAATTTTGAGCTGATGGAAGGTTGCCATACTTCTATCCTATTACTCCGATCTTATGAGCAGTAGTAGCATTCAAAGGAAAGTTCAATTGAGGATGGTAAACAATGAGAATATCTTGAACTGAAATGGCTTGTTACCAACACCAATGTTGTGAGAAGCAGGATTTATGTGTTTTTAATTGTTTTCCTATTGTTTCTGTCAATAATGAACCAGATTCAGATGCCTATGTTGTACGGTTGGAATAATATTTGAGCATAGTACTGGTCAACAAGTTATAAGTAGAAGCACGGCCAATTTCTGCCATAGGAAGCCAACTGTGATATTAAGCTAATGAGCTTTCATATAATTGATTTGTATGATAATTGTTGAAATTTTACTTAAGCAGGACACTTTTCTGTATAGAGCACTCAGATGCCTCTTTCCTTAATTGGTGTGCTCAAGGCAAGCTCTGAGTGCAAGAATAAAAATGTTTCTTCTTAGACATTTTGTTATCTTTATTATGTAACCTATCAAGTTGGATCAATGTGTTCTCAAGTTGCTCAAATAATTGTGCATCCGATGATGATTTATTTTCTTTTTTTGCAACAAAGCTTGATTTTCATAACATTGAAATGGCTGCTGTGAATAGGAAAACCATTAAATTGACAGTTAATGATTGGGGCAAAAAGGACATGCATTTGTGTACATACTGCAAGTGTACTCACATTAAATGGCAAAGAAATCAATTTGTAATTATATAGATGAACTACGGTAGGGCAGGTTTGCAGGGTTACATTACCAATGAAAAATATTGAATTGAATTTTACACAGGCCCTAATTATGACAAAAAAGCTATATTCTTTAAATGCAATTCATAGGTCTGAAGGCATTCGCTGCAGTTGGCACTATGCTATCAAAATTTTTGCTTGTAATAAAATACAAGCTCAAATTTTGAAAGATAGCGACCAATCATCAAACCTGCAGGATGTCTGGCCCACAACAGAGGCGTTAACTTTAAATTGTGTCAATCAAATGTAAAGCAATATTCTAAAATCCCTACGCAACTTAAGCAAGGAAGTTAGAAAAGAATCATTTGAAACTTCAGATTCAAGATTTCAAAGTAATAAGAAGTAAATGCTGGTTGCAAGGGAAAGTATAGCTTTTATAGCATACCATGACCTGATGAACGCATTTTCACTGTAGCATGAAGCTTTGCCGCTACGAGGAGTTTAAATCATGTCATAAATTTCATAATATAATAAAATAAATATTAGGACACTAGTATATGCCATGGTTGGATTCCATTCAATAAGGGAAAATATTGTAAAAGCTGTTTTTGAAAAAAGATAGTTGCTCTAAAAATAGGGGGGGAAATATTTTTGTATTTCATGTAGAGATAAAATTAGACATAATATTTTGTAATTTTGTTTCCAGTACATTCAATCTCACACAATTATGAGTTATAATTAAAAATGTTGATCAGAATTGAACAACTCTCTGTCCACTATTTGAATCAATCAAATCCTTTCACTCTTAATCTCTAGAGGATTTTGATGTATATTAAATAATCTAGATCGCAACTCTTTATCAAGGGTTTATTATATATATTTTTTTGATACGCAAGGGTTTATTATATTTAATAAATATGTGTGATGTGTTTTGATCTATGCATTTTGATGAACCCTAATCCTTTGATCCCACCTAAGGTTTTTTCCACAAGTGTCCTTCTTTGTTGTTTTTGAGATCTAATTTTTTTAAATTACCTATTATCAATTTAGATGGATGTATACAATTTTATTCATGATATATTTTCTTTGCATATCATCCATCATAATAGCTTCACATTCACCTAATCATACACTCATGATGACATCTCTCATGATGTGGTTGGCATGGATCAATGTGTATATGATTCTTTGCTTCTTAATGTATTTTGTTCCTCCCCTTGTTAGTGTGTGATTTCTATGAAGCATATATGTCACAAACTCTAACTATGATCATATTAACGTTGTTTACTCATGCATATACTTTGATATATGCATACATACAAACATATACCATTGTATAATCAAATGTTTGTGTGTGAGGGATTATATGATCCACTATGATATGTTTGTCAATGCTTATTTTATTTATATCAATGTTTAAAAGATGCTTGTATGTATATTATTAGGTGGCCTAGCATGTAGAATTTTTATGTTTAATATTTATCATCTTGTCCATTTTACCTAGAACCCACAATGGACACTCTCACACTTGTTCATGATATATCTCTTATGGATATCCATTATTGCTATCCTCTTGCATTAAATGATGATGATATCCCTTACAAAACCTAGGATAGTACTTACTCTACATTCTTGGATTCATAGTCTCTTGATGGGTTATATAATGGGAGTTTAGTGATAATATATTATTTGATGAATATATCTTATCCCCTCCCTTATTTGATGTTATAGGTGATGTTTTCCTTGGAGTGTGCTTATATAGGGATTCTAGTCTTTCAAATTCTAGTGTCCACTCCTCAAGATATTTTATGGATCTATCTACATTTTATATTAATACATTTTTATGTATCTATGATGACTTTCCTATAGACAATTGTATTCCTCTTTCAGATGCATCTTTTGAGAAATTTGATTATCATGCAATCCCATTTACCTATCCCATTGATCCACCTAAGAAAACATATGGCTTATAATAACATGGGTATGTTATGGCATTGATATCTTTCAATCTTCATTGGGACTATTTAAGCATGGTGTCCAAACCATTATATATTCTTGAATGCTTACAAGTAGCATTGATACATATAATGCTATAGGGAAAAGCACTAGTGATGCACAAGCTCATCATATAGTGTGACATGTTCTCTCATTTTGTTTACAAAGATTAGGTCCTCATAGTTTACCTTGAGATACATGTCACCCTCCATGTTTACTTTTACCCCTCCCTTTTCTTGGTGTATGATTATTCTTTTCCTATTCCCTATTTCCTACCACATCCATCTCAATCACTTCCATTCCTATACCTATCTCTATCTCTACCACACTTATGCCTTAACTCATTTACACTCCTATCGTTACCACCCATGTAGATATTATACATTTCTACTACTCCTTTGTCCACTTCAATGACTTCTTCTTCTACTACTCTTCTTTTTCTTACATATATGCCTTTGGTGTCAACCACTCCCCTTTTGACCATTTATAGTCTCGCTATTTCTTCTAAACCACTCATTCCTTCCCATTGATTGGCTATCATTATGAGTGTTATAGATGTAGATAATTGTATTAATGATTTACAAAAGTCTCTAAGAGATTATTTCACAAATGAGATACTACATTATCCATCGACATATGGGATATTGGTTTATCCCTCACTAATGGGATATTAGATAAATAAGCCACACCAAAGCTATAATAAGGATTAAATACCAAAAAGGACTTGATCATAAAGAGGGTTGATAGCTTAGTGGTAGAGAATTGTAACTTGCACATGTGAGGTCCTAGGTTCAAGTCTTAATTGTTCCATGGAAAATATAATGGTATCAAATCCATACTTAGTGCCCTAAGTGCTAAATTTGATTCAAGGGGGTGTTGGAGAAATGAGCCATAAATGAGCTATAGTAAAGAGCCTACCACAAATCCCCAATTGTAAAGAGAGTTGGTAGCTCAATGATAGAGCACCCCAACATGCACATGGGAGGTCCTAGGTTTGAGTTCTATTTGATCTATGAAAAATAACAAGGATTCATGACACATGTAGATTTACAATGTATGATGGTAGATGTGATTCATTGGTTCATATACATTCTTTCAAAACTACACAATTTTCAACTACTTTTACAAGGAAAAATTACTTGCCAAGTTATTTCCACATAGCTTGAGTGATTATACAATTATTTTGTTTTATTATTTAACTCATGCTTCCGTAGTCATATTTTGGAGACTTAACCAATGCTTTTTTGAATGATTATTATATTAAATTGAGCCTAATGTAATAGTTGACAAGTTATCATAATGAAAACAAGGAGAACAAGCAACAATCAATGACCATGTTTGCTAACTTGTTTCAAATTATGGTTGTCAAAATGATTTTCATTCATAGAAAAATATTTCTCACTAACTATCATTTATTTTATGAGGTATGTGCTAGTGTACATAGTGTGCACTTACCTTGTTAGAAAATCATCTTTTACATTATAACACAACTAGGACTTCCTCTTATTCCCATGAATTACAATTAGAGTTAAGTTTTGGAAATGTAAGTTATGAGAGGAATAAAAAATGTCAACATCATGCAAACATCACTAGCAACAAAAATGAACATCATTAACAACAAAAAAAAGCATCATGCAAACATCATTCAACCAAAACAAAATAAAATTAGAGAGTTCATTATATTGGATGATCCTCCACGTTTAGTGTTAAAATAACTCATACAATTAATTAATTGAATTAATTCTCATTGAATCGATTGATAAATTAAAAGCTATACCACTACATTTTGGGGCTTACTATTCTTATGATTGTCACTAAACATGTTGGACATACTACAAGGATTTGCATCTCACTTGGGCACAAAACTTGGGATCTTATTAACAACATTTGATAAAATTAGATGATATTTAAGATAAAGAGAATACATGTTTAGCACATCAACATAATATGTATAATCAAATGGAAATAAATAATGAGGATCCTTCCAATACTAATGATAAAAATTATATTAAACTAGGTGAAATTTTAATGATACACCTAATACATGTTACATCAATGTTACAAATAAACCCAAAAAACATGGCAGTAATGAAAGAGAGATATCCAAGAAAATATCAAAATCAAGTAAACATACCACAAGTGACACCTTTAGGATCATTAACATTATTAATATTTGTCCAATGAGGGAGATAAATTTGAACATGAAATTTCCTTGGATCTTATAAAGGTAGACTTATTACCACATAGGTATACTAAAATAATTGGTTAGCATTTTTTTTTAATTTATCACTTGCTTTATATTACATATTACATATTATGTTTCTCTTTTCACATTCTTTTAGTTCCTTTCACTTATTTTGTCACTTAGTGTAGGTTTCATGTGTTCATGCTTACTTCCATTAGGGACAAATTAGGAGCATTTTCTAGATGCACACTTATAAAAACACATATAGTTATATCTCAACTATGTATTCCATACTCAAATTTTTAACAAATTTTCAAACAGACATTGATCGTACTTTTTTTTTAGTTATTGTTATATTTTAAATTTTTATGTCCACCTCAATTTGTGATCACTTCTTTGTAGTACACACTATTCAAGGAAGCATATACTAGGGGAGAGGGGCCCATAGTGGAGCACCCTAACTTCATGTTTCTCAAAATCCCATGTGAAAATTTCAAAGCACTTCCAATTTTATACAACAGTTTATTTGGCAACTCACATGCTTCTATATTTCATTTTAGGGCCACATCATCAAATATGATGCCACATCAGCATGTTTTTTGTTGAGGTATCCAAAAAGGGCCAAAAAAAGAGAGACCGATAGTGGTGCACTAAGTCATGTTTTATTGGTGCGCTGATGTGGCATCACATGATTTGTCAGTTTATGTACTTTATGGATAAAAAGTGTTTTGCAATTGGATATTAAGGTGCTCCACTATGGGGCCCACTAAGGACTACTTCTATCCCCACTATTGGACCCCGCTCCACTATGGGCCCCTCTCCCCTATTCTCCTTTGTATTTTACATGTAGTCTCACAAGTAGGCTCTTTTCCTTTGAAGATGTATGCTTGATGGACATTTGCTACATATTGAGGATTAAAGAGCACACATAATTAAACACGTGGACTTTGAAGGTAGATTTAACTTAGTTTCTTGAACACAACAATTAAATGGGTAGTTTATAAGCATAATTAAACACATGCACTTATGACAGATCCAAACATAGTGTGAAATTGTCAAGGGTGACTATTTATGATGCTACACATGGTAGTCATATAGTGTCATTCATGGGAGTGGTGCCTACTACAAGTTATAGGGTCAAATATCTTATATTAATTAGTTTTTGTCACATCCCACTTTTATTTACTCATTATGGACAACTTGTTTGATGTTAAAATACATAGTTAAGTGAGTGGGTATTCAATGTTTTGATAGGATATACTAAATGTGATAACATTATGATTTATATTTTCTTATGAAAATTAGTATTTCATTGTTTTATAAAATATCTATGATTTTGAATTGATATCTTGCTGATCTAAATGTTTTGCATATGATGTTATTTTAAATAATTGATGAATAATATTGATGAAAATGGATTTTTTGTGAATAATAAATAACTAATATTTTAGTTGTTGTTACTGGTTCTTGATTATGATCTTTTGATATTGACATGGACTAACCATTGTTTATTGACATGAAATGGATGTACCTGTTAGATTCCCCCCCTCTCTCTTGTTAAAGAAAAGCATCATTCAAGAGAGGGAGACAAATTATGATAGTGTGATAGCTATAACATGTACATTCTAATAACTCACACACTTGCATAAATTTGTAGATTGACTACATGTTGATGCATTGTAAGCATGTAGGGGTTTGATTGAGTGTTGTCACAAGTTTGTGTATGAAATATTCAATTACCTTCATATGATTTCATGAAGTCTTTGTCTCATAAGATTATTGCATTTGTTTGTTTGAATGTAGTGTTGTGTGTCATTTGGTATCTGAGTTTTATCTACTATTATAGATAAAAAAAATCAATATATGTTGATTTATGATAACATTATGGAACCATAGACCTTTTAGAGATATCGTTTATTTATCTTGTCACAAGATCAATTAATGAGAAAGAGTTTATTAGAGTTTTTAAGTAAAATTGTGATTTCAAAAGTTGGGGATATGAAGGCCTTTAGGCGATCTTGACTACTTGATCTTGAAAAAGGTTGATTGATAGTTGTCCACACGTATCAACTTTATCTCATTGATTTGTTAAATTGTGACATTTTTTGAGTTAATGAATTTATTTAAACATTGATGATCACCTCATACATACATACTTTCATGCCTACCTTATATATAAAGCATAATACAAACACACATTCAATTTTTTGTTTTGATTATATGGGAAAAGCGAGTTTTGAAGGGACCTAAAACCTTTTACAAAAAAAGACAAAATGTTGCTAGAAAATATTTTCAATAAACCACCAGTAGCAACCCAACAACCAAAAAACACAACAAAATAGGTGCTAAACAAAAGTATAACAAATAACAACCAGTAACACCCAACAACCACAAAACAAAAAAAATGAAAAGAAACCTACATCCAGTAGGAAACAAAAAGTAACAAAGAAGAAGACCAGACACTAATCCAAACTACTCAGGGTCTTGGCCACCTCAATCTATTGGTTCCTATGTATTTCAACCATATCTAGCAGCTCCTTCTTCTCAACGTCAAAGGATCTCTTCCAATTAGCCGACCCTCTAACAACAGGTCCTTTGTCATCATCCTTAATAGTTTTTCTTACCTTTGCCCTTAGTCGTGTGCTCTTTCTCCATAAGCTCAGAGAAATAAACCTGATCCTCTTTGAGCTCACTAGTCTTTCTGAAAAGGACTTCCAAGGAGTCTGTGTTGTTCTTCACAGAGATATGACAAGCTTGCATTAGTTTTTTGATATCAACATTCATACCCAAAACCTTGGCTTCCAAAGCAGCCAACTTTTCTTCACATAGAGATTTGAAGTCATGATAGGAACCTTCAAGTTCCACTATTCTGTCAATAAGAATGTCAAGAACTGAACCCTTGGGAACATTCTTCATATTCTCCTTTAGACGTCTAATTTTAATATTAATCTTATTGAACTCATGCAGAGTCCACTTAGCAAAATTAAAGGTACTAGTGACCCCGGCCCTAGCCATATCTAGCAAATCATACATGGAGGTAGTGTCATCATCAAGGTAAGAAAAATCCTTGGAAAGAGGATTTATCTTCAAGGGCTCTTGTTTAGCTTTTTTCTTCTCCACATCCTCCTCATTTAGACCCTTAATCTCCTTGTCCTACTCCATCTTGGGCATGTCTTGCATAGGGGAATCCTCAATGACCACTGTTTTATCAACAAAATCCTTGGCATCACCAGACACATTGGGGTCCTTAGTTGAAACATATGAGGCCTTATTCTTCAAGTTAGCGATACGCTTCAATAACCTCCATGGCTTGTCCACCAAACCCATAGCAATATCCTGTGTCCCCACCTCTAGGCCACCACCAACAACATCCTTACCAACAACCACCTCCACAATTCTGGGAGAGAAATCATCTGACCCCACTTCCTTGTTCTCACTCTTAGAAAGGGAAAGCCGCTTAACAGCCTTGTTACTCTTAGAACCACCCACCTTCCTCTTCTTTGAAGAAGTAGCCACAACCGCCGAAGATAAGTCCTCTTCTTCTTCATTCCATTCCTCCTCCTCATCCGAAGTGGGCTCGGAACCAAATGACTCATCACTTAAATTCTTCTCCTTTCCCCTGATGGTAGGAGTCTGGGTAAGAGACTTAACATGCTCCATAATCAATAAAATAAGCCCTTCATAGAGGACAGGGGGCCTCCTATTGTTCAAATGGGCATAAACAAAGACCTCTAAAGACGAAAGTAGAAAAAAAGGAAACAAAATGAACAAACCATGTCTGAAATGGTTGAGCAGAGTAAAACGGTGACCGAGAATAGTCGTAAACCTCCCCTCCAAAGTCACATAACGCATAAGCACCTCAGCAATGCTTGCCCAAATTTTTGTGAGGGATTTTCTCTCATAGCCCTAGGTCTCCAGTTTAACTAATTTCTTTCACTCATCATCTTTAAAAAACTGGGCCATTGCCTCCTCATTACTCTTTTTATCCTTGAAAAACTTATGACCAATCATCAACATCCCAGTAACAGAAGTAATTAAATCCTAATTTACCTCCACTTCCAGACCATCAACCTTGAGCTTACGATTGTGCCAGAAAGAAACAAATTGTGCCGAGGCATATTTTCTTTTATATCTAATTACATATTTTTTATATTATATCTAATTACATATTTTTTATATTACTAACTCATATTGCATTTTTTCTTAATTTGAAAAATATTATTGTTTACATGTACTACCATATGCATAATATAATGTATGAATTTACTATGCACTAATATTGAAGAAAGGAAATCAAAACAAAAGAGATAGTGATCAACTTGTTTAGTAGGGCATTGGAATTTTTGAGGAGTAATGTTGGTTAGTAAGATCAACTTTACTATGAAAAATTTGGAGTTTATTACACCATTATGTGTTTTGCTAGATTAGAGGGGAGTGGTGTGGGTGTTTTGTCAGGAAAGTTAGAGTTTGTTGTCCACCATGGAGCCTATGAGGGCATAACAGGAGTTAAAATTATGGAGGTTGTTTTGTATTCTTTGGGAGTGATTTGTGAGTTTTTGGATGAGTTTGTTAGGATTTTTTTATCATTTGCTGGGGGAGGTTGTGATTAGAATGGAGAAGAAATATATATTTTGGGTGAATTTTACTCCAATATGTGGTTGAAAATATTTTTGTTGTATAAAGTCTTCAATTCATAAAGTTTATGTGGGGATTTGAGACTTAAACAAAGAGGGTTCTTTTCAGATGCTTGCACTCATTAAATATCAGATAACCAACAAAATGATGTTTGTTTATGATATTATCGATATTTTAAATATATACACACATACCAATGCAAGTTTAACATAAATGTTACTCAACTGATCTTAAGTTAACCTCTTTTTGAATACAAAAATAATTATAAAATAATTATATGTGTTACTTATTGCATGATAAATGTTTGACAAAATACCAACCATATTAATTTCATATATATAAAACAATCATGCAAAACATTATTTTTGAAGTGTCATTAAACATATATAGTTTCAAACAATTGATTTTCCTATTTCAATGTAGTTTCCACTTTGGTTAGAATTATTATACATTTCCAGAGTAGCCAAGTTTTGTCGGGGCAGTTATTCTGCCAATGTCAATGGATATTTACACCTAGTTTCACATATCATATGGTGAAGCAGGTTGCAGCTGGGATTCCAGCTAAAGTGGAATCTTGGTGGGTAGCATATAACTCCACCAAATTCACATTGCTGTTTTCCTTTTTGAGCTCACTTCTCTTGGACTGGTTGGTACTTAATGTTTAAGTCTTTTTGGTATTGGTGTACAAATGCATCAACACTTTTTACAAGTTACCTGCTTCGCTTGGTGGTTATGCCTTGAGACAATGTGTCTATGCTATTTTATTGAAATTGAATTATGTTCATAGATAATTAGTAGCTAGTCATCTCATAATATTGTGATGGATGTTGATAGAAGGATGGTTGCTTGCGTCAATATGCAACCTCTTAGAGAAGTTTGGTCACAACTCTATTCTCTCAAGCTATCAGTAATATTGAGTTGATGGAAGGTTGTTATCATCAATTTTTTTAAATATAAAAAGGTGAAGACCATCTATATAATATTTATATTAAAAGGTAGTTGTAACAGGAGTATGAAAAAAGCTATGCCCTAAAACTTCTTATCTTATGGGCAGTAATAAGATTCAAAGAGAAAAGTTCAACTGAGAATAATCTCAAAGTGAAATGCTTTGTTACAAACACCAATGATGTGAGAAGCAGAATTTATATGTTTTTCATTGTTTTCCCATTGTCTCTGTCAATGTTTCACCCATTGTTTTCCTATTTGAGCATATCACAGGTCAACAAGTTATAAGTGGAATCATGGCCGATTTCTGCCTAGGAAGCCAACTGTGATATTAAGATAATGAGGTTTCATAATTTGATTTGTTTGTATGATAATTATTGAAATTTTACTTAAGCAGGACACTTTTCTGTATAGAGCACTCAGATGCCTCTCTAATGGGCAATTCATGGGTCTGGAGACATCCACTGCAGTTTTTTTTTTTTTATTGTAATAAAATATGAGCCCAATTTTTGGAAGATAGGGGAGAGGGACGGATATTGGTACTGGGTCTTATAGTTGGTATACAAACTGATAAAAGAGAACTTATCACTATTTATATAGAAAACTAAAAATACATAAAATATTATATACATGTTTATTAATTATTTAGTTAGAAATTAAATTGTAATGTTTGTATTTTTATCATAATAGATGTAATTGCTGTTCAGATTTAAAATATTTAATAAATGATATACGTTCTTATAAAGATAGGTGACAATGTTTACATATATAAAATTCGTTACCAATATTGTGATATGATATAAAGTGTACACATTCTTTTTTTACATATTATGACATGGCATATGGTAATGTGAAGTGTATGTATAAAATAATTGCATAATAATTATCCCAAATACATATGCAATTAACAATAGTTACATATTAATAGTCACAAATATATAAGTAGTTGTTACTCATAAAGTAAGATTGCAATACAAATATATAATCTTTTTATAACAAATGACATATCAACTATCTCATCAAAGAAATTTTTAATTATTCCAAATCTCAACATGAACCTAACATCTATAAGTCATACTTTGCTAGTAATTGGTCATTTTTATAGAGTGAACCCACAATAGTGAGTCCCACTTGTGGGACATTACATTTTTTTAGGTATTGGGTGCTCAAATATTTCAAACACCTTTGTTCAATTTTTTTTCTTCAAACGAAGGTGCCTTTGAATGAAGGTGTTCCACACGACACCTTCGAACGAAGGTTACCTTCATTCAAAGGTGCCTTGTCATCATTAAGAAAATAATAAAATAATGCCTTTGTTCAAAGAAAAACCTTTGAACAAAGGTCTTATTTTATTGATAAGAAAGTAAAGATCAAACAAAATGACTTCTTACTATCATTTCACTTTCACTATCCAGTAGCGTGGTCCACCTGTAGTGAGCTCAATTGGGAATCATGAGTTGACCTCTATAGGGATCCTCTTGGTGTCTAGAGTGGTGAATCATGGTTCTTGAGCCAATCATTTGCAATCAAACTTCGATGTGGCTTCCAACGAAGGTCGCTCACACTCAACAACTTGAAAATTTTGCTATTTAATAGGCATTTTTCAATACTTGATCATTGATTTTTCAATTGATCAAATACAATTAAATTTTATATGGATTTTTTAACAAGTAAAATGTTTAATTGAAACCTCGAACAATTATTTTGAAACCCTAAATAGTTAATTTGAAAACCTAGACAACTATTTTGAAACCCTAAACAACTATTTTGAAACCTTAAAATATTCAATTCAAACCCTAAATGACTAGTTTGAAACCCTAAAATATTCAATTAAAACCATAAAAAATAGTTTGAAACCCTAAAATCTTCAATTCAAACCATAAACAACTAGTTTTAAACCCTAAAATATTCAATTCAAACACTAAAATGTTTAATTTTAAAACCTTTAAAACTTCAATTCAAACTCAAAACAACTAATTTGAAACTCTCAAATTTTCAATTAAAACCCTAAAATAACTATTTTAGCAATGAAAAAACATCACGATACTTCCTCTATCTTCTATTGGTGATCTAACTCAAGAAAAACCCAAATCCCTAAGGTCTTAGAATAATGTTCGAAGCACCAAGGGTGTCAAACCTTGGAAGATTACCACATACTTGTCTTCAGGTTAGGAAGCTAAGGACAAATGATTGAGGTGAGTAACACCTTCTTCACTTCTAGCTTTGTAAGACCAAGGAGGGTTTCCTTAAGTTGTTGGATGATGATTGAAGACTTAAACACTCCCTTACAATAAACTATACCCACTACAAAGTGTATCACAATACTAGTGTCACAATATATCTATGTGCTAGTTTGGATATTGTTGGCTAACAGATTGGGCACCTTGAGGTTTTATTTTGATAACATTGACTCTTTTCCCAAAAGGTGTGATCATCCCCAACAACTTTGGATAAATTCTCTCTTTGAGAAAGAAATCACCCTCTAAATTGAAGCTCCTAGGTACAACTCCCTATTATGATATTCAACGAATTAGAAAGAACTAAAAATAAAATTGATGTGTGCTTTTGACTAGAAAGCAACAAAGGCTAAAACCCGACATCAAAAAAATTCCTAGTATCAGATGCAATATAGAAATATTATTAACACTAGCACAAAGACTAGCTCGCTTAAGAAGATCTAATTATCATATATCAACCCAATACCATCTAAAAAATTAAATCGATTACATAGATAAATGCATGCACATTCACATAGGAATAAGCATAAACATACGAGAAAAACTTAAACGCAGAGATCTAAGAATCTCAAATTATCTCCATAAACTAGATGTACACAAACAACTAATAATTTCAACTTGCAGAATTTACAAAATTATATTCAAAGTATATGATATCAAGACCTTTTTTGAAACTAACTAGAGAGATAGATTTTTTTTTCCAAATACAAATATAAATAAGCAGATGAGTAACCACGTCATTTCCCCATAACTACCCAATTTAAGTGAAGAGTTTTTCAAAATCAGATGAAAAGTTAAGATAGCAACTAAAAAGTCACGGTGGTGGTTCTTTGTTTCCAAATTCTGTTGATGTGGCGAGTCTTTTTCACAAAGCTTGGAAAGCCTTTGAAGCATGTGGAAACTCCTTGCATCAAGGAATAGTAATGTTCCCCATTCATAACTTCCAGGCCATTTGGTTGTCACGAGCAACTTCAATTATTTGATCATATGTCCTTGCCAATCTAGTTGTTTGAAATAGGACTAGGTCTACCCCACTAAATTTTCTCACTCTTGGCATCAAATCACTGGGAGCTAAATATCTCATCAATTATCTTATTAGCCTTCCCTTAAGACTCCAAAATCTTCATTACTACCACCTCCTTGCAAATTAGGTTGCAAACTAAGTGCAGCAAGATTCTTATGAACCTCTTCGATGATTGCATTGCTTTTAGTTAGTATCTTATTAAATTATTGTAAACCCTACTTGGTAACTTGGAGTTTCCATTCCACACTTTTATTCCAAATCATGAAATGTCCATCAACATCATTGGGAATGATTTTCTCATTAGCCAGTTTCTCCATTCCCATATTCAACATTCCTTTGATTTCATTTAAGTGTTGAGTCCATAATGCTTCTTCTTTCTTGGCAACAACAATATCTTTCTCTATTTTAGATTTCAAGGCATATTCTTTCTGATGGATCTTCATCAAGTCCAAAATGATTTGATTTCCTTTGTTTATTATTCCATTGCTCCAATCTTCTATGGATTTTCCAAATACCTTGAAACTTTTCATTTTTCTTACTACCTCCTTTCCCATCATTGACATCGGATCAAAGGACGATTCAACTTGAGAGATTGGTTGGGGAGTAAAATCAAAGACTGATTTTAAGTATTCAGTTAGGACTTTAATCTAATTATTTAATTCATCTTTTCTCTTCTTGTCTTTATTAGTTCATTCAACCAACCTTGCTACTAATACCTGGAAATTATGCACATCTCCATCTCTTGTGGAAGGTCCCAAATTTATCCTAGCAACATCAAAGTCACTTACAGTTGCTTGAGTGACCTGCTTCTATGCAATGGGGCGGGCAACTTCAAAACACAAATTTATTGTACTATTATCTTCCATCAACCTAGATATAGTCTTCAATCTCTTGGACTTAGCAGTCCTTTGAAGTAGTTGACCCACCTTATCATGTTTTGGGAAATCTAATTGTATTATCTTTCTTTTCTTTGATAATGTATTTTCTAACCAAGCCAGAGGTGTAGGAACAATGGTGACCTTAGAACTGGAAGAATCAAATAAAGTCCTTTGTGTTGGAGGGGTGACATTTTGCACATCTTTTGGTGATGAAGGTGGAGAGGGCCTAGTTCTTAGAGGCTCGTTCACTTCTCTAATATGTGATGAGTGGTGAGATGAGGAAGATGTACTAATTGTAATGTTACCTAAATCTTCTTCCCCCTCAACAGCCTCTTTATCTTTATCCAATTGGGGTAGATCAAGAATATCTTCTCCATAAGTTTGTTTGAAAAATTATTCTTAGGAGGCTCATATCACCATCACCTTGAGCTCTTGATGAAACATGGTGTGAAGTTGACCCTGAAGTCCCTGAAATTATAGGGGGGTGGTTGCTTCCTCCTATAGGTCGAGTATCTCATGACCTAGTTTGAGGAAAAGACTGCTTTGTTTTCTTTTTAGCAACCCATTCCTCTATCCTATATAGAAAATCTGCAATTCTTGCCTCAATCATTTCAGTTTCTTTGTTACTCCAATCCATGGTAGCAATGGGTTGAGGAGATATATATGCTCTGTGAAGATTGGATCCAAAAAAATTGACCCATCATCTCCAATACCTTGGACATCCCAATCAAAACCAAATGTGATTATTTGTCTCAGGGAAAACCTCATCTAGCTTCTTCTTCTCACCTCAAATTCATCAAAATAATCAGTCCAATAATCTTCTAGGTTAGGTAGATGATAGAAACCAAGACCCATTTTAACCTATTTTTCACATAATCTTTACTATTAAAGGGAAAACACTCATTATAAAATTGCAGAGTATATTTAGATATTTCCATTTCAATATTCAAAGCATATGACATGGAATTGTAGGTGAAAGGGAAAAATCCTATAGGAAACTAACCATTCACCCTCTTATGCTCTTGGCATCTTTTGTTCACATCAACAAGTTGTCTGCAAACTTTGATCATTACAAACTTATCCTTTGCATACCTAGGGATTTTTAGAGGAAAGCCACTGAATCCACCAACTCAAATGTAAGAGAACCTCTAAAACTGAATGAAATGGCTTTTGTATATACCAAAAAATTGCATGGCTTCTGGAGTAAGCCTCATTTCAATCTTTCCCTATAATTCTTGAGTCACCCTCATGGTAAAGGCATCAAAAATCCTTTTGTGATGAAGGAAAATCTTACTTAACTATAGCTTGTCATAATAGATCTAAAATTTGGCACCTCATCACAGGGAAGGGTACTTGACCTCAAACCTAGCCAGGGTCTAGTACTAGCGATGGCGTAGATAAAATATGAAGACATATGAAAAAATCTATTAACCATAAAGAAAACAAGCAAGTTATGCATCTGTTCATTGATAAGTTTTGCCCAATTGAAAAAATGGTCCCCTTTAAGTACAATTTGGATGAAGAAATACATCCAATCTTGAAATCCATGCACATCCTCATTTCCTCTCAGTCTATGCAACAAGATAACATTATTTGATATTTCCTCAATGAAGTGGTTCCTGTGTAAATTCCTCAACAGCTGGGAGCTTCCTCTCCTACGTTTTACTAACCAATTGCTTTCCATTTCATTACAATAGAGGCCCTTCTTAGCTAAGAATTCAATCTACGAATTGGTGAGGTCAAGGGCTGATAAATTTTCCCTTTATGGAATCTTTAAACATGTATCAAAGGTAGTTCTTTGAATTTTAACCACCAGCCTATTATCTTCTATCCTAATTTCATGGGTTTGAAAATCATAATTCCTAATACATTCAATGACTAAGTCTCGGCACTGAATTGCAATGGGAAATGCAACTACTTTAATTAATCCATTGGTGACAACTTGTGTGATAGGTGGAGGATTTGGTTTGCTAAACTTCTCTATAAATTCATCCAAATTTACTTGCCCTAATTTGGCATCCCCTATTTTTTGCATGGTGTAGGTTAACCCATAAATGTATTCATAACTCTGGTATTTGTACCTCATTGTGATTGGAACCCTAGGGTTTGTGTATAATTTCACTGGGATAGATTGCAGTAATGCTAAAAATATTTTGAATCCAAACTATAATTAGAAATAGCTACTAAAATGTGCAAGGAAAGGAATACCTCAAATGGTTGTGAAGCTTGAGAAATAATGTTTGTGGCAGTATGCTCCCCTTCCTCCGTATCTCCTAGTGTCACAACTGAATAATGCTCTTCTTACTAGCTCAAACTTCCTTTTAACCCTCCACAATAAATGTGTAAGTAGACGAATAATTAATGATACCCTCTTGTCATGCTGGTGCATGTAACATTTCACATCATCACCTCGTTATAACTACCTTTTAAAATTTGAAAGGAAACAACTACATTATCAGTAGAATAGATAGCTCATATAACTCTGATAGAGACAATCATGAGTTCTATAACCAATGTAAGATACCACAAACACTTTAGTAGCCACTTTATAGTATCTTTGAAGCCTTCATTATCATTGTGGTGGAAAAAGAGAGAGTTTTGCTAACTTGATCAAGGACCGTTGAAGTACATAAACTCGAAGAAACACCAAAATGACTCAAGCGGGGACCAAAACAGGACTTACAAAAGTTCAAATAACTTTAAGAAACACCGCCACACAAGAAGACAATACAATGCTTGAAATTGACCACTGTGGCCAAGAATGGAGAAGTTTTAAAAAATTAGGCGGTGACCAACATGGTTACGATAACTGAATGAAATGCCACCAACATAAGACTTAGCCAAAATTTAGGTAGAAGACAAGTTTTTGAGGATTGAAAAAAACTGTGGTAACAATTGGCTCTAATTGGGGACAAAGATTACTAAGGATGAAGCAAGGAACCCAAAGATTGACTACATATGATCAATGCTTTATCCATTGGGCGAATGAGTCGGTATGAATATTTGGACCAAAATCTCTCAAACACTAAAATGAAACACACCAAAAATGAAAACAACAACCTAAACTAACTATGTACAAAGAAAGCCCCAATGGGAACTCACATCTAGTAGAGCTTGAGGTCTTGCCTATTATATGGAATGCGAAGAGGGGTATTATCAAGGAAAGAAACCAAAAATTATTAGGACCACATTCCTTAGTAACTTTGAATAGACCCTTCGAGAGATCATCGAACTTTTTATGTGCACCCTTTGGTTCTCTGCATTTATCCCATAGGAATACCAAGTTTCCAATCATAAATATTCTTGGCCTCGCATTCTTATCAAAAATATTTTTAACCTTGGCTTGATGCATAGTAATATTGTATGTCTTTTCCTTTTTTTTCTCTTCAATTTTAGCCAAGTACCAAATTCATTTTTCTAAAGCATCCTGGAACTCTTGATCTTCTATCACTGTCTGTAGCTTGCATACTCATAGTTCCAGGGGAAGAGGTAAGAAACTTCCTATTCCATACACTAACTCAAAAAGAGTCATTCCTATGGACTTCTTTGGGGTTGTTTTGTCTACCCACAATGCCTCATAAAGCTTCTTGTGCTAGTCCTTTTGGTTCTCATCCACTAAATTCTTGATAATACTAACCAAATTTTTATTACTAGATCTGGCTTGACCATTTTCTTGATGGTAGTAATCAACTGAATGAGACAAAGAAACTCCATAATCATAACAAAAAAGGGAAATTTCATTGGAGGAGAAACTGGTAGCATTACCAGTAACTAACTTATGAGGTACCCCAAACTTGATTAAGATATTCTCCTTGATGAAGTCACATACCTCTTTTGAAGTTGTTCTTTTCACAAGAATCACTTCTACCCACTTAGTGAAGTAGTCAATTTCAATAAGGATATTATTGTGCCCATCGCTTGATTGATGGATAATGGGTCTTATGAAATACATACCCCATTGTTGAAAAGTTCCATTGATCACCATGGGCCTACGTGGAAGTGTTTCCAATTAAGGTCTTCCTACAAACCGCTTACGTTTCTCACATCTTTTTACCCAATAGTACACATCTTTAAACATACCTGACCAATAGTAGCCATGTATTAGAATCTTGAATGTAGTTATAGTGGAGGAAAAAAATTTGACCACACGCCTCATTGTGAAAAATCCCCAACAACCTCTCTTGCTGGCTCTTATCAATGTATTTTAGGAATGCACCATCCAATCCTTTTTTGTATAAATTGTCCTCCCAAATGACATATTTGGCTGCCTTCAATTTGAGATTCCTCCTCTTCTTTCTTGACAAGTGTTTTGGACACTCACCATACATGAGATAATAAGCTATGTATGAGAACCATTCATCTTGAAGGCTGACTATTAGTGCCATAGGAAGGTCTTCTTCATCTTCTTATTTAACCTGATCTTCTACTATCAACTTACGTAATCCTCTGCCCCAAACTAGCTTCGCAGGCTTAATATCTAGGTAATATTCTTACATCTTTGCAATCCATCCTCCTCTTTTGTTACAACCAACATCTTGTCAAGAGTAAGGATGCTCTTGAAAGCAGGGTTTGACACATAAACAATCAAATGTGTGTGTAATATATAAAAGCAAAATTGTTTAACGGATTTGACAACTACAAACTCATGCTTCTAAACTTGAGAATAATTAAGCTCATTCTTCTTCAATGTGACACTCATAAAGGAAATAGGCACTTGTACATTTTTCTCATCAACTTGAAGTAAGATGGAAGACATGGTATGCTTCGAGGCATAATAGTAGATGATAAAATCCTTATTGAAATTTAGGTGGACTAGAATAGGGGCTTGAGCAATATCTTCCTTGATATCCTTGAAAGATTGCTTATTGAATTCATTCCACTTGAAAACTTGCCTCTCCTTCATCATTTCCACCATATGTTTAGTAATTTATAAAAATTCTGGAACAAATTTATTTAGAAAATTAACTTGACTAAAGTAAGATTTGACTCCAATTTTGCTAGAAGGAAGACTCAATTGAAGGATAGCTTTAACTCTTTCTCAGTCTATTCTAATTCCCTCCTTGGAAACTATTTGATCGAGAAACTTACATTTAGTGACTCCAAACACCAACTTCTTGGGATTTAGAGAAATATCGTGTTGTTTGTACCTTTGAAGCACCTATGCCAAGTCTCTCAGATGATTTTCCCTCCTCTTTGAAAATATAGTTAAATCATCAAGATAGATAACAATAATTTATTCCTAAGATCTCTAAAAGATAAGTTCATTTCTCTCTAAAAATTAGCCCTAGTGTTAATGAGTCCAAAGGGAATCCTATTGTAAGAAAAAGTCCCCCAAGGTGTGGTAAATGTCACTTTATGTTGGTCTTCTCTTGCCACACTGATCTAATTATAGCTGGAAAAACCATTTAACATGGACATCATCTCTAAGCCAACTAGTGTCTAAAGAATGTGGTCCATAATGGGAAGTGGGTAGTTATCCTTCAAGGATGCCTAATTAAGATTCCTGGAGTCTACGAGCGGGTGCAAAAAGTTGGGGGACCAAAAAGTGGCCAATTTTTTTAAAAACTCAAAAATCCTTAACGTGAGTGTGTTATAATGCACTCATGCTATGGCTTGGTGTGATCGAGCCTAAGGCTCAGTCACACCGAGCCTATAATGTGCTCACATTATTATGTGAGTGCATTATAAGTTGTTATAAGAACAAAAAGAAGCAAATTGAATTCATTTTTAGATTGCCACATTTCCTCCATCCACAACCTGTAAAGCCTTCCAAGGTATGCTCATGTTGTTGAGACCCCAAATTCGACAATTTCTTCACTGAATCTTTGCTAATTATTTTCCAGATTTCTGCCACATCGATGGGGAGTTGAAAGGAGTAAGCTTTTATTGTTTTTTTTTAATTTGTTGTTAAATAAGTAGATTTAATATGTTTTTGATGTTAATTTCTTTAATTTTTAGGAGTTGAAAACCCACCTAATTCTCCTCCTCAAAATCCTTCTCCTCCTCATGAACACCACACCAAAAAAATCCTTATGAACAACCACAACAACAAAATCCTCCAACACTCCTCAACATCTTCCTAGAACTCAACAAAATTTAATGGGGGAAATTGAAAACAACAAAAAACAAATTGAGGAGTTAACTGTGAGCTTGAACAATCTTGTAAGTTCAACCTCAGAAAGAACCACACTTGAAAATTCACTTCAAGCTATGTTAACACATGTAGATGCAATTAGAGAGCAATTAAGTGGTTGGGCGGATAAGAGGCAAGAGTACAAAGAATTTTATGTAGATAAACTATCCTACAAATAAGTAAAAAATTATAAAATTATAAAATATGACTTGTGTTCACTATTCACTAACCCACATACAAATCAACCTCTTCACCTTACAAGTAAGAGGTTTCCTATCCATTGGTGCAACCACCAAGGGATAAAGGACAATTTTTGGTAGAGGTGGTGGATGGTTTTTGATCATCCTCCATACAACAATAACGAGGTCCCCCAATATTTCTTGAGGAAACTCTATTGTGAGTTTTTCCTCAACAAAATCCCCAACTATTTTGATATGCAGGACTTCTAGGGGAGAGGTGGTTGGTTGGAACAAGATAGACCAGGTGAACGTGTCAATCGTCAGTGACCAACAAGACAAGCACTCGCTAGACCGGCTTATGAGCACATTGCTTTCCCTTCTGATGGCACTTTCAAATTTGAATTTTTTTTGGAGTGCCCATATTGAACCCTAAAAAGTTTTATCTCAAACCTTTGTTACATCAGGATGTAGGGTTCTTATATGGGGGTTTAGGGTTTTATTCATTATAATTGTTTGCAACATTCTATTTGGATGTTGACTACATAGTGCATGTTTCCGATCATTTTATAAAAACTCTCATGTCTATCAATGTCGTCAAGTGATTGGTCCCTCCTGCCTAGGTCTGAATTTCTCATATTATAAGGCTAAGTAGAGCCTTTTTGGCCTTTGCATCATTTACATTTCATGACTCATAAGTTCTCAAGCCTATTATTCTCATGTCATCTTAGGGGATCCCCTTCATTAGAACAACTTAAGTGCACGTACTCAAAGTTTCCACTTAAGTCCTGATGGCCATCTTACTTTATCGTTCATCGATAATTTCTTTGTAAGTACGTATTTTGAATTAACGACGAGTGATGAGGTGGTTTTTTCTTTGATATCACTCATCATAGATAGCCACCAGATCTCTTAAACAAAATGCATGATAAGCGATGTTCCTTAAGGGATCACTTATTGCTAATGGCTTTTGAGTCTTCAAATTTGTAATAGCGATAAGCGATGCCTTAGATTTTTGTTCTTATTGCTCATCATAGATATTCATAAGTGATAAATTTAGGATCAAGAATGAGTGATATGATGAAATTTCCTTTACATCGTGTGATCACATATATGTTTAAATGCTAAATTCCACATTAGTGATACACGATACATATTGTAACTTTGTAAATCCTCTCATTGCTAATTACTTGCAAACTATATGAGGAGAATTAGAAATGAGCAATGACCTTATGTTTTATTGCTCATCACTCATTCATTTCCAAGCTTAATTTCCAAATTAATGATGAGTAGTGGTATTCTTTGAAAGGTTTCTTTTTGCTAATATGATAAGATCTTATGTGTGATGCCTTTTGTACCATTGATTTTCATGCAAGTGTATGTGTCTAAATCTGATGCCTTCACTACATCTCCCATCATTAATAGGAGCCTAGGTGCAAAGTTCAAATTAGCGATGCATGATGGAAGGATAGATGTGATCAAAGGATAGACCACAAAACCAAGGGCTAAGATTTCATCGCGGGTGAGGCCAATGAAGGACGAGATGCATCTGCAATAGGAGATGACGATTGATGAAACAAGTAACACGGAAGGATCCTAAGGATTTCACATAAAGCAAAAGGAAAGAAACAAAAGGACTGGAGAACCATTGATGTAGTTTTAAAATAGGATGAACCAACAAACTAAGCTTCATCGCTGATTGCACCCTAAAATTTTGGGAGGATCAACGATGAGCGATGAAGTGTATGAGGAAATATTCTCTCTAGAAAGAAAACTAGTATGTTCTTTGCTGATATTAATGAAAAAGCATAGATTAGGTTGGTGATACATGCTAATTGTCAGATTACATATGATTTATCAAGATTGGAGAAAAACATGGCAGCATTTGAGATAGCATAGTTGTTTGCTAGGAGAAAGTTGCTAATGGTCAAAAAATGATGCTCATGGCCACCTTAGATGAAATCTTAATTGTTCTAAGATCAATGGCCCAAATTCAAAGTTGAACTATTAAGTTATCAATTCGCTTGCGCAAGGAGTTGTTGAATCATTAATTCTGCATGCTTCAATTATCTATTTAATGTAGGTTGATCACTGTTCATTTTCACCATATTTCCAGTCTGTAGTGTATGTAAGATGAAGTGTGAAGATGAGTGAGAGATTGTTTGTTTGTCTTGAGTAGGTTGGTTTCAAATTGGGTTCTCTAGTCTAGTTAGGAATTTCTCTGATAGGTTGGTTACAATTGTCTGGGTTGTAAGTGTGCCTCCCTGTAGATTTGTTTTAAACTGTTAAAATCTATTTGATCTGAAAATAGGGAAAACTGGTGTGACAATTCATCCTGTTAGAAAGTCTATCTGACTCAATCTATTTGAGAATCATGAGGACATAACTACGCAGGAAGCTTAGGCTTCTCTTGAGGTTGCAAAGGGTAAAAGAAGGGCTAGAGGTCATAAGAAGAAGTCAATTGTGCAGAGTATAAATAGCTTGAGAAATAGAACCCTTCTAGGAGAAGTGGTCAAGTTCAAAGGCAAGGAATTGGCTTAGCTAGTGAAGAAGGCCAGGAAAAAGGAGAAAAGTCTCAGGGCCTACCTGGGAAAACATAATTCTCCTATTGTGTTTTATGATAATCCTTTAGATGTTGAAGGTGATACCAATTCATAATATGACAAGTACCTCAATTCTTTGGTGCCATATGGGAGCTCCGATGACAATGTGGTGATGATCCCTCCAATTTCATCGAGGACAAGGAGCAGTCGGGCATTCTTTGATGCCGACAACTCTGAATAGGGTCACCGCCTTGTTTTTTCTTTTGATGACACCATGGTCTTTGCATAGGAGGTATTTGTTTTCATGTGTCCTTGGTTTTTCTTTTTCTCTTCCATGTTGATGTGGAAGTCTTCCGACTGATATGATATGGAATCTTTTTTGTTTCAACAATGAACGCAGTGATAGTGACTAATAGTATCCTACACATGTTTTTTGTCTTTTGTTCTCCCCTATTCCCAAATGATTGCATAAGAAACCATTTGGGGATTTCTTTGAGGAATCAGTTGAAATTAGGTTTTTGAAATGAAAACGAAATTGTAATTCAGCCGGGTGCTTGTTGCTCCCCTGTTTACAAAGGGGATTTCATGGATGATGTTAAGGGAGTTCATAATTTTGAGTCCAAAATAGGTCAAAAGTGAATGCTATGCTCTCAAAGCAAATAGAATGTAAATAGATACTCTAGAAAATATATTAGAAGAAAATCTAGGGTGAAAGTTATACTGTATGAAGATCTTAAATATGGTTTTACAAAGTAATATCAGAAATGAAGGATAGTACTAGTTCTAAATTTTTTATCTCATATGTATTTTTTTCCAAGTTATGAATGAAGTTGTTAATTATGATTTCATTTGTCTTCTGTCATTTGCACCAAATGAATGAGCTTGTTTTATGCTCCAGTTCAATTAGTTGATTAAATGCTAAAATAAGGCCATTAGTTTGTAAGAAAGGGATATAGGATTTGGTAAGGAAGTGATATTTTGAAACACCGTGAGTTAGATGTTACAAAGTGGCACACTAATGGTCCATTAATTTATGATGTTCAATCATAATTTTATTACCAATTGATTGCAAGTATTGACTTCGTTTCTCCCTCATATAAGGCATTGATGGTTTTCTTAGTTTATCTCATAACCAGTTGAGGTAGTAATGAATTTGGCCTAGGAGTCAAGATGAAGAAAAAATCATAACATATTCCAAATAACACTGCCCTAGCTTTCAGCATGTAAACGTATCCCTTGAAACAAATGACACTTTCATCTGAGGTTTTCCAAGCCTTTGACGAAGTTGGCTTCTCGAGGAAATTCTCTTGACCACATTAGAGATATTATGAGCAAGCATAGGATTACCCTCCTAGGTCTCACAGAGCCTGAAGAGAAGAAGTGAGGTACTAAGTACTTCGCTTAAGTGTTGGCCAATCCTCAACCTGGATAATGATTAAGTTGTGGAAAATTCATAGGTAGGGAATGAGATTAAGTTTGGTTCTTAAAAAATCACCAACAAAAATGGTGCAAATTTGTTGAAGACCATTTGGAAGGAGTAAAAAAAGAATGAACATCTGGTTCAAATGTTGAAGAATTTCTAGATCTGCAAATTGATTCGTAGTAGGCCCAAATTCAAAATACTGTTAAGTGACTCTGCTAGAAGAACTTAGAGAAAGATATCCTTGCTTCAAAGGTTTTCCTCTTGATTGAAGAGGTGGCGACTCTACTCAACAATTTATACACATAAAGGGTTATTTGTTATTGTAACCTAAAAGTATTCTATTCAAAAGTTGCAGCTATTGGAGATATGAAGGTAGATGGTTCTCTGCATATTTTCATTTGTTGAACCTGTCATATTGAATGAAATTGTTGTTCCTTTTAAAGTACTTGTCTAAGTATTCACAAATTTTCTAGTATGGATGGTTAGAATGAAGTTGTATATCTTAAGAATTTCTATCCATTTGCATTATCTTATTTTTCAAGCCCTGGTTACTATCATATTATTAACTATCTTAGTGATCCTTCATATTGTCATGGTTATGATTATGTACAACTAGTTAAACTCAGATTTGCATGTATCTATGGATTACCAAAGGGAAATAACCATGCCATTAGAAACCCTGATGCATATTGTCAAGAAGCTTTAGAAGCTAATAATCCTCAAACAACTAAAGACCCAAAGTATAGGAACCCAAGTGTGAACAAGCCTAGGCTAAGGTCAGAATGGAAAGTTGTGTTTAAAAGGGGAATTGAAGAGATGAACAAAAGGCACCTGATGGCTATACAAGCCTAGTTAAGAGACAATCATTGTAGATCTACTAGTCAAATTGTTGCACCTTTTGTCAATTCTTTTGGCTCATTGTATGACCAATTATACTTGTCCTGGATTGATTACAAGGTTAAAAGTATTCCATCTCGAGTTTATAAGCAGATGCCTAGATTTAATGGATACAATGTGTGTGAAGGAGATGCACATGTCCAAAGTTTCTATAGCTTCATGGTGAAACATTCATTTGGAGATTAGGATATGTGGATGAGGTTTTTTGTCAAATCTCTTGAAGCTAAAGCTAGGGACTAGTATTTAAGTTTTCCTAAGAAGTCCTTTTCCTATTGGGATAAACTAGTAGATGCTTATAGAGAGGAGTTTGCAAAAGAACCTTCTGACCTTGTCACAAGGTTAAAGCAGCTTAAAAAATAAGATGAAGAGTCAAGTATTGCTTTCAGTCACAGATTTGCTATTTCTCTTTCACTAATCCTTGAAAATTTCAAATCTAGTATCTTAGATTGCATCAATATGTATTTTGAAGCTTTTGAGGTGGGATCTAGTGCACTATTAAAGGATTTTAAAATATTGAGTATGCAAATGGCTTATATATTTTTAGACAATATGGAAAAAAATGAGGAATGAATATGTGCAAAGTTTGGTGTCTTCAGTTGTTGGTAAATATGTTGATGAAATTAGCAATTGTATGAATACAATGATTAGATGTTCTCAGTTTTAAATCTAGACAAGTGCATACTTGAGAAGGAAGAAATTAAGAGTGATGCAATGTCTTCCATTGATGTTCATGGTAGTGAAATTTTTTGTCTCTATCCTCAAGAAGATGTGAATGACCAATTCAATAATGACACCTAGTCCAATGATGAAATGAAGAAATGTGTAGATTGTTGTCACGATATCCCAAAAGTAAGTAAGAATGAACAAATGGACAGCCTGTTCTCTGTAACAGACTATGACCATGCTTTTGACAAGGTTATTAGCGATTCAATTTCATATGATTGGGGGAACCCTGTTTGTGATCAGTCCATTGAATTTTCAAAATTTGATGATGGTGAGATTATGGTATACCCTGATTTACAACTTAGTAATGCATGCAGTTCTAGTGGAAGTCAAGAAGAGGAAGTGGTTGAAAGAATGGATCATAACAATGGTCTATTAAGTAGTGAACAAATTTCAAATCTGTTGACCACTGAATATCATAGATATGCACATGTGAGTAACCCCCAGTTATTGTGTATTGCTCAAATTAATTTTGCAGTGATGATAACCTCCACTATGCGAGATATGATGCATGGGTATCTGATCTTCCTCCTAGTTATGAACGAGTTGGTGAGCTTGATGATAATATGGATAAAGAAAAGTAGCCATTTGATTGTAATGATGCATTGTATGATGAGTATGAAAGTTTGTAGGCTGATGCAAGTTCAAAGATCTATCTTGATAGGTTAGAAATAGTAGATGGACATGAAGTTTGTGTATCTAATAAGCCAAAATTCAAGGATTTTAATGCAAATATGGATAATTATATGTTTCTTGATTTAGATGAGCCTAGTTATGAATCTTTTCATGTGGATATGGAGGCTGATTTCAAAGAAAAAAACATATTATCTTTTTGAACCAGAATTGCTCACTTTTGAACAAGATATGAATGCTAAAGACATTGATATGATATGTTTAGAAGATATCAAAGTGAGCAAGGATGAGGATAAGTTGGAGATTCCTGATGATTCTCTACACTAGCATGTTGAGGCACAATTACAGTGTGTGCCAAAATATGAGTGTATCTCTTTACATACACTTGGGGATAGTTTTCTTGATGTACATAATCTTTTGATTAGTTCGTATAACTGTTTCACTTTTGACATGCAAACTAATAATCAAATTGAGCTTGATGGTACTAGCTATGTGGCAGAATATGAGCCATATTTTTCAGCTGGATGAAATTTTCATGAAGTATGGCAAAGTGCAAAACATTGAAGAATGTTGTTTTTAGCTTAAGAATGATTTAAATGATAAAAATTATGAGTTGTTGCCACATGAAATTCAATATTTTAAGAGTATTCGTAAATTTCAAATGCTTGGTAATTGTGAATTTGTTGATAATATGGCATATGCTAGGTTTTTGGGAGTTGCCAACATTTCTAATCAGGTAGATTGTAATGATATTTTTAGATTGGATTCTGTGAAGTGTGATGAAAACTTTGTCTATGCCAGAGGTAAGAAGAGACCTACAGTTTTGGTGGCCTTGGGCCATTAGATATGGTTTGACTTGTCAAACCAAGAGCAGTGGGGGGTAGAGATGATCCTTTGACTTTGTTGCCCAATGAAGTAGGCACCTGGTCTACTTCTCCAAAGGATATGAATTCTTGCTATTCTCACAAGGGGCATACATCCCTAGAAAGAGCCACTGATGGCACTTTCAAATTTACAAAATTTTTGGAGTGCCCATATTGAACCCTAAAAAGTTTTATCTCAAACCTTTGTTACATCAAGATGTAGGGTTCTTATATGGGGGTTTAGGGTTTTATTCATTATAACTATTTGCAACATTCTATTTGGGCGTTGACTGCATAGTGCCCGTTTTGGTCATTTTCTAAAAACTCTTATGTCTATCAATGTCATCAAGTGACCGACCCCTCCCACTTAGGTCTAAATTTCTCATATTATAAGGTTAACTAGAGGGCCTTTTTGGCCTTTGCATCCTTTACATTTCGTGACTCAAAAGTTCTTGAGCCTATTATTCTCATGTCATCTTAGGGGATCCCCTTCATTAGAACAACTTAAGTGCATGTGCTCAAAGTTTCCACTTAAGTCCCAATGACCATCTTACTTTATTATTCATCGTTGATTTCTTCATAAGTACATATTTTGAATTAGCGACGAGCGATGAGGTGGTGTTTTCTTTGATATCGCTCATCACAAATAGCTGCCAGAGCTCTTAAACAGAATGCACGATGAGCGATGTTCCTTGAGGGATCACTTATTGCTAATGGCTTTTGAGTCTTCAAATTTGTAATAGTGATAAGCGACACCACAAATTTTTGTTCTTATCGCTCATCATGGATAGTAATAAGTGATAAATTTAGGATCAACAACGAGCAATATGATGAAATTTCCTTTACGTCACGTGATCACAGATATGTTTAAATGCTAAATTCCACATTAGTGATACACGATACATAAATTGTAACTTTGTAAATACTCTCATCACTAATTACTTGCAAACTATATGAGAAGAATTAGCAATGAGAAATGGCCTTATAATTTATCGCTCATCGTGAATTAATTTCCAAGCTTAATTTCCAAATTAGTGATGAGTGGTGGTATTTTTTGAAAGGTTTCTTTTCACTAATATAATAAGATCTTATGTGAGATTCCTTTTGTACCATTGATTTTCATGCAGTTGTACGTGTCTAAATTTGATGCCTTCACTACATCTCTCGTCGTTAATAGGAGCCTAGGTGCAAAGTTCAAATTAGTGATGCACGATGGAAGGATGGATGTGATCAAAGGACAAACCACAAAACCAGGGGTTGAGATTTCATTACAGGTGAGGCCGATGAAGGACGAGATGCATCTGCAATAGGAGATGACTATTGATGAAACAAGCAACATGGTAGGATCCTGAGGATTTCACATAAAGCAAAAGGAAAGCAGCGAAAGGATTGGAGAACCGTTGATGTGGTTTTAAAACATGATGATCCAACAGACTAAGCTTCATCATTGATTGCACCCTAAAATTTGGGGAGGATCAATGATGAGTGATGAAGTGTATGAGGAAATATTCTCTCTAGAAAGAAAATTGGTCTTATGTACTTCACCAATATTAATGAAAAAGCATGGATTAGGTTGGCGATACATGCTAATTTTTAGTTTACATATGATTTATCAAGATTGGAGAAGAACGTGGTAGCATTTGAGATAACATCATTGTTTTCTAGGATCAAGTTGCTAATGGTCAAAAAACAATGCTCATGGCCACCTTAGATGAAATTTTAATTGTTCTAAGATCAATGGCCTAGATTCAAAGCTGAACTGTTAAGTTATCTATTCACTCGCATAAGAAGTTCTTGAATCATTGATTCTGCATGCTCCAATTGTCTATTTAATGCAGGTAGATCATTGTTCATTTTCACCATATTTCCAATCTATAGTGTATGTAAGGTGAAGTGTGAAGAGGAGTGAGAGGCTATTTTTTTTTGTCTTGAGTTGAGTATTCTTATCCTGAGTAGGTTGGTTTCAAATTGGGTTCTCTATTTTGGTTAGGAATTTCTCTAATAGGTTGTTTGCAATTGTCTCAGTTGTAAGTGTCTCTCCCTGAAGATTTGTTTTAAATTGTTAAAATTTGTTTTCTCTGAAAATGGGGAAAAATGGTGTGACAATTTAGCCTATTAGAAGGTCTAGCCGATTCAATGTATTTGAGTATCATGAGGACATAACTGTGCAGGAATCCCAAACTTCTCCTAAGGTTGCAAAGGGAAAAATAAGGGCTATAGGTCATAGGAAGAAGTCAATTGCGCATAGTACATATAGCTTGAGAAACAAAACCCTTCTAGGAGAAGTGGTCAAGTTTAAAGGCAAGGAACTAGATTAGCCAGTGAAGAAGGCCAGGAAAAAGGAGAAAAGTCATAGGGCCTACCTGGGCAAACACAATTCTCCTATTGTGCTATTTGATACTACTTCAGATGCTGAAGATGATACTAATTCAGAATATGGCCAGTAGCTCCATTCTCTAGTGCCATATGGGAGTTCTGATGACTACATGGTGATGATCCCTCCAATTTCATTGAGGACAAGGAGTGACTGGGCATTCTTTGATTTCAATGACTCTGAATAGGGTCACCACCTTGTTTTTGTTTTTGATGACACCATGGTCTTTGCATAGGAGGTATTTATTTTCATGTGTCCATGGTTTGTCATTTTCTCTTCCATGCTGATGTGGAAGTCCTCTGGCTGATATGATATGGAATCTTTTTTGTTTCAACAATGAATGCGGTGACAACAACTAATGGTATCCTGCACATTTTTTTTGCCTTTTGTCTTCCCCTATTCCCAAATGATTGCATAAGAAATTTCTTGGGGAGTTCTTCAAGGAATCAATTGAAATTAGGTTTTTGAAATGAACTGAAATGAAAATGAAATTGTAATTCAGTTGGGTGCTTGTTGCTCCCCTATTTATAAAGGGGATTTCATGGATAATGTTAAGAGAGTTCAAAATTTTGAGTCCAAAATAGCTCAAAAGTGAATGCTATGCTCTCAGAGAAAATAGAATGTAAATAGATACTCTAGAGAATATATCGAGGGCAAAATTTATACTGTATGAATATCTTAAATATGGTTTTACAAAGTAATATCAAGAATGAAAAAAGAATACTAGTTCTAAAATGTTGCTCTCCTATGAATTTTCTTCCAATTTATGAATGAAGTTGTTAATTATGATTTCATTTGTCTTTTGTCATTTGCATTGAATTAATGAGCTTGTTTTATTCTTTAGTTCAATGAATTGATTAAATGCTGAAATAAGGCCATTAGTTTGTAAGAAAGGGATATAGGATTTGGTAAGGAAGCGATATTTTGAAATACCATGAGTTAGATGTTACAAAGTGGCACACTAATAGTCCATTAATTTCTTATGTTCAATCATAATTGTATTATTGATTAATTGCAAGTAGTGACTCTGTTTCTCCCTCAGATAAGGAACTGATGGTTTTCTTAGTTTATCTCATAACCAGTTGAGCTAGTAATAAATTTGGCCTAGGAGTCAAGATGAAGACAAACTCATAACATATTCTAAATAACACTTCCCCAGGTTTCAATATGTAAATGCATCCCTTGAAACAAATGACACTTTCATCTGAGGTCTACCAAGCCTATGATGAAGTGGGTTTCTTGAGGAAATACATCTTTGTGAGGAAATTCTCTTGACCACATTAGAGATATTACAAGCATGCATAGGATTATCCTCCTCGGTCTCACAGATCCTAAAGAGAAGAAGTGAGGTACTAAGTACTTCACTTAAGTGTTGGCCAATCCTCAACCTTGCTGATGATTGAGTTGTGGAAAATTCATAAGTAAGGACTGAGATTAAGTTTGGTTCTTAAAAAATCATCAACACCTTCCATTGTGAAGGAGAGTGTTGAGGTGGATACTCTACAGTCCATTAGTTCTTTAACCTAGAGTATCATTGAGTGTGCAAGTCCTACAATACAACATGAGCTAGGGGAGTCTTTGAGGGGTAGGGTTCCACCCCATATTTTTTAGGCTTGTGGGTCCACCCATACATATGACCCCATAGATAGTCAGGAGGTTGGTGTACATGCTATGTATGTAGCTAACTAGTTGGAAATGATAAATGTCATGTTGAATGAGGCTTTCAACCTTGATACTCAGGTAAATGTTAGCATGTTCATTGAATTTAATTTATTAAATTTTCATTTTTGAAATGCAAGATTAACTAATTTAGTTTATGATTGTAATAAAATTTTAGGGTCATAGTGTTCATACTATTTTCACTAGCCCTCCACCTCCTTATTACTCCACAACATCTACTATCGAGGTATGTAACTAGTAAACCATTATAAATATTACACGTAAATAGCATTGTTATATGAATGGTATTCTAATATTTTATTTTAGATGTTGAATAGGTTAATATTGGAGATTTCACGACAACACCTCCCAATGGTGGTGGAGTTCAAACCTTCACTCAGGTAATAGAATAAAGAGTTTAACTAATGAATTGTACCTAATAGATTTGTGTATATTCATTACATTGATTGCATTGCATTGCACATATTTTAAACTCAAAGCATTAATTCACATTGCATAACTAATAACTAGATGTTGATAGATGACAAAATTTCAATTACAATATAGTTTTTTAGAAAGTCAACATAAGCAGTGATGCAATTACTTCACATAGCATAATTAACAACTAGGAGCAGCTACCAATTACATTTGCTTGTTATGGTATTCCATGAGACCACATTTTATTGAGGCACTTTTTCAAACAATTAATTGTATTGTCTATGCTATGGATGCTTAGAAAAAATCTATCAAAGCATAATAGTAAGCAATAGCATAGACAAGGCAATGAGCTGCTTGAAAAAATGCCTCAAAGAAATGTGGTCTCGTGGTGATTCCCATCACCACGAGACCACATTTCTTTGAGGAATTTTTTCAAACATCTCACTACCTTGTCTATGCTACCACATTTTCAATACATGTCTACCAAAGTATTTTATCAAATTGTTCACTTCCTTGCTGCTATGGCTAAAATCCTAAAATAGGTGCTTTCCAACAAACTATGGATGCATGGAAAAAATCTATCAAAGTATAATAGTAAGAAATAGCATAGAAAAGGTAGTGAGTTGTTTGAAAAAATGCCTCTAAGAAATGTGGTATCATGATGACGTAATGCTATTCTATCACCATGAGACCACATTTCTTTGAGACATTTTTCAACAAATCACTACCTAAAGAATAGATAATCCTCTTTAATCAAATCAATTCATTTTAAGTTCTAGATTTGATCCCCAAATCTAATCCCATCCCCCATATTCATCCTTAGATCCTATTCTTCCAATCCCCAAGTTCATTTCTAATCCATCATCATAATTTCCATCCTCATCCAAAATCAATACCAAAATTTCTTCCAATCAATCCTCCATCGTGTCTAACCATCTAATATATTATAATCCAACTTCATCCATTTGAACCAACCCCAACCATATTGATGATGATGAGGATAGCCTTGTTGACCAACTTGAATATTGTGGATCACCTTGAATCCATTTTCAATAGATAGAATGCTCTAATTTTCCACCAATCCCCCATCCAAAGCTCCCCTCAAGTCCCATCCATTTGATTCCCATCCACTGCCACTAATTTTATCCTCACCTACTATTTCCATAATTATAAGGATGCCATGCTTAGATATCTCCTTGTAATCGGTGCTAAGCTTCCATCCTCCCTACCTTCCTCCAATCATAATCCATCTCCTCTTGCTTATCGTTCCTCATCCTTTGACATTGAAAACCAATCCTTTAGCCAAAATTCCCCTCCAAATCCTTTTCAAGGTCCTCATCCTCATCGTCAATTTACAAATCCATGGAAGCTTCAACCTCTTATTTCACTTGTTCATATCCCACATCCTTAAAATACAAATCACCCCACTATTACTAAGAAAATTCATCCCATGTCTCTCATAATAACTTCCTCCAAGGACTATTTGCAAAGGTGGTTTTTTCCCCATGAAAAAACAAAGTGGTGCAATCTTCTCATATCATGCATCCACCTACACCACCCCCAAATCAAGATAAACCCTAATACCCTAAATATTAAATGAATCCCATGTCAATCCATCTATCCAAGTTGAAGAGTCTATAAAACCTTCCTCCCTCATCACACCATCCATATCAAATGAACTATTTCCATCTCCCAATCCAAAGCTTGCTAACGTAGATTCCACTTCATATAAAGATCAAGGAAACCCTAGTTCTCCTCCATCGTATGATCCCCTTCCATCTCATGATCCCATTTACAATCAAGAACAACATATACCTTCCATCTCATCTAATGATATATCTCCATATCTCAAAAGAAAGATTTCCCTTCATCCCCCTCTCACAATCCCCTCTCCCCCACTTTATCTAATGATATCCTTTCGTTTCCAGATCAAAGTACCTCTTCCACTCCATTGTATGATTTCTCTCGAAATGTGGTCACAAAGTACACCTTCCACCCCATCTAATGATCCTCTTCCCATCATGATCAAAATGTGCCTCCCTCTTCATGTCATGATCCCCTTCCATCTCATAACCAAGACCACACTATAGCATCCACCCCATCCCAACATAATAGCATAGAGAAGGAAATAATTTTTTTGAAAACATGCCTCAAAGAAATGTGGTCTTAGGGTGATGGAATACCATGACAACAAAATTGTCATGGAATTCCATCACCATGATACCACATTTCTTCGAGGAATTTTTTTGGAACAATTTACTTGCTTCTCTATGCTACCACATTTTTCATACATGTCCAAAAAGAAGAAAATTGGAGGCTTTCTTTTGCTTCTAAGGTTTTGGACCTAAAAGGAGAAAGACAATCACCAACCTTTCACTCAAGAACAAACCTTTGAGATTCCAATGCAAAGGAGATTGAAATCAAGAAAATGGACTGTTCAAGGGATTGAATGATATCTAATGAGGGGTTCACCACCAAGTGTAAACTTGGAAAAGATAATGAATTGGAAAACACAATGTGATATGCAAAATGGCCTAGAAAATGAAAATGAAACAAAACAAAAAGTTGTAAAACTGAATGTGTGCACCTAGAAATTTGTAGAGACTTGGATGGAGACTGGAAATGCTGTTGATTTTGAAATTTTGGCCCATTGGAACTCATTCACCAATCTAGGTGAATTAGTCCCAGATTGGGGTTTCTACACAGGAATAGGCTTCTCAAAAAAGGGTATCAAAAAATGCCAAAATCTCAAAATTTACCAAAAATGGGACTCATTCACCACTTGTGGCGAATGAGTCCAATTTGGCTTTTCTAGAAATTCAAAGTTCTAATTTGCACCTTTTAGTCTACTCTTTCTATTCCTCCAGGTTCTCGGATCTGAAACTGCCAATTTTGGGCCTGTAGGTGACTTTTTGTGAAGATGATGACCTAGAAAATAGGGAGACAACTCCAACAACCTTGTAACCTATTCTTCAATGATCTCCAATTCTTCAAAACACCTAGATTTGCAATCACACAAAGAAAGAGAGAGAAAATGTTGATTGTTAGGGAATGGGGGTTTGCCTTGGTCAAACCCCTATTAGGTAATTCAAAATAATGAAACAAAATAATGAAGCATGAAAATGAAGTAATATAATTAGAACCTTTCCATTATGATGGATCTTAATTTTTTACAAAAATTGATGAAGACTTACTCTTGAATGCCTTAGAATTGATCTTGATAGCTATCTTGATGACCTTATGAAGACTTGGAATGGTTAACTCTTGAATTCTTGACTTGATAACATGAATATATGATGTTTCCTGTTATTCTTATGTGAAATGAGGATTTGAAAGATTGTTTATATAGGCATTCCACTCACATGACCATTAATTTGATCCCTAAGGTCGGCATTAAAGAAATTTGAATTAAAAAACCTACTTTTTCCTGCTCAAAGCCTCGAAAATAGGCCAAATGGGACTCATTCACCCATGTTGGGTGAATGAGTCCCACTTGGACCAGACTCATTTGTCCAAAGTGGCGAATGGGTCCCATAGGGACTATTTTGCTAGCTAGAATGTCGGGGAGTGAAGAATTTAAGTTTTTATGTTGATTTTATCAAGTTTTTGATCAAAATATGCCTTGGGATACACAATATGGGGTCATAGAGGCTCATTAATGATGATATTAATGTCATAAATGTAATAATTCACAAAATCTAATGTGAAAGTGTAAATAAATACAATTTACAACACTAAATTAAGGAAAAATTGAGTCTATTTAGCTTAGAAGGGCCCTAAATCTCATGTGAATGTGTAAAACACATTACAACACTCTGATTTGGTCCACTTGATTTACAGGCCTCCTAAATTCAATGTGAAGATGTAAATAAATACATTTTACAACATTAATTTAAGGTATAGAGTTAAGTTAATTTATCATAGAAAGGGCCCAAGACCTAATGTGGATGTGTAAAACACCTCACAACACTCGATCAAGGCGACATTTAGTCCAATTTATCATTAATTATTCCCATATCAAGCAAAGGAAACTTTTTTTGACAATACATTTAGCCCCCACTTTAGTGAAAGGATGAACTTACTTCAAACTCACACTAAAGTAGACACTTAATAGGGGTCCAACCGTACCAATGCGGATGCCAATGGATGATAAAGATCAAGGCAGCAATCAAGCCCCCAGGATCCAAGATCCTAATTCAAACCAACATAAGCACGTAGGGACACACACAAGGTGTATAATATGCAACAAAATAAGATATGCAATCATGAAATTTCAAGAACTAAATGAAATAAGAACGAGGTGGAAAATATGCACTCACTCTGGGGCCACAAAACATCAGGTTGACTGTGGGGTGAATTATCCTGAAGAAGTGGTTTAGTGAGAAAGTCGTGGCAGTGTGTTGGCTTCCCATTGTATAATGAGAAATTCATGCCAGTTTTTTGGCTTCCCATCATACTAACCAAACCAAACTTATCCTCCTAATAACTTTGATAAGGCACCACAATGAAAATGCTTTTGAATATCATGCAAAAATTTTCTTGGAGGGGATTTTTCTTTGTTCATGTAAGGTCTTCTTCTTAGGGAGCATTGTACCTAATGTCTCCAAGAGAGGGAAATTCAAAAGTGTCAGATTGTCAACCATGTGATGCCTCGTTCACATCATGCCATGTCAGTAGATCATACACTCTTGGATGACATCAAACCCAATGACACCACCAAGAAGAGGAAACATCACAAGAAAAAGGAAAATCATGCCATGAAATTTGCAAAAAGATATCATCTATGTATGCCCCCACTTTAAAGCAGTTGCTACACCATCACTATGAGCAATTGCTTTAAAGTAGTCAATGAAAGAAGACATGCGAGACAACTTGGAAAACACTATGCCAAGTCATATGTTTCTGAATTGAGCTACATCATGAATAATTATGTCACATGTGAGCCAGCTTAAGGCATGTCGTCCACATCCCAAGCTTGCTCTTGTATATTCATGAAAGGCGGCCAACTAGCCAAAAGAGACAATGACAAGTGACATACAAGGACAAGGCTATCTAACCCCTTGCCCCCACTTAGTGTAGACAATGGTGAGCCTGGAATGGATGATGATATGCTACTCCTTGCGATGAATGTAAAACATGCAATAGTGAGTATGCTATGATCCTACAACTATTACATGGAAAGGAGCAACAACTAATGTTATTTATTTTTATGAGTAAAAGAATTTTCTGCTTGATACATATTTAATGAGATATCTATTAGTTTAGGATGTACTAAGGTTAAAGTTTTCTTGGAAGAATCTTTTGTGGTAGTGTTGACATTGAATGGAGGCTTTTGTTTTGAGGGACAATAACCAATATCTGTTGTAGAGTAGGGAGGCAACTTGTTTTCAATCACAATTTGAACCAATTCAAATAATTTTTCAAATCTTACAACCCTATCTTGAAATATCTCCACCAACTCACCTAGTCTTCCTTGTAGGTTTCCAAACACTGAAACCAGAGCATATCTCCACAAATCCTACTCAAACCCACAAAAAAATTAGGTTTTCAAATACTCTTTATCCTCCTTCAAAACATATCTCTAAAACTCTATAGGTCACTTTGGACCAACCCCTTCAAATCTTGATTGGCATGCTATCCTACAAGGCCAATTAGGCCACTTTTACAAAGGAACCCTCTTCTAAACTCTTCCACAACCTCAAAAATTAGTTTGGAAGCATTAAATAGACTACAACCATCCAAGATCAATCACTTTTATCAGGGAAAACTCTCATCTAGCCCCCTCAACACCAAACCCTCAATTTAACCCTTTTCTAGGAGGGTTTATTGAAAATCTATGATCCTGGCCTCTAATCCCTTGGCCAACTCCTCAAAAATACTAAAATATGTCTGAAAAAACTCAATTCATCACCAAAAATTTCTTCCCCCAAGGTTTACACCTTTTATCAACTTGAAACCACCTAATTTCACCCAAAATACCCACTTTCCTCAACTAGGGCATCATGCCCAAACCCTCAAAAGACCTCCCCTTCTCTCACAACAATGCACACACCTAAACCTACTATATTGGACCCATTCCATGCAGCCATAGAAGATACAGTCGGTGGAATGGTCCTTTAATGCATTTTGTAGACCCTCAAACCCTTAAAACAGGGTTACATAGGCTGCTATAGAAAAATGAGTCAAACTTCCACCAAATTCAATATAAAATGCTCAAACCAGATGGAAATTTAAGTTATCTCATGCCTTTAATAAATTCAAAAATTTTTAGAACAATTTTCTCCTATACGGAACTGTACCAAGGCTAGAAACGGTGAGTTTACACAAAAATTCTAAAGAAAATAGAGATATTCTTATTACTTTTCACTTCAAAATCACCAAGGAATGTCTACATCAATATCTCACACATATTTAAACACTTTCCCACCAAAAAAACTCCTAAACTGACTCAACAACCCTTTGAAGCTAATTGACCATTGGCATTCGCAAAAGATGCATTTTTGTACTTTACAATATTTAAAAATGACAACATTTTTGCATATTTTGTAATATTTTGCAACTTGAACCTTCTAACCACCTAATGATCTCTAATGGAATCATTACATCATAAATGGTCTCCTAATACCTTATTCTGCAAAACAAAGACTCAAACACCCTAAAGCCTACTTATCAATGACCTTGTTTGACCACCCTTGAAGCATGAGCTTGGTTCCCCTACACCATACACCCGGCCAAAAGAAATTCCCAAGTCCCTTGGAAACTGATTTACAACTTGTCCACCCTTGAAAATTTCACGTTTTGGATCTCCAAAACTCCTTTCACTTGGTGAAATTCCTCTGATCTTTCTCTCATATGTTGTTGATGCTAACTCGACCTTGATAACTACAAACTTCCCATTTCCAACTCTATCCTTAACTGTCGAGTCCTTCCCCCTATTTGCAGACTTGTTCCTCCCAAATAGTTCTTTCCAAACACTTTGATCCACCTCATCTTTTTCCTTTGTCTTTGTCCTCTGACTTATCTTCCTTTCCTCTTTTTCTTCATGACTGAATTTTCTCATACACCCTTGCATCACTTTTTTTCCTCTCTTCATCTTTTTCCTTGAGTTATCTTCCCTTAAGACCACTATCCTATCAACCTTTCCTACCTTTGTTTTGTCAAAAAATGACTACACTTTCACCTCTTTTGTTTTCAATAGACATATGATTGTCCCTACTATGATTTCATCATGCTTCTTCAACTCATTTTGTACTCCTGCAACTAATCCATTCTTGACCTTCCTTGGAACTGCCTTTGTCACCATTTTATCTTCTTTTCCCATTAAAATCAGGTTACTCTTCAAGATTTTTAATCTCCAACTTCTCTTCTTCTTTCCTTCTATCTGTTGTCTCCATATCTTTAGGCCTTGAAGTGACTGCACATTCTCTGTTTTTGTCCTCCTCAAGCCTCATAGGATCCTTCTTTCCAAACATGATGATCTTAGCTGTCTTAGTTTTCTCTTTGACATCCTCCTGCAGTGGTGTTAGTTTGAAAGTAATACCATCCTTCTTAATGGTGTAAGTATTCTCTCTACCATCATAAATTGATTGCCTATTGAATTGCCATGGAATTCTAAGCAATAGATGACAACAATCCATTGGTAAAATGTCACAAAGTACCTTATCCCTATATTCTCCAATCTGAAACTCAACATATGCTTGTTCATTTACCAAAAGTGACTGATTATCATTTACCCAAGATGCTCTATATGGTTCTTCATGAGGAATTCTTTCTAGTTTTAGTTTATCTATCATCTCTCTAGACACCATATTTTCAGTGGAACTAGAATCTATCACTACCTTACATACTTTACCTTTATATTTGCATGTGGTCTTGAACAAGCTCCTTCTTTGAGTCATCTCCTTCTCCTTGGATTCCTATAAGAGTGTTCTTCTCAACATCAATAATTATCCTACCTCTAGAGCATCAACATGACTTGGAGAATTGACACTTTCACCTTCATCTTCTTGCACAAATTGGACTCTCTTTTCACCTCTTCTTTCACCACCACTTGATGTAGATCCCTATCTTTCATGACACTTATATGTTGGATTCCCAAACTCTTGAAAATTGTAGCACCTACCTGCAAATGTGTTTGAACTTCTACCTCCACCAAATCTACCTCTAGTGCCTCTAAATCCACCTCTGAAATATGTAGCTTGTTCTTGTCCTTTGTTTGCATCTTCTTGGTTTTCACTTATTTTTCTTGAAGTAGAGAAAGATGCTCTACCCCTAGAGCTGCTTCCTTTGCCTCTATTTGTTTTATCTTTCCTTCTTTTCATCTTTTCTTCAACCCTTATTTCCATTTGATAACACTCTTCAACAATCCTAGGATTTTTTAAAACTAACTCATCCTAAATATTGAATCTCAAGCCCAAAAGATACCTAGCAACCTTTTCAACTTCATTCTCATTATTCCCTCATCTTATATTCAAATTATAAAATTATTCAGTATATGTTTTCACATCCATTTCTTTTTGTCTCAAGCCTTGAAGTTTCTTAAACATTTTAATTTCATAGTCTTTGGGTAAAAACTTACCTTTCATTTTTGCTACCATTTTGTCCCATGAAAAAATCTTTGATTTTCCTCTCTTTCTTCTCTCTGATTGCTCATAATTCCACCACAAAAGTGCATGGCCTTAGAACTTTGTCTTTGCAATTTTCACCCTCTATTCTTCAGGAATGTCTTCACATTCAAAATAGTTTTCCAAGGCTACAATCCAATATAATATTTCTTCACCATTCAAGTTCCCACAATATTTATGAACATCTATCTTCACCTTATGTTTTTCACTCTTAACCACCCTCAACAACTTTCCATCCTTTGGTCTTCAGGATCCAGTTCTTCATATACATCTTCAAATTATTCTTCGTCCTCTTCCTCAAAGTCACTTTCATCATCCTCATCTCTTCTCTTCCTTTTTTCCAGAGCTACAAGTCTTTCCTTCAATTCTCAAACCTCCTTAGCATACTTATCCTTCAATCCATTCATCTCCTTAGCCATACTTTTCCCTTTTGGAGGCATTTTGACACTTTGTCTTTTCAACTTCCAAGTTTCCTTTCTTCAATCAACAACCTTTCAATCTCAAGAGATCTAATCCCTATGCTCTAATACTAATTGATGTAGAGCAGGAAGCAACTTGTTTTAAATCTCAATTTGAACCAATTCAAACAATCTTTCAAATCTTACAACCCTATCTTGACATATCTCCACTAACTCACCTAGTCTTCCTTGTAGGTTTCCAAACACTAAAACCAGAGCACATCCCCACAAATCCCACTCAAACCCACATAAAAATTAGGTTTTTAGATACCCTTTATCATCATTCAAACATATCTCTAAAACTCTATAGGTCACTTTGGACCAACCCCTTCAAATCTTGACTGGCATGTTGTCCTGCAAGGCTAATTAGGCCACTTTTACAAAGGAACCCTCTTCTAAACTCTTCCCCAACCTAAAAAATTAGTTGGGTAGCATTAAACATACTACAATAATTCAAAATCAATCACTTTTATTTGGGGAAACTCTCATCTAGCCCCCTCAACACCAAACCCTCAATTTAACCCTTTTCTAGGAGGGTTTATTGAAAATCTATGATCCCAACCTCTAATAACTTTGCCAACTCATCAAACATACTCAAATATGTCTACAAAAACTAAATTCATCACCAAAATTCCCCCCCCCCCCAAGTTTTACACCTTTTATCAACTTGAAACCACCTAATTTCACCCAAAATACCCACTTTCCTCAACTAGGGCATCATGCACAAACCCTCAAAATACCTCCCCTGCTCTCACAACCATTCACACACCTAAGCATACTATATTGGACCCATTCCACCCAGTCACAGAAGATACAGTCAGTGGAATGGTCCTTTAATACATTTTGTGGACCCTTAAACCCTTAAAACAAGATTGCACAGGCTACTATAGGAAAATGAGTCAAACTTCCACCAAATTCAATATAAAATTCTCAAACTAGATGAAAATTGAAGTTATCTCATTCATTTAAAAAATTCACAAATTTTTATAACAATTTTCGCTTGTACGAAACTATACCAAGGCTAGAAACATTGAATTTACACAAAAATTCTAAAGAAAATAGAGATATTCTTATTAGTTTTCACTTCAAAATCACCAAGGAACATTTAAATCAATGTCTCACATATATTTAAACATTTTCCCACCAAAAAAAACCTCCTAAACTAACTCAACAACCCTTTGAAGCTAATTGACTGTTGTTATTCCCAAAAGATGCATTTTTGCACTTTACAATATTTTAAAATGACAAGATTTTTGCATATTTTGCAATATTTTGCAACTTGAACCTTCTAACCACCTAATGAATTCTAATGGACTCATTCCATCATAAATGGTCTCCTAGGACCTTATTATGCAAAAAAAAGACTCAAACACCCTAAATCCTACTTATCAATGACCTTGTTTGACCACCCTTGAAGCATGAGCTTGGTGCCTCTGCACCAATATCATTAGTCATTTTTTGTGTTCTAGGATCTATAGGTACATGGATACCTTGTTCTATAGTACCACATACTTTTTAAATTTGCTTCATAAGTCTTTCAGGTTCAAGGTTGGCCTTGATTGTATACATTTTGTTATATATGTGAGCAATTCCATTGTAACTCGGTAGGTGTGAAACGTTATCATTATTGAGTTTCATTTTAGGTGGTTCTAGGATGAGAACATGTTTCTTTTGAACTTGTGGTTGTTGTGAGGTTGGATGAAGAATTAAAGGATTCTTAGGATTCCCCACAGGGTATGTAGGGGGTCCAATAGTCAATGGGGATCTAATGGACACTTGCGCATTCATAACTTCAATGGTCTTGGTTTGATGTATCTCTAAGAAAGGGAAATCTAGTATCATCTTTTTACCATCACTCAAGGGAGACACATTGTTATTGCTTGAAAGGAGTTTGAAAATGTTGTTTTTTTCTTACACCATGATACCTTCCCTAGTAGGAGAGTTTTTAGGAGAACTACAAACTAAATGTTCTTGACATTCAAAAGTTGGTTCTTCAAAAATGACTTCATCGCAAGTAAGGGAATGATCCATGGTTGAATTTTCTTGTTTGTTAATGATGGTATTTCCTTGTTAAATAATGTTTTCCTCATGATTCTCATTGATGGGATCTTGTAACACCATAATATCTTCTTCATCAATAGGAGAGATATTAGGAGAGGGGGAAATTTTATTGTTGTCCATGATGTCATCCTTTTCCTGTAAGGTCTCATTATCTTGTGCCATAATATTTACCATATTAGGAGAGATTTTAGGGAAGTGACAAACAATATTCTCATCACATTTCATGGTTGGATTTGATAAAGTAGCTTCATCACTCATAGGAGAGGCATTAAGAGAAGGATAACTAGGAATTTCATGGTTACCAATGATTGGAATTTTTTGTTCAAATAGGTCTTCCCAAATGGTAGGGGCATCAAGAAAGTGAGGAATAAGATTCTCATGAGTCTCAATAAGGATATCTTCTAACACTAAACTATCTTCTTCTTCATGTCTAGAGAAGATATTAGGAGAAGAAAATGTTTGATTGCCATGATTATCTACATTTACATCCCCATGTCCTATAATGTCTTCCCAAGTAGGAGTAGGTAAAGTAGAGGCCATGATCTAAACTTTGTGTCATAATATCTTTCCAAGGGGGAGGACAAACAAGACTTTCATGATTGTCTATGATTGTGTCTCTTATCACCAAGATACCTTTGTCACTAATAGGAGAGGTATCGGGAGAAGAAAAATTGTGATTGTCATGATTGTCAATGCTTGCATCATTTTGTATCAAACCTTTAGTGGATGATCTAGGAGAGATAGAGTCATCAAGGGCTTCATCTAACATTGCAAAGTAATCACTACTAAATGGCTTGAGGGTTAAGTTAACTTCGCTTAGTTTGGGTTCCTCATAACAAGCCTTAGTGGATGATCCTAGTGAGAGGAAGTCCTTAAGGGCTTCATCTAGCATGTCTAAGTCAACACTACTAAAGGGTTTGGATGATACACTTTTTCTAAATTTAAGCATTCTTTGAATTGTTTCTTTTGATGTTTTTAGTTTTTAGTTTTCATTTTCTAATGAATCTAATCTAAGTGAACTAGGAACTAATGCTGAAAATGAAAATTGCAAAAATATAATGCTATCCATAATTTCCATGAATGTAAATAATGCTATTTCTAATGATTTCAATGTAACAGAAAGCAACTGAACTGAAATAGAAAAGTATTAGAGGCAAACAAAAGCTTAAAAATTGGAAATTTAACTCTATAAACAACAATGCAAATTTTGCACTAGGATTGATTCACCCAATGTGGCGAATTAGTCCAAGCATGGGTTTTTTTTTTCAAATTTTCACTTTTTTTGTTGATTTTTATGTTTTCTATGCTGTATAACCTAGATCTAGGATGCAAATGCAGAATTTGAATAATTTTCAATGAAATTAGATGCAAAAATGCAAGCTATATGAGGTTTCACTAATGCACAAATTTGAAACCATAGAATGCAAATTAACCAATGCAAAATCTAATGCAAAGTTAATGCACAATAAATATAGGATGATTGAATCCAAATAAGAAAAGAAGGTATTGTCAATGCACGTTCACCAAAATGGAAAGAAGAAAATGGTGTACTCTCTCTTTTGCTTCTAGGGTTTTGGACCTAAAAGGAGAGAGACCATTTTCATACTCTTTAGGTTCACCAAAATGAAAAGAGGAAAATTGGGGGCTTTCTTTCGCTTCTAGGGTTTTGGACCTAAAATGAGAAAGACTAATCTCCAACCTTTCACTCAAGAAAAAACCCTTGATATTTAAATGCAAAGGAGATTGAAATCTGGCAAAGGGACTGTTCTAGAGATTGAATGATATATAATGAGGGGTTCACCACCAAGTGTAAACTTGGAAAATATAATGAATTGGAAAACACAGTGTGATATACAAAATGACCTAGAAAATGTAAATGAAACAAAACAAAAAAGTTGTAAAATTGAATGTGTGCACTTGGAAACTTGTAGAGACATGGATGGAGACTAGAAATGCTATTGATTCTAAAATTTTGGATCACTGGGACTCATTCGCCAATCTAGGAAAAACAGTCTCAGATCGAGGTTTCTACATAGTAATAGGTCTCTCAAAAAAGGGTGTCTAAAAATGCAAAAATCTCAAAATTGACCAAAAATGGGACTCACTCACCACTTGTGGTGAATGAGTCTAGTTTGGATTTTCTAGAAATTCAAAGTTTTGATCTGCACCTTTTAGTCTACTCTTTCTATTCCTCTAGGTTCCTATATTTGAAACTACCAATTTTGGTCCCGTAGGTGACTTTTTGTGAAGATGATGACCTAGCAAATAGGGAGACAACTCCAAAAACCTTGTAACCTATTCTTCAATGATATTCAAGTATTCAAAACACCTAGATCTGTAATCACACAAAGAAAGAGAGAAAATGTTGATTGTTAGGGAATGGAGGTTTGCCTTGGTCAAACCCCTTTTAGGTAATTAAACCAAAATGATGAAACAAGATAATAAAGCATGAACATGAAGTAATGCAATTAGAATCTTTCCATGATTATGGATCTTGAGTTGTTGCAACAATTGATGAAGAATCTTATTCTTGAATGCCTTAGAATTGGTCTTGAAAGCTATCTTGATGACCTTGTGAAGACTTGGAATGGTTAACTCTTGAATGCTTGACTTGAGAACATGAATGTATGATGTTGCTTGTTCTTCTTATGTGAAATGAGGATTTGAAAGCTTTTTTATATAGGAAATATTTGATCACTAAGGCCAACATTGAAGAAATTTGAATTAAAAACCCACTTTTTCCTACTCAAAGCCTCAAAAATAGGCCAAATGGGACTCGTTCACCATCCTAGGTGAATGACTCCCATCTAGATGGGACTCATTCACCCAAAGTGGTGAATGGGTCCCATAGGGGCTATTTTGCTAGCTAGAATGTTGGGGAGTGAAGAATTTAAGTTTTTATGTTAATTTTGTCAAGTTTTTTTTATCAAAATGTGCCTTGGGATGCACAATATGGGGTCATAGGGGGCCCATTAACGATGATATTAAGGTCATAAATATAATAAGACCCAAAATCCAATGTGAAAGTGTAAATAAATACACTTTACAACACTAAATTAAGAAAAAATGAGTCTATTTAGCTTAGAAGGGCCCTAAATCCCATATAAATGTGTAAAACACATTACAACACTAGATTAGGTCCACTTGATTTACAAGCCTCCCAAATTTAATGTGAAGATGTATAAATACATTTTACAACATTAAATTAAGGAATTTTTAAGTTAATTTATCTTAAAAAGGGCCCAAGACCTAATATGGATGTGTAAAACACCTCACAACACTAGATCAAGGCAACATTAAGTCCAATTTATCATTAATTATTCCCATATCAAGCAAAGGACACTTTTTTCAACACTACAATGTCTACCAAAGTATTTTATCAAACAATTCACTATCTTGATGCTATGGATAAAAGCCTAAAATAGGTGCTTTTGAACAAGCTATGGATAGGGAAAATAATAAGCATAATAGTAAGAAATATATACTTCAATAAGTACTCAAAATTTTGTTGATTATCTCATACATTATAAGCCATGACCTGCATCACTATTCTAATTTTCGCGATTGAATAATTTGTTGTTTTATTTTCAAATGATGGAAACATAAACACCTCTTGACGTTGATAGGGAAATGGAGTAATAGATAGCTCGATGGCTCTCATGGGGGTATGAGGTAGATTAGGAAATTTCAAATTACATTCATTGTTATACTTGTTTATTATTAAAAAACAAAATGATTATTGATTCGTAGTTTAATTTCTATTTGGATGGTTTCTATAGGACTTTGGGATGCTAGACCCTGAGCATGTGGATCTTCCTTAAGGAGAGAGATCGTTTGGTGGTACTAAGTGATTATTTTGTTAAATATAAATTATAGGCATGAATTTCTGCCCCCTTGCAAGTTCCCTTTTTACATCCTCCACCTTAGAAAAATCAAACCCAAAAATGTAATTCCACATCATTTTTCCATACTCCATCCACTTGGCACTTGTATTTAGTGTCAATGGGGAAATTTCTATCAAGAACATGCATGCGATGTAGACGTCTACGTGTGCGTGTTACTGTCTTGATAGGATTCCTACCTTTGGAATCTACAAAAGTGTTACATTTTCCATTGGGGCTGAAGTGCAACACATATGTGCCCTTCAACCAACATTTGAATGACTCTTTCCCTCCCAAATTCACCTAAAATGACTATTCTTGACTCACATTCACTCTCTTTGCACATTCTAGATAATTTCTCATGCTTCTACACAACTCTTGAGCTACTTGTTGCACTATCAACTATTCCAGCATAACAACATTCTTCACATCTACCATAAAAGTTGCAACATGGTGTCTTGTGAGACTTCCTTTAGTGTTGTTGTGGCCACATCAAATTTTCCATGGTTGTAGACTTGCATTACTCTCTCATTGGCCTTGAGCACCTCTGGTTGAGGGTGGTATCATTTTCTTACTATTGCATTATTGTTGGATTTGAGTAGTATAGTGCTTCTTGTAGTATTTTAGTATTTTTTCCTTTCCAACATAGTTTCTTTATCACTTTTCTATATTTTATCTATCTAGCTATCTATGGAGGTGGAAACACCAAAATGAGGGTTTGGTTGTGGCAAGCCCTGAAATAGCCCCAACATTTTTCCCTACTTTATTGTGTGTAGGTACTTCGTTCGTGTGGAGCTTGTGGGAGAACTAGACCCTTTGTAAGTTTAATTCTAAACACCTTTGTTCTCCTCTCTTTAATAACATTCCTTACATTTTCTTAGTCTCTTTGTTATTTCCTTCTTTTTCCATCACAAGTAAACATTTAGCTAAGTTGTTTAGTAGGTTTTCTATTATTTTGTTTGTCTTTTAACTTTTTGTCCATATGAATGCCAATGCACCTGTGAGATGCCAACACGCCACACTGTCATCCTTGTTTTGTACTACTATAATCTATGATGTAGAGTAGGGTATCAAAGGTCTACAACACTCAATCAATGCTTTCCAAAAGTATTAGCACAACAAACAAGTTGGGTTTCTTCACAAGTTGACAATATGCCTTGTAGCACAACAAACAGGGTATTTTTGTCATAACTTTCAGATAAGGCCTCAAAACCAAAACATAAAACCTATTTGAAATACCCATTAACCCCTTTAATAACATATCTCAAAAGCATAAGGGGTTTCTTTGTAACATAACCCTAAAAAAACTACTGCTACGCTTGCATAAAGGCCTAAATAGGCTTGTTTTGATAAGTCACTTTATGGTTTTCACAACCTAGACCTCAAAATCTCATACAACCAGCCTATACATGTTAAATATGGTCTATAGAAACATTTTCCATCTCCCAAAAAAACTTCCCCAACGTTTTTCCACAAACCCCATCACCTATGCATCTAAATTGCTTTAAAACATGACTTTAATCAATTAGGGCATCAACCCATTTACTCAAATCCTTAATCCCTACCTCTCAAACTTCAAAAACTCAAAAAATATCCTAATTACTTCTATTCCACCAGTTTTTATGCCATTTTACTGGTGGAATGGCTCAAAACTCCATTTTATTTACTCAAAGCACCAAAACTTAGGTTTTCAAAGTGGTTTGGAGTAAATTATTTCTAAAATACTAAAAAATGAATGAAATTCGATGAGACCAAGTTTTTTAGAAACTAGATTCAATTCCACATCACCTCCAATCAATTTGATGCCACTTTCAAGCCGTACAAGGCCATACAACCTCATGTAGTAGCAAATTGCAATAGGAAAATGCAGAAAAATAGAGTTCTTGATATTCAAAATTCAAAATTTCAACAACCAGAGCCTTGGCCAATGTATACAAGTGTTTTTAAGAAATTACAAGGCCTAACCAATCAATCCCAATTGTATTTCTAACTCCCTAACCATTCAACTTCTCTTTCTCACCAAAAAAGCTTAAATTTTTACAACTTTTTGTGCAACTTTACAAATTTGACCAAACTAACTTCCAAATGACTTAAAACCAACTAACAACCTAAATTAACTCCAAAAACATCAAAAATGGTTTTAAAGACCTTATTACAAACCAAAAGACTCAACATTTAACTCTGCAACATTTTCATATTAAAAGCTATGGTGCCCTACACCATACTCCCCAGGAAAAAGGAGCTCAAGTCCCCTTGAGGACAGTGTTGCCACATTAGATAAAGGCTTGGCTCCATCATTATATGATCTCCAAGTGATACCTTCAACTGGTAATCCCTTCCACTAAGTTAAATATTGGAAAAAGGCATTGTTCCTAGGCTTTAATCAGTTCTCCACTTGAGAGTATTTCTCTTCACTTGATGAATGATCTGTGGTTCCTCCCTTATCTGGAAATGTTGTCAAATCTACTTCTTCATCTACAACCTCATTTCCTTCTACCTTGTAAGGAACTACCTTCCTCTTCACTTCAATGGTGTACTTGATCTTGTCCACATATCTTAGCAACTTACCTTTATCCTCTCCACTCTTCCCTTCCATATTTTCCATTGATGGTCTGCCCCTATATTTGTTGCTTCAGCAAGTTTACCAACTTCTCATATAAAATAATTTGAATTACCACTATCCTCTTTTGAAAACATTGAAAAAAACACTCTTTCCATCATCATATCAACATACCTTTGAAGCCAACCTTGAATCCCAAGAATCAACTCATCTTTGACCTTCAACAAATCTGATTTTGACACCAACTCAATATCACTTCCCTCCAAATTCAAACCATTCTTCAAGTCTATTGTCTTAGTATCTTTATGTTTAGAAATGGTTGCAAGGTTCATATCCTCCTTTTCCTCTACCTTTAAAAACTCTTTCCTACCAATCATCATCACATTATCTTGCTTAGTTTGTCCTTTATCATCTTTTTTCAAGGGTGTCAAAGTAAAAGAGATTCCATCTTTTTTCTATCTTATATGTATTCTACCTACCATCATACAAATCATGCCTATGAAATTTCCAAGGCCTCCCTAGCAGCAAATGGAACACATCCATAACACATCACATATTATCTTAACTTTGTACCCTCCTATATTGAACTCAACCAAGCTTGCTAATTAACTAAAACAAATTGACCCTCATTCAACCAAGAAACTTTATAAGGAGTATCATGTGGTATTCTAGGCAAATGAAGTTTCTCAACCATCTCATTATAATCCATGTTATATGTGCTTCCTAAATCAATTACAACCTTACATACCTTACCCATGCACTTGCAAGTAGATTTGAAGAGTGTCCTTCTCCTTTAATGCTTTGATGAGTGTTCTCCTTACCATTAATAATTCTCCAACTTCAGGAGCTACATGTGATGGAGAGCTTACACTCTCAGTATCATCTTGCACCAATTGATTCCTTCTTTCACCTCCATGTGAACTAGATGCTTGTCTTTCATTTCATTTCCATGCTTGGTGTCCAAATTTGTTGCATTAATAGCACCTTCCTATGAATCCTTGTAAATATCTTCCTTAACCTCTAAATCTATCTCTAAAACTGGATCTACAACCTCTAAATCCACCTATTTGATCAACAACTTGTTCTTTTTCCTTGCTTGTATCTTCTTGAATCTCATATAACTGCCTTGGTGTAGAAAATGTACCTCTTCCTTGTGAATTGCTGCCTCTTCCCTTGTTGCCATTCGATAACACTCCTCAAACCTTTTTGGATTTTCCAAGGTTAACTCATCTTTAATGTTGAATCTCAATCCACACAAATACCTTGCAACCTTCTCCACTTCATCCTCCATGTGACTTGCTTTTATGCTCAACTTATAAAATTCTTCAGTATAGGCTTAGACATCCATTTTTTTTTTGTTTCAAACCTTGAAGTTTCTTAAACATTTGAATTGCATAATCAAATGGAAAGAACTTACCCTTAATCTTATCCACCATTCTATCCCAAGAAAAAATATTTGACTTACATTTCTTCCTCCTTTCACATTGCTCATAATCCCACCACAATAGTGCATGACCCTTCAACTTTGTTTTTGCAATCTTCACCCTTTGTTCTTCAGGAACATCTTCGAAAGTAATTTTCAAGTGTTGTAATCCAATCTAAAAGTTCTTATTCATTCAAATTACCTCCATACTTGGGTACATCAATATTCACCTTAGGTTTATCTTCCTTGAATTCTCTCAACAACTTAGCCATCCTCTAATCATTATGATCCAATTCCTCTTCCTCTTCTTCTATAGTCTCATCATCTTCTTCTTCGGAGTCACTCTCATCACCCATGATCATACCTATTTTTTGAATTGTTTCTAGAGTATCAAGCCTCTCTTTCAATTTTCTCATCTTTCTAGCATGCTTTTCTTTCAACTCATTCACTTCTCTAGCAATAGTTTTCCCTTTTGGAGGCATTTTGTTCACATTTTGTTCACATTTTCCTTCTTGTTTCACACTTTCTCTCACTTATTCAGATCATACCTATGATTTGATACTAATTTCATGTAGATTAGGTATCAAAGGTCTAAAAAACTCAATCAATTCTTTCCCAAAGTCTTAGCACAACAAACAAGGTGGATTTCTTCACAAGTTGACAATATGTTTTGTAGCACAACAAACAAGGTATTTTTGTCATAACTTTTAGATAAGGCCTCCAACCCACAACATAAAACCTGTTTAGAATACCCATTAATCCCTTTAATAACATATCTCAAAATTATAAGGGGTTTAGTTGGAACATAACCCTCAAAAAACTGTTGCTATGCTTGCATAAAGGCCTAATTAGGTTTGTTTTGATAGGTCACTTTATGGTTTTCACAACCCAGACCTCAAACTATCATACCACCAGCCAAAAAATGTTAAATATGGTCTACACAAACATTTTCCATCACCTAAACCAACTTCCCCAACGTTTTTCCACAAACCCTATCACATATACATCTAAATTGCTTAAAAACATGACTTTAATCAACTAGGGCATCAACCCATTTGCTCAAATCCTTAACCCATGCTCTTGTAAACTTCAAAAAATAAAAAAAATCCTAATTACTTCCATTACACTACTTTTTAGGCCATTTCACTAGTGGAATGGCTCAAAACTCCATTTTATTCACTCAAAGCACCAAAACCTATGTTTTCAATGCGATTTGGAGTAAATTGCTTCTAAAATGCTCAAAACTGAATGAAATTGGATGATTTTTTTTTTTCAGAAACTATATTCAATTACACATCACCTCCAATAAATTTTATGCCAATTTTAGGTCGTACAAGGCCATACAACCTCCTGTAGTAGCAAATTTTAATAGGAAAATGTAGAAAAACAGAGTTCTCGATATTCAAAATTCAAATTTTCAACAACTAGAGCCTTAGCCAACATGAACAAGTGTTTTTAAGACATCCCAAGGCCTAAATAATCAATCCAAACTATCTTTCTAACTCCCTAACCGGTCAACTTCTCTTTCTCACCAAAAAAGCAAAGTTGCTTAGCAACTTTTTACAACTTTTTGTGTAACTTTACAAATTTGACCAAATTAACTTCCAAATGAATCCAAACCGATTGAAAACCTAAATTGACTCCAAAAACATCACAAATTGTCTTTAATGCCTTATTAAAAACTAAAATACTCAACATATAACTCTTTGCAACCTTTTCATATTAAGAGCTATGGTGCCCTACACCACTCTGGCAGAGAGCTATCTGAGGTACAGTTCAAGTTTTAGAAACCTACTCACTTAGTCCAAATATAACTCTTGGGTTATTAGAGTGAAAGAAACACTAAGATTGATCTTCATTCTCTATCCTCTAATTCCCTAAACACCTATGTGGTTGAGGTAGATTAGGGTAGCCTTCAACTCTTGGCTCTCTGTGATCTGGAGTCATTGAGTGGTCGATCCCCCTCTACAAGTATATCATTATTTATAATGTAATTTCTATATATTAATTTCTTTACTTGGTATTGTAACAAGTGAAACTTGATCTGGAACTAAATAGGATGAGAAACCCTCAAATTCAAAGTAAACGAGTTTCATATGCATCGCCATCTACCTGACCAATAAAGGCCACCTATCTATTTCCTCCACCTGGAGGGAAATGAATTTTTATTGGGGTCCTTAGTTGTATGCCTATATGGAATTTTTGGACATATTTTGTATTTCATATACTTGACATTGTATGCCTATATGACATTCTTGTAAGCCTATATGGCTATTTTGTATATATTTTATACTTATATCAACATATATTGGTGTATGCCTACATGACTATTTGGTTAATACAAATATTTTTTATTGATTGTGTCCATATTTGCATTATAAATCCACACTTCAATAGATATTAGAGATGGTTTACTTCAAGTATTTAAAATCCAAGTGTTTTCCATGCACTCTTCTTTTCTATAATTGTAAATATATAATAAAGTTTGAACATTATTCTCCTATAAGATTATTGAACATTAAATCAATCATATGAATATAGTAATCCTTCATGCTTAATGATTCATGCTTGATGTGCTTCATAGAGGAAGTTAATGTGTATGCTTGATTCTTGATGCTTCATGCGTATGTTTCATGCTTTATATCATTGAGGAAGACATCTACCATTCCACGTGTATGCTTCATGCTTCATGTATTATGTAGATAAAAAAACACCATAAAACTATTGACAAAATAAAATGGAAAGTAACAACTGAGTCTCACAAAAAAAATCTCAATGCAAGAAAGTCTTATTAAAGATCATAAGGGCATTGGATTATTGGAGATTAAGAGACCACAAATCAATCTTCCCAACCAAAAACTTCATAGATATTCATCCTATTTCTAATCATGAAGTTGAACCCAATAATTAGAAGAATGCAACTTTAAAAGTTCAAATTGCATGCTTACAATAGTCAATAAACAACTTCAAGAGATGTGCATGACAAAAAAATAACCAAATAAAAGTTCAAGAATTTCCTTTCCCCAAGCATAACTGAAAAGTTGCAAATAAATCAATTTAGGTTCTCACAAATAGTGATGATATAAATTTGGATGTGACTTTTCAAAGGAAAAAAGTTGTGACCCTTCGAATAGGAAAGACTATGAACCTTTTATAATGAAGCTTGGTGACCATGCCTAGCGTAGATGTGTCCACTTAGATGCGTTGGCGCTAATTTTTTAGCCCCATGAAGAACAAAACAAAAAGTAGCCTACCTTGCAACTTTACACTACATGTAATTGACTCATTTTTCATCAACTAAAATATGTTCACCATAGGAAAACAACTTGGAGCTATCACAAACCAAGAGAGGTTGTTGTAGAGTGGACCTACATGATCCTATAGCCTCAAATGGAATGTTTACAAGTGTCATGTTTTTCGAGTAATCACTCATCAAAGTTTGCTACCATTTTGCACTTTGGTCTCTTAAGAGACTTCACTGGTAGAATGTGACTCAAATTGTTTCAGCGTGTTTGGGTACAACAAAATATTTTTCCTACCATAAAACCACCCATACAGATGTGTTGGAACAATCATTTTGTTCATATGATGAACATAACAAAAGCTACACCACTTTCCAACTTTGCACTACATGCAACTGACCCGTTTTCCATCAACTAAAATTTGTTCACCATAGGAAAACAACATGGAGCTATCAAAAACAAAGATAGGTTTATGTATAGGGTCCTTATATAATCACATAGCCTTAGATAGAATCTTTACAAGTGCCACAGTTTCTGAGTAATCACTCGTTGAATTTTTCTACCTTTTTTCACTTTGGTCTCTTAAGAGACTTCACCAGTAGAATGTGGCTCAAATTGTTTCAACATGTTTGGGTGTGAAAGATGGAATTTCCTAGCATAAAACCACCCATGAAGACATGTTGGAATAGTTGGTTTAGTCGTATGGTGAATAGAATGAAAGTTACACCACTTTCCAACTTTACAGTACATGTAGTTGACCCCTTTTCAATCAACTAAAATCTGTTCACCATGGGAAAATGACTTGGTGCTATAAAAAACTGAGGTTCTTGTATAGGGGCCCTTCATAATCTTGTAGCCTTAGAAGGAATGTTTCCAAGTGCCACAATTTTTGAGTAATCGCTCATCGAATTGTGTTGCTCTTTTGCACTTTGGTCTCTTAAGAGACTTCACTAGTAGAATGTGGCTCAGATTGTTTCAACATGTTTGGGTGTGAAAGAGGATCTTTTCTAGCATAAAACCACCTATACAAACATGTTGGAAAAATCGATTTAGTCGTATGATGAATAGAACAAAAGTTACACCACTTTCCAACTTGTCGCTACATGCAATTGACCTGTTTTCCATCAACTAAAATCTATTGACTACAAGAAAATGAATTGGAGCTATCAAAAACCAAGAGAGGTTATTATAGAGGGGCCCTACATGATCCCATATCCTCAGATGGAATTTTTGCAACTTCCACAGTTTCTGAGTAATCGCTTGTCAAAGTTTTCTACCCTTTTGCACTTTGGTCTCTTAAGAGACTTTGCTGGTAGAATGTGGCTTAGACTGTTTTAGCATGTTTGGGTGCCAAAGAAGACCTTTCCTAGCATTAAACTACCCACACAAATGTGTTGGAATAGTTGGTTCAGTCGTATGATGAACAAAATGAAAGTTACACCACTTTCCAACTTTGCACTACATGCAATTGACCCGTTTTCCATCAATTGAAAATTGTTCACCATAGGAAAATGACTTGGAGCTATAAAAAAACAAGAGAGGTTATAGTAGAGGGGTCCTACATGATCCTGTATACTTATATGAAATTTCTCCAAGTGCTACAATTTTCTAGTAATTGCTCATCAAATTTTTCTTCCCTTTTGCACTTTGGTCTCTTAAGAGACTTCATTGGTAGAATGTGGCTCCAACTATTTTGACATGTTCGGGTGTGAAAGAGGACCTTGCATAGTATTAAACCAACCATACAAATGTGTTGGAATGGCCAGTTTAGTTGTGTGATGAACAGAATGAAAGTTACACTACTTTCCAACTTTACACTACATGTAACTAACCCATTTTTCATCAACTAAAATCTATTCACCCTAGGAAAACAACTTGGAGCTATCAAAAACCAAGAGAGGTTATTATAGAGGGTCCCTACATGATCTTGTAGCCTTAGAAATAATGTTTCCAAGTGTCATGGTTTCCAATTAATCACTCATCAAATTTTTCTACCCTTTTGCACTTTGGTCTCTTAAGAGACTTCACCGATAGAATATGGCTTAGAGCATTTCGGCATGTTTGGGTGCAAAAGAGGACCTTTCCTACTATAAAAACACCCATAAAAATGTGTTGGAATAGTTGGTTTGGTCGTATGATGACCATAACAAAAGTTACACCACTTTCCAACTTTACACTACATGCAAATGACCCGTTTTCCATCAATTGAAATCTATTCACCATGGGAAAATGACTTGGAGCTATCAAAAACTGAGAGAGGTTATTGTAGAGGGGCTCTACATGATCCCATAGCCTCATACAAATTTTTTCCAAATTCCATGATTTTTGAGTAATCGCTCATTGAAGTGTTTTTCCCTTTTGCACTTTAGTCTCTTAAGAGATTTTGATGGTAGAATGTGGCTCAGATTGTTTCGATGTGTTTGGGTGTGAAAGAGGACCTTGCCTAGCATAAAACCACCCATACAGATGTGTTGGAATAGTCAGTTTGATTGTATGATGAATAGAGAAGAATCTACACATGCACTTTCCTCAACTTCTTGAGAGTAGGAAGAATCTCTTCATTGAATACATTATGTATCTCATTCAATTTGGTTTGCTTCTTTTCAAGTGTTTTTAGAGAAGACTAACCTCCTTTTCATTGATGATAAAATCTTCTTCTTTTCTTTTAATTCCTTTCCTAAGTGGTTAATTTTAGTCTTTAATTGTTTTGCTTCAATTTCAACACTTCCAACTATTGCCTTTACATTTGCAACTATTGTTATCATCTTTGGAAGTGTCTTTCTGATTACAAAATAAAAATATTTCTTTTAACAAGTTATTTATAGAACTTCTCTACCTTTATAAATAAGACTTTCAGGTGTCCACCACACCAATTCTCCTTTTTTTCACTTACATTTCATATTGCTTCTTCCTTATCATCTATTTATAGTTACATTTTATCCACAAAAGTTGTAAGTTCAAGGAAATTTGACTTCATTTATTCAATTGTCAATCTACCCATAAAGATTGGAATGATTGTAGGATATGCCCAAAATGCAAAATGTATGGAAAATGTGGTAGCATAGACAACGTATTGATTTGTTTGAAAACATGCCTTAAAGAAATGTGGTCTCATGGTTTGTCTATGCTTTTGCTTGCTATTATGCTTTGATATTTTTTTTCCATGCATCCATAGTTTGGTCAAAACACATGTTTTAGGATTTTAGCCATAACAATAATGAGACCTTGGAATTGGATATGACATCTATCAAAACATAAAAGGGGGGATTTTCATGAGTGTTATGGTTGCAATTACCTTAGTAGAAACATGTAAAATGTGGATGTATAGACAAGGCACATGAGCTATTTGACAAAATTCCTTAATGAGAGATGTCCACATGGTCAATGTGGATGCATTGACAAGGTAGTGAGCATTGAAAGAAAAAATTCCTCAAAGAAATGGGGGTAAATCACCACGATACCCCATTTATTAGAGGAATTTTTTCTTACAATGCTCACTACCTTGTCAATGCATCCACATTGATAAGGTATTGAACTCACTACCTTGTCATTGCTAGCTTGTAAGAAAACTAATAAAAGGACAATATGAGAACAATATAGTCAAAGCTAAAGTTTAGATTTATAATGTAAAACAATGCATTTACACATTAGTAAATTTAGGACGCTAATTAAAATGGTATAAAATGTAAGAGGAAACGGCGCAAACATACATTTTTTAAGAGACCAATCAAACTAATTTTTTAAAGGATGCATTGCTATTGATTAATGATTGAGTAAAAATATTCATTCTCACAAAGGTATGTAAAAATCAATAGGACGAATGATAGAATGATGTGATGAATAAAAAATTAATTATTAAAAATTGACTACTTAATCAAGTGGACCAACTTCTATTGAGTTAAATAATGAACTCACAACCAATGAATTAATATCAAAGTTGCCTATATATAAGTTGGGTTAGAAGGAATATTGTTTGACATATTGAATATAAGTTAGTGAGCTATTTGAAGAAAATTCCTCTAAGAAATGGGGTCTCATGGTGATGTACATCACCATGAGACCCCATTTCTTTGAGGAATTTTTTCTTACAATACTCACTACCTTGTCAATGTGGTAGGAATGACAAGGTAGTGAGTTGTTTGAAAAAAGTCCTCAAAGAAATGGGGTCTCCTCATGATGTACATCACTAGGAGAGTCCACTACCTTGTCATTGCTACCACACTAAGAATGTAGTGATCTTGTTAATGTGGTAGCATAGAAAAGGTAGTGAGTTGTTTGAAAAAATGCCTCAAAGAAATGGGGTCTCTTGTTGATGTACAACCCATTTCTTTGAGGTATTTTTTCAAACAACTCACTACCTTGTTTATGCTACCACATTGACAATGTAGTGAGCTTGTCAATGCTCACTACCTTATTTATGCTACTGCATTGAACCAAAACATATAATCTACCCAATATTGATATGTAAACTTGGAATCAAAACTTATGTACAAACTTGGAATAAAAAAAATATGTAAAATTGAAATATAGAAACGAAAGGTCTAACTATTAATTGATCTTGATGTGCATACTTAGAAATTTTAATAAAAATTAATGTACATACTTACAAATTAACAAGAATCAATGAGCATACTTATAAGTTGATCCAATGAATCATCCAAGTCTGTTCTACTCTTTATTGTGTCAAGTATTGCCTCATGGTCAGACTCACACACCTTCCACAAAGTCTTATTCAAAGATCTACCACCCCCATATTTGTTCAAATGAACATTGAATGCCATGACAATGTTTGAGTAATGAAGAATCCTCCGATGCATGTCAAAGTCCTAAAACAACCAAACATTAACACTCTTATGTGGGTACCTTCTAATCTATGTTCTAGTAACAACTACCGAGCCTGTAGGGCATTCAATGTTTTCTCCATCTATAACTAAGGCCTCCAATCTATTTTTGGCCTCAACACAATGAAACACACAATAATTTGTTCCTTCTTTGTTCTCTTCATCTGCAATAACTACATAAACATGCCCTACATTGATATGTGTAGAAAATTAGATGAAATTAGTCAACATTACAAAAACACTACAAACTAAGATAATAATAGGAATTTTAAAAACCATGCATGTAGATATACTACCTGGTTGAACTAGATCTGATATTTGGTCAAAGTCAATCGATGATTCTATATGTGGTAGTTCCAATTCCTTTGGGGTTTGATACATGTGAAGTGGGCTAAGATAACTTAACCACCATTCGTCAACCCACTCCTTTTAATTCCACCCATTCTAGGCTTGAATTGTACATGAAAAAAAAAGCATGCCATCTTCTGCATATGGATACTCCATGAACTTGCATTTGAGCTAGGAAAGAGTGTAGCTCACTTGATCTTGTCAATGTGCAACAATCCTCATATGGTGCAATATTAATATTATCTATCAACTAAAAAAATCTATGAACTAAAGACTTACCTTCATTACCTAGACCCATCAAATCATTACACTACTTGACGATTGATTTTGTATCTGTCAAATTTACATTGTCTTTATACTTCTACTCTTCTCATTCTAATGCTCTTTTGATACATGATCCTATACCATCATGCTCCCCCTTTCCATACCCAATGTCACAAAAGTTACACATATGTTGAGCACCTATAATAACATGCATCCTACTCAACCAATAGAACATTCACAAGTTCTTGAATTGTGATGCACAGTTATTCAACCATATTATATGTTGACTGTATGCTATGCCCCTCCTAGCCAAATCATTGTAGAACAACTAAAAGTAGCATTGCATGAACTTTGTAGAATGTGTGTAATCATCACTAATGTAAAAGTGGTACTCCCTTAATACCTCAATATTATCCTTTGTACTATCAACTGCATGAATGAATGCTATGTGCACAAATATAGAAACCTGTGTGGAGTTGTAATATTGTGATTTCACCTCACACTATGGCTATAGAGTGTATTTCTCTACAAAGTTGATGAATGAAACAATGCTACCAAGTGGAAAGGTGTCCTTGCATAAATTGAATTAAAATTCCAACCATCAAGCTCTATGGGTATGCCTTGCATACTCATACACTATACTATCATGAAATGTAGACATAAAATGATACACTAGAATCTTTTGAATAACCAAATCACACATTTTTTCTTTTTTACCATCTTTTGTATTGTAGGCCACTTTTTTATACTTGTCAAATCTACTAGTTCCTTTCCAACCACATGTGTGATTTCCATATGTTAACATATTGGCATACGTTGCAAGCCACCACAATGCTAACATGTGCCATCCAAGCAAAATTTTCAGTAGAATATTTTACCTTCCTCTCTTTCACATATTTTTTTTGATAAGAAGTCTCTTGAAGATTTTGGTGGGGCATGCATGCCACAATCCTGCAAAATATTGTTAGTATGAAAATCTAAACATATAGAACAATAAACATCAAAATGATTAGAAAATTTAATATGTAATCTACAACAACAAGTAGTGCGTGTTTGATTTATCTTGACATAAAAGGTTTTAGCATTTCAAAATATCTTTGATTTTTTTTAATTTGAGGATAATCGTCTATAAATTTACAAAAATATTGTGTTTGAGTCATATCCAAAAAATGCTTTGGATGTGGCTCACAGTTTCGACTACCAATTCTCCTTCTTACCCTATCCCTTTTATTTGAAGATACCCTTGTGTTATTCTTCCAAAAGTATTCAATTAGTGATCTCAATGCTTCAACAATTGGTTTATATTTTTGTGGTAGTCTTCCTAAGAACACCCATAATTAAGTGGAATTGGTGTCCTTAATTCTTTGGTGCCTTTGAGTGATTCTTTATAAAGTTTTTCTATTAATTATTAGTTTTTGACTCATCTTTCTAATGAGATGATCTTTCCTTGTTTGATTACTTACTATTTTTGACGTAATGACACGTCATGTGACATTACTATATTTTGAGCATGAGGTCTTACCCATACTCTCATATGCATCCACTAGATTCTTCACAATATTTTTTTCACTTGAAGCATCCGATGTTCTCAACCAAATAATCTTCATGATGGACCTATATTTTATACTTCACATCATTTCAACAAATAGTTGAAATTTTGTAGTCTCATTTAACTTTTCAAAGAACACTCTCCAAATATTATGAGCATATCTTCTACAAGTGTATTTTAGAATCTTACCTTCCATTGCCTACAAAATATTCTCATCAATATTAGTGAAATTTTTTTGATTTCAATGCAAAATTATAGGTGGTGTTCTCAAAGGTAAATTCATCTCAACATTAGGAATTTCATCAATATTTAAATGAGATGGTCTAGATGGCATACCTTCGATCGAGGATGGAATAGATGAGGTAACTTGAGGTTGAGATGGAAATGATGGTGTACCTCCTTCCTCACATGTGAGTGATGATATACTCTCAAATTGAGATGTGGTAGATGGTTTCCCTCCATATTCACTTGCAGTAGAGGGTGTGTCTCCAAGTACAGTATTCAAATTTCTCATAGCACGAAGGTTTCACATTCATTCCCTTTGTGCCACGAATTCCATATCTCTTGTTGATGGTTGAGGTTCCTCTTCAATTGGTATGTCTTCGACAATCGTTTCCAATCTCTTCTTCTCATGATGTTCCCTCATATATGCTTCTTTCTTTGCATTCTTATCTTCTATCTCTTTCTGTGTTGGTTTAATCCTTGATCATTTCCTCAACATGATGGATAATTTTATCTGTATCATGATAAAGAGACAAATATTAGTTTCTAAGAAATGAATCCATACAAATAAATAAAAAAATATATCATTCAACCCTTCATACAAAATACCTACAATCATCTTGTAGAAGAGTAAATTTCACTCAACCATGATGAATAAACAAGTGCAATAAGAACACAAGGAAAATGGAAAGCTAATTTTTTTAGCTCACATGATTTTTTTGATGGAATACCTTAAAAAAATGTGATCTTGTGGAATGCCATGATTTCAAGATAGGCACAAAATGGATTTTTAAAAAGACATTACAAGCTTTCAAGAAAATACAATTTTCTTGACTATAAATCCAAATTCTGCAACTTTTGTCAACATCCTAACTTTGAAACAAGGTATGGGTATCAATCAAAACATTGAAAGAAAGGGGGATTTTTGTAAAATGTTATAATTGCAACTCCCTTGGTAGCAATGCATGAGAAATTTGGAAGAATGGACAAGGCATGTGAATTGTTTGACAAAATGTTTTGGTAGACATGTATGCAAAATGCAGTAGCATTGAAAAGGTAGTGGGCGAGCCCACTACATTCACAAGCTAGTGAGATGTTTGAAAAAATGACTCACAGAAATGGGGTCTCATGGTGATGTCACCATGAGAACCCATTTCTATGAGGTATTTTTAAAAATATCTCACTACCTTGTCAATGCGGTAGAATTGACAAGGTAGTGATTTGTTTGAAAAAATACCTCATAGAAATAGGATCTCACAGTGATGTACTGTTTGAAAAAATGCCTTGCAAAAATGGGGTCTCATGATGATGTACATCACTATGAGACCCCATTTCTATAAGGATTTTTTTCAAACAACTCACTACCTTGTCTATGCTACCACATTGAAAAGGTAGTGAGATGTTTGAAAAAATGCCTCATAGAAATGGGGTCTCATGGTGATGTACATCACTATGAGCCTCATAGAAATGGAGTCTCATGGTGATGTACATCACCGTGAGACCCCATTTCTATGAATTTTTTCAAACTAACACACATCACCATAAGATCCCATTTCTATGAGGTATTTTTTCAAACAACTCACTACCTTGTCAATGTGGTAGCATAGAAAAGGTAGTGAGCTGTTTGAAAAAATGCCTCATAGAAATTGGGTCTCATGGCAATGTACATCACTATGAGCCTCATAGAAATGGGGTCTCATGGCGATGTACATCACTATGAGCCTCATAGAAATGGGGTCTCATGGCGATGTACATCACTATGAGCCTCATAGAAATGGGGTCTCATGGCGATGTACATCACTATGAGCCTCATAGAAATGGGGTCTCATGGTGATGTACATCACTATGAGCCTCATAGAAATGGGGTCTCATGGTGATGTACATCACTATGAGCCTCATAGAAATGGGGTCTCATGGTGATGTACATCACTGTGAGACCCCATTTATATTCATTTTTTCAAACTCACACACATCACCATAAGACCCCATTTCTATGAGGCATTTTTCCAAACAACTCACTACCTTGTCAATGTGGTAGCATAGAAAAGGTAGTGAGTTGTTTGAAAAAAATGCCTCATAGAAATGGGGTCTCACGGTGATGTAGGAATTTTTTCAAACAACTCACTACCTTTTCAATGCATATCCAGTCTAAAGTTTGTAAAATTTATTTGTGTAAAATTTGCTAGACTTTCAAAATTTTGGACTTTTCCATGCTAGTTGTCCAAAATTTGAAATGCGTTAATTCCTTTGAATATTTTCTATCAATGAAGTGTCAACTTGGTCCTCCATTCATATTTCTCCCATTACATTCTTGATCTCCAACCCGCAATAACTTATTATTGAATTCAATTCTTTTACTTTCCAAGCTTTTGAACTTAGCCATCCCTTCATATTGTTTCCCTTCAATCCTTTGCAATCGAAATATTTCTAAGTATTTTAGTGTCAAAGTTTTGATCATCCCTTAACTAGCAAATAATCTCCATTGTTCTCTGAAAACTCTAAAATCCAACCATTTTCCTTAAATCCTTTGTAGTACTAGACTATTAGACTTGTCCTTCCCTCTGTATCATCTCTTTGGCAGCCTTGAGCCTCAATCTTTGAAAGTTCCTTGATAAAACACTTAACTCCTCTATTCTCACAAGAATGTTAGACTTCCTCATCCCTCCATGCCTTTTTCTCATCCTTTCCAAACCCTTTGTTTCCAAAATTCTCTTGTCTTTCAAACCAAGAAGTGGGACCATCCTTGACCAAAGTACATCATTTGCTTCTTCCCCAACTCTTTGAATTTTGCTTCATAATTCATCTAGGTCTTTCATAGTTGGAGTTACAACCTTCCCTTAATCAAGTACTTGTTCCTTCTCACCCATAACATTTCAATCCCCTTCCCTCTAAAAGTTTCCTAAGTTTTTTTTTGGACTTTCGAACTTGATCATGCTTCCATCCCTTCCTCAAATCCCCAAATATTGTTTCAATTGTAAAAGAATTCTAAGTGTTCTTTGTTGGAGTTGTAAGACTTCCCTTCATCCCAATATGCATACCAAAGTATTCCTAACTCTCAAACACATGAAAATTTAAAATATTGGGATGGAAAAAGTATCCCTACTTATAGTTAAAACATTAGTCAATCTAGGATGTACTAATAACTTAGTCATTTTTGGGCAGGCTAAAATTATTTTGTGTATTAGTATAAAAATGTTTAAACTCTCATACAATAATGCACATATATAGTGCATTGGAACATAAGAATATGTAATTGATTTTTCTTCTTAACAAAAATACTTAGTGGTAACAAGACTTTCCAATTTTGTTTTGTACAGGAAGGGGACCAAAAAGAGTAGTTTAATTTCAGATGTCCCATTTATTATGAAATCTGAGGACCACATTGACAAGGTAGCGAGTTGTTTGAAAAAATACCTCATAGAAATGGGGTCCCATGGTGATGTTCAATTCTACCACATTGACAAGCTAGTGAGACCCCATTTCTATGAGGCATTTTTTCAAACAACTCACTACCTTGTCAATTCTATTGCATTGATAAGGTAGTGAGCTCACTACATTGTAATGGGGACCTTGGAATGGGGTATGATATCTATCAAAACATAAAAGGGGTGGATTTTCATGAGTTTTGTGGTTTCAATTGCCTTAGTAGACACATGTGAAATGTGGACGCATAGACAAGGCACATGAACTATTTGACAAAATGCCTCAACCAAGATGTGAAATGATGGAAAGAGGGGAGGAAGTTCTCTATCTTTTTGGAGATGGAGAACACACGTAAGGGGACCCAATTTCACTCTTATTTCATTCAAGGAAACCTTAGAGATCTCAATCTAGGGATGAAATTAGGGAAAGCGATCTACAATAAGGTGTCCTAGGGTGTGATTATAGCAACAAGGGGATTCACCACCAAGCAAAGGCTTGGAAAGAAAAGTAATGAAAGTAACATGTAAAACCTAATGATATGATCTAGAAAATGAACTCAAATAAAAATAGGAAACTAGAGATATGGTGTACCTAGAAAGATGAAAAGGCTTGAAACAAGGTCTGTACTCTCAAAAAAAATTCTGTTGAAGAACACTGGGATTCATACACTAGTAGGGGAAATTTAGTCCTAGTTTAGGGTTTTGGGAAGAAATCAGAATCTAGAACTGCTAAACCAAGATCTACAAAAAATGTTTGAAAATAGGTATACTGGGACTCATACACCACAAGTGGTGATTTAGTCCTAGTATTAGGGTTGATTTGAAACAATGATATCCTCTAGTGATTTCCTATAACTTCTCTCCCTTCTGATCTTTGATTTTGAAACACTCAATTGTGCTATGTAGATGACTTTCCATGATCTTGCAATGTAGATGACAACTTTGACAACTATCTGCAATCTTGCTCTTCAATGGATCTTCAAACTTAACCTGCAAATCACACATCAAAGAGAGGGAAAAAATTTTTTTGTTAGTGGATGGGGTTTTCCTTGGTCAAACCCTATTTTGGTAATCAAACCTTGAAATGAAATGAAATAGAAAGAAGGAATGATGGATGAAAAAATAAGCTATGTTGCAACTCACCAAACCCATGAAAAAAAGCCTGCAATCTTGTATGAAATGGATAGCATGAATGTATATCTTGACTCTTGATTGTATGTTATGGATCTTGACTTGAATTCTTGATGATTCCCCTCTTGATGACTATCTTTTGTAGTGTATCTTCTAAAGTAAATTTCAATAAGTGTATCTTCTAACATCAAACTATCTTCTTCACATCTAGAAGAGATATTAGGAGAAGAATTTTTTTTATTTTCATGGTTGTCTTCAATTACATCCTCATATCCTATAATTTCTTCCCAAGGGAGAGGAGGAGAGGGACAAACAAGAATTTCATGATTTTCAATGATTGTATCCTCTTTCACCAAGATACCTTTGTCACTAATAGGAGAGAGGTATCGAGAAAAGAACAATTATGATTGTCATGATTGTCTACACTTGCATCCTCTTGTGTTATTACATTCTTACAAATACTATAGATACTATGAGGGTATCCAACATGCTTGTCAAAGGATTTATTTTATTTTCCTAGATTATGCCCATGAGTAGGGAAAATAAAATCATACAAGCCATGTGATACTCTATGAACACTAATGCTTGAAAAGAAAACATGATAATATGAAAAATTAAGCTATCTAAACTATGCAATGCTTCTGAAATGTAAACAAATGTCCTACAAATCCAAAAAAAATTAATACTGAAATGATTTTTGAAATTCTTTAAAGAAAATGACTACACTAAATGGATGATTTGACCTAGATACATAAAATAGAAGTTCCTAAAACTTTCCAGACTAATAATATAGGTTACTAATAAGCTTAGGAAGTATAGAAACAAGGTTTTTAATGCTATAAAATGTTGATTAAGACCTGATATGGGAAAAAATTTCCTAGAGGGGAATATGAGTATCAATCAAGGTTTTTCAAGGGTTAAAATGCTACAAAACAGTCCACACAAAATACCCAAAAACTAGGCAAAACCACCTGTAGTAGGACTAAATTTCCTAGAGGGTCATCTAAGTCCTAGATTAGGGTTTTTGCACCAATTTTAGCAAGTTCTGAGTGAATGTTAGGTTTTCTAGTTTGAATGATGTCTAGAATATGTGCAATGATAGATTTCTAGTGAGATTCAATGATGTAAGAGGAAAAAATGCAACCTATATGCACTTTCACTAATGCAAGATTTAGAAACCCTAGATGCAAATTAACTAATGCAAAACCTAATGCAAAGTTAATGTAAGCTAGATATAGGACTATGATGCACTATGGATAATAAATAAGGTGTTATTAAGACTAGGTTCACCAAATGAAATGAAGAAAAATAGGGGGAGGTTCTATCTTTTAGGAGATGGAACACAAAAGGAAGGGATTTTAGGACCTTTCCACCTATTTCCTTCAACTTTCATTCAAGGAAACCTTAGAGATCTCAATATAGGGATGGAATGAGGGAAATATATCTACAATAAGGTGTCCTAGGGTGTAATTAAAGACAAGAAAGAGAGGGTTCACCACAGAGAAAAGGATTGGAAAGATAAGTGATGAAAGTAACATGTAAAACCTAATGATATTGTTGGAAAAACAAGGACATACAATTGAGAGGGGGGGTGAATCACTTGTCACAAAATATTTAAACTTTTCAAAATTTACTTAACTTAATCTCAGATCTGATGAATGAATAATAAACCATGAAAAATCAACACATCAAAAGCACAAAGAACACCAATATTTTTATGTGGAAAGCCTGTTAGGGGAAAAACCATGGTGGATGTTAGTCCACAATATTATACCTTGTTAAAAGTATAATGAAAAATAATGGGAATGCACATGCATTCAGGCACACTTCTTAGAGCTCACTGCTCAAAAATAAGAGGGATCATTTCCCAAGGAAGAGAAATACAAATTAGATCCATAGGGTATGAACTGAGAAAATAGCTTCTACACAAGCTTGATTACAGTTCTAGTTAAGCACAAAAAACCTCCTTCACACTTCGCTCAAAATTCTTCACACTCTTCTCTTCAATTGAATGAATAAATCAATGTTCGCACACTTTCTCTTTCTTTGGATTCCCTTCACACCACACACACACTAAATTCTCTCAAAAAAACACTCTTATATATCTCTACAACATGAAATTACATCAACTTCATCAACCAAAAGTATAAAACAAGTTTACAATGTCGTCCCAAATTTATAAATAAATTTTTAATGTGAATCATACACCATTGGCTAATATTATGATGCGACTGAAAAAAAATATCCTCTAGCGTTCCAAACATTCAAATTTTAATCTTCAAGGATCCGCAACATGTTACAACCATCATGTGGGCCAAGAACATGAAAACCCAAACACTCACGAGAAAAATATTTGACCACGAGTGCACCAATCAACACAAATGTACAAAAAAGATAAAGAATGATCTAGAAGCATCCACAACAACAAAAATTCCCAGAATCACATAAAATTCAATAAAAAACCACAGAGATACTGTTAAAACACAAATGTTCGTAGCACGATCAAATCTTGATGCTGACCTCTGAAACTTCTAGTAGATGAACTAGATAATCTCAAAAATAAACTCTTTAGACCACAACAACTAATATTCAATGTACAGAACAAAGAACCTTCATGACCTTCACTCTTCAACTGGCAACCTACAACTCTTCCTTTTAACAATTTTCTCAATATCCACGACATATACAGCCTTCACGACAACAATGCTAATAGATTTGACATCAATGAAAACCACATATCAGCAACACAACCACATTATCCAACAATCTCCCCCTTTGGCATTGATGACAACACATGATGTGAAAAATACCATCAACCCAACTACACTTACTCCCTCTTAGGTTCTAACAATTTTCCTCAATTGCTTTTCTCCCCCTAAAAAGGATTTTCACATTGCTCTCCCCCTTTGACATCAATGGCAAAGATAAGAATTAAATTCCTACATACAAGCTCTGAACCAAATATCTGCACATCTGACTACTCCCCCTGAGTAGCAACCACATAAACATTAATCTGGATCAGGAAATATCTATGAAGCACATATATTGATGTAAGTAAATGCATATTTAGTTCATATTAGGAGGGTTAATTACCCCTAGCATCCATTTGAGATACTCAAAAGTATCCTTTGGCAATGGCTTGGTGAAAATTTCTGCAATCTATTCTTTGGTAGGCACATGTTCCAGTTTGACTTCCTTCTCATTCACTTTCTCCCTCAAGAAGTGAAACTTGATTGATATATACTTAGTCTTAGAGTGTAGCACCAGATTCTTTGATATGTTTATTGCAATTGAGTTTTCACAGTATATGGAAATAGGTTCATCATATACTACTCTATTATATTTTAGCACCTGTTTCATCCACATCACTTGAGTATAGTTATTTTTAGTAGCAATATACTCTGACTCAGCAGTAGATAGAGAAATGGAATTATAAGTTTTACTCAACCATGAAACCAACTTCTTCCCTAGGAAGAAGGAACCACCACTAGTACTCTTCCTGTCATCAACATCTCCTGCCCAATCCACATTAGTGTATGCATTCAAAGTAAGATCATCATCCTTAGGATACTAAAGCCCAAAGTCAACTGTCCCTTTTAGATATCTGAAGATTCTCTTTATAACAATGACATGATATTTTTTTAGATCAACCTAAAATCTAGCAACCATACATACAACATTCATAATGTCTGGTCTGTTTCGAGTTAAATAGAGCAATCCACCAATCATTGACCTATATCGTGTTTGATTTTCCTTAAGCGAATCATCATTCTGTGTTAACTTACATCTAGTTACCATTGGAGTACCAATAGGCTTTGAGTCATCCATGCCAAACTTCTTCATCAACTCTCTCACATATTTAGATTGAGTTATGAAAATTCCATTGTCTAACTAAGTAACTTGCAATCCTAGAAAGAACTTCATCTCTCCAATCATAATCATCTCAAATTCACTCTTCATTTCATCAGTAAAATTCATACATAGATTATCATCTCCTCCAAAACAAATGTCATCAACAAAGACTTCAATAATAAATTATTTATCATGATCCAACTTGAAATACAAGTTGTTGTTTGGAGTACCTTTATTGAATCCAAGCTTTAATAAATATTTAGCTAGTCTAGCATACCAAGCTCTTGGGGGTTGCTTGAGTTCATATAGAGCTTTCTTCAATTGAAAAACCATTTCTTCCTTGTCAGTCAGTTGGAATCCATGGTTATTCAACATATACTTCTTCTAGCTCACCATTCAAAAAAGATGACTTTACATCCATTTGATAGACTTTATAGTTCTTATATGCAACATAAGCAAGAAATAGTTTAACAACTTCAATTCTTGCAATAGGGGAAAATGTTTCTTCAAAATCAATACCTTCCATTTGAGAATACCCTTTACATACCAGTCTTGCTTTATTCCGGACCACTTCACCTTATTCATTCAACTTATTCCGAAAGACCCATTTAGTACCAATCACATTTTTATCTTTAGGTTTGGGAACAAGTATCCATGTATCATTCTTTTCAATTAGCTTCAACTCTTCCTTCATAGCTTCCACCCAGTGTTCATCTTTGCAAGCTTCATTGACATCTTTAGGCTCAATCTTGGAAATCAAGCAATAATCTTTTGCAATCTTTCTTCTAGTTTGCACACCTTTATTATTGTCTCCTATAATTTGATTTCAGAATGATTTAACTTTACATACCTTGGAATTTTAGGATTCTCTTGAACTTTTGGTTCTTTTGTTCCTTCTTTTGCACTTGCACTTGTTGCTCCTTCCTAATTTTCTTGATTTACCAGAATAAATTGAAATTGTTCTACCAGAACATATGAAACAATTTAAAGTTGATTCTATGTTTGAGCATTTTTCCCTTTGTTTGTACTATCTTCTTGGTCATCTAAATCATATCCACAATATCTGGATGATCTAGTAGAGTCCTCATCAACTCTGACATTTTCACTTTCAACCATTTTTCTCAATCTTTTGTTATAGAGTCATTAGGCCTTGCTTTTAGTAGAGTAACCTAGAAAGATTCCTTCATCGCTTCTTGCTTCAAACTTTCCTATGTCCTCATCTCTCTTAATATAACACTTTCTTCCAAAGATCTTGAAATATTTAATAGTAGGCTTATAACCAAACCATAGTTCAAAAGGAGTCTTACTAGTATTACCATTGAAATTTACCCAGTTTAAAGTGTACACATCAGTGCTTATAGCTTCACTCCAATAGATGTGAGGCACATTTCCTTCTATCATCATTGTTCTAGTAGCATCCAAAATTATTATGTTCTTCCTCTCTAAAACTCCATTTTGTTGAGGGGTTTGGAGAGCAGACAACTTCCTTCTGATTCCATCCTCTTCACAGAAAGAATTGAACTCCCTAGAGGTGAACTCACCACCTCTGTCTGACCTTAAGTATTTAATTTTTAGACCTTTCTCATTTTCTGCCATAGCTTTGAAACTTTTGAACTTCTCCAATGATTCAAATTTTTCTCTTAAGAAAGCAACCCATATCATCCTAGAGTAGTCATCAATAAGCAACATAAATGACCTTTCTCCTTGAAGACTTCTAACTCTAGATGGACCACATAGATCAATATGCACCAACTCTAGTAATCCATTTGAATGATGTTTGCTCTGAAAAGAGACTCTATTCTATTTTCCCATCTGACATTCCTTGCAAATTGTGGTAGCAGGATTCACTAGCTTAGGTAGATCTCTTACTACTTGGGTGGAACTTACTTTGAAAATTCACATGACACAACCTCCTATGCCATAACTAGATTTCATCTACTTGAGCAATTAAACAACTTTCACTAGCAGCACTCAAGTGAAAAATATTACCTTTTGTCTTTTTACCTGAAGCAATTACATTACCAGAACTTCCATGTATCCTGCATCTTCCATCTTTGAACTGAAGATCATAACCCTTGTCCACCATCTGTCCAACACTCAATAGGTTATGCTTCAAACCTTCAACATAAAGGACATCATCAGTGTTATGATTACCACCAAGAAAAATAGATCCTTTGCAATGAATCACACCAACATTGTTATCTCTAAATCTTACAACCCCACCACCATACTTCTCTAGACTTACAAATTTTATTTTTTCACCAATCATATGATGTGAGCATCCACTATTAATAAACCACTCATCTTTTTCTTCAACTCATGCTGCAAGAGATTTCTCAACTTTAGCAGATTCAGTAGCCACCAGACCATTTTCCTTGATAGCAAGGAACACCCATTCATCTTCATTTCCATTTTCTTTATCAGACTCTTCATCAGCCACTCCTTCAACATACTAACATTTCTATCGAAATCTAGATTTGTTAGGCTTATTCCTAGGAACTCTTTCAGGACGCCTTGATGCAAAATGACCTATTTTATTGCAAGAGAAACATTTAATAGGCAACATTCCTTTATACTTACCCTGTCCTCAGCCTTCCTTCTTCACAATTAGTGCTTCCAACTCTTCCACCTCTCTTTCTTCATCTTCAAGTTTTTTCATTTCTTCCTCATACTTGAATGAATTTCTAGACCACTCTCCTGTATCATATATTTGCTTGTTTCTTCTTGATACAGTAGACTTAAATTAAATTTCAGTCTTGGGACTAGATTCACCAAATTCACTCAACTCAAAAGCAACAAGTTTACCAATCAGTGTATCTCTTGACATATTTGTTACTGATCTAAATTATTCAATAGCATGATCCTTGCTTTGTAGGAGGGAGGCAATGATATGAGCATTTTAGCCACAATTTCTTCCTCTTCCAGGGTACCACTAGCACATCTAATACCCATCACTAGTTCATTTAATCTCTACATAAAAGAAGAAATATTTTCATCTTCACCCATCTTTAAGTTTTCATACTTTCCTTTCAAAATCTGTAGCTTAGCCATCTTCACATGTACATCTTCTTCATACAAGGTTTCCAATTTCGTCCAAATCTCATGAGCTATCTTCATACCTAACACATTTGTCATTTTTGAATTTGTTAGTACACTCAACAAAGCTTTAACAAACCTGACATTATTCTCATCCTCTTTAATCTCATCAGCAATGGAAGGACCATTATGAGGAATAACATATGGATTCTTTGTAATCTTCCAGAAGGGTTCACCAATACACCTCAAATGACACTCCATCCTAGCTTTCCATAGTGAGTAGTTTGTTCCATCAAATCTAGGACTGTCCTTATATGATGCCATCTCGAATTACCTCAAGCTTTTAAACTTCTTCAGAGGAACCTGCTCTAATACCAATTGTTGGAAAAACAAGGGCAAACAACTAAGAGTGGGGGTGAATAAGTTGTCATATAATATTTAAACTTTTCAAACTTTACTTAACTTAATCTCAGATCTAATGAATTAACAATAAACCATGAACAATCAACACATCAAAAGCACATAGAACACCAAGATTTTTACATGGAAACCCTGTTAGGGGAAAAACCATGGTGGATGTTAGTCCACAATATTATACCTTGTTAAAAGTATAATGAAAAATAATGGGAATGTGCATGCATTCAGGCACACTACCTAGAGCTCACTGCCCAAATACAAGAGGGCTCACTACCCAAGGAAGAGAAATATGGATTAGATCCACACTGAGAAAATAAATTCTACACAAGCTTGATTACAGTTCCAGTTAAGCACAAAAAACCTCCTTCACACTTTGCTCAAACTTCTTCACACTCTACTCTTTAATCGAATAAATAAATCAATGTTTGCACACTTTCTCTTTCTTTGGCTTCCCTTCACACCACACAAACACACTAACTTCGCTAAAAAAAACACTCTTATATATATCTACAACTTGAAATTACATCAACAACTTCATCGGCCAAAAGTATAAAACAAGTTTACAATGTTGACCCAAATTTACAATTTTTTTTTTAATGCAAATCATACACTATCAACTAATATTATGATGTGACCCAAAACAATATCCTCAAGCATGCCAAACATTCAAATTTTAATCTTCAAGGATCCACAACACATTACAATGATCATGTCGGCCAAGAACATGAAAACCCGAACACTTGCGAGAAAAATCTTTCACCACGAGTGCACCGATCAACACAAACATACAAAAAAGATAGAGAATGATCTAGAAGCATCCAAAAGCAACAAGAACTAATAGAGAAGCATCCACAACAACAAAAATTCCTAGAATCACATAAAATTCAATCAAAAACCACATAAATACTATCAGAACACAATTTTTCATAGCACCATCAAATCTTCACACAGACCTCTGAAACTTCTGGTAGATGAACTAGATACTCTTAGCAATAAACCCTTTAGACCACAACAACCGATCTTCAACATACAAAACAAAACACCTTCATGACCTTCACTGTTCTACTTGCAACTTGCAACTCTTCCTTTTAACAATTTTCTCAATATCCTTGACATATACAACCTTTACTACAACAATGCTAATAGTATTGACATCAATGACAACCACATATCAACAACATAACCACAACATCCAACAGATATGATATAGAAAATAAACTCAAATCAAAATAAAAAACTAGAGATAAATAAACGCGCACTTAGAAAGCTGAAGAGGCTTGAAATAAGGTCTACACTCTTGAAAATCTAACTGTTGAAGCTTACTAGGACTCATACACCAATAGGGGCAATTTAGTCCTAGTTTAGGGTTTCATGCAGAAATCAAAATCTGGAACTGCTAAACCAGGATCTACAAAAATGTCTAAAAACGGGTATACTATGACTCATATGCCACAAGTGGAAATTTAGTCCTAGTATAGGGTTGATATGAAACTATGATATCCTCTAGTGATTTCCTATAGATTCTCTCCCTTCTGATCTCCGAGTTTGAAACACTGAATTATGCTTTGTAGGTGACTTTTCGTGATCTTGCAATGTAGATGAGAACTTTGAAAACTTTCTCCAATCTTGCTCTTCAATGGATCTTCAATCTAAACTTGCAAATCACACATCAAAGAGAGGGAAAAATGTTGTTTTGTTAGTGGATGGTTGTTTTACTTGGTCAAACTCCATTTTGGTAATAAAACCTTGAAATGAAATGAAATAGAGAGAAGGAATGATGGATGAAAAAATAAGCTATGTTGCAACTCACCAAACCTTTGAAAAAAGGGCTACAATCAAGTATGAAATGGCTAGTATGAATGTATATCTCGACTCTTGATTGTATGTTATGGATCTTGACTTGAATTCTTGCTTGAATCATAAGAACCTACATCACAAATGTTAGCTCAAAAACAAACACGATGCATGATGACTTTGAAATGATGCATGAATCTTGAATAATTCTCCAAAAAAATTGATAATCACTCTTGAATGCTCTTGAATTCTCTTGTAAACTCTCTTTGATCATAAATTTTCTATAGGAATTATTTCATCGACTTGCTAGGTAAAAATATGTGAAATAACCTTGTATTTATACTTGTTTATGCTAAATTTCCCAAAATTACAACACTACAAGCCGACATCAAATCTAGGAGTATAAAATCTTTCCAAGAATTTGAATTCAAAATAGGTCCAAGCTAAGAAAGCCTCATATGCCATTTAGGGCGTATGAGTCCCAGTAGCCTAGTATTGGGACACAAATTTCAAGAAATGTTAAGTTTATTGCTAAATTTAGGACTAGACCCTGAAACTGAGGTGGGACCCATACGCCCAAGATGGTGCATGAGTCCCAGATCACTAAATTTGGGCCATACATTCCAAAATCATTAAATTATGATTGGTAATTAGATATATGTCAGGATCATCCTTAGAAAGATGCATTAAATACAGCTTGTGGAAGCAAAATAGGACCAAATAAGACATAAAGAAGCCCAATTTTAGTAGGGATGGCCCAAACAAGTGTGAAAATGTAAGGGGATACATTTTATTACACTACATTTAGCCCCCACTTTAGTGAGATGATGAAATTTCTCCAAACTCACTAAATTAGACAAAACTCACATCAAGAGGGGTCCAAGTGTACCAATTCCAGTTAAGATAAGATGAAAATGACCAAGAGGGTTGCTCAAGCCCCCAAGATCAAGATCCCATGGAAAACCAACATAGGAACAAAATAACACACATGAAAATGATATAAGCAACAACAACATATAAGCTTTCATTTCCAGAGACAAAGAGAAATAAAAACAAAAACAAAAGCGTTGGATCAAGCTTGGACCATTTTCGCTACATGGTATGGATCAGATCTAAGCTATTTGTCCAAAAATGCTTACAACTGGAACACAATGTCCACTATTAAAATTGATGCACACTCACAAGGGCTAGTGGAAACTTAGACCATCCACTAGGTTATCCCTTAGCGATACACATATGCACATGGCTAATATGCACTCACATAGACAAGAAAGTGGCTATGGGAAAGTCACGCCTAAGTTCAGATCCCATTCATACAACCATACCAAAGCTATAAATCCCAATAACTTTGATAAGGCACCAAACAACATGAACAAAAATATTCACAAGGCAATCAAATATTCATATGCTTGACACCCATGAACCAACAAGATGGCACCATAGGAAAGAAAAGTGTGTTATGCAAGGTCACCATATAATAGATATTGTAAATGCAAAATAGTGTAAGTTACATTCAAATTATTTTTTCTTAGTTCATGTAAGGTCTTAACTTAGGGAACATTGTGCCTAATGTCTCCAAGAGAGGACCAATCAAAGAATAGAAGATTCATAACTTAGGGGATGTAGTGTGTCACATCAAGCCACTAAGAGGAATATACGATGCTAAGATAGATCACACTCTTGAAGGACATTTCACCCGATTTCACCACAAAGTGAAAGATGCATCGCATGAAGTAAGAAGACTACACAATGAAACATGAATTGAAAAGGAATAATGGAAATGTATTCCCCCACTTTAAAGAAATTGCTAATCACCATGTTGTGAGCAATTACTTTAAAGTATCAAATGATAAAATGCTAACAATAAAGAGGACATGAGAGCTTATTTGGAAAGCCCTATGCCAAGTCAAATGTTTCCAAATAAAGCTACGTCATGAAAAGGGGTTTCCCCCACAATGAAATCCCAAAATCACAGAAGGGATCCATGGATTTGGGGTCACTATGTCTTTGCTACAATGTTTTTAGAGAGCTCAAAACTGTCATCATTCCCCAAATACTCATGGAAAAAAAAGAATGACACAAAGAGAGTGAAAACAATGAAAAATCCTTCAAGTCAACATGGAAGAGACCTAAATGTCTTGACACCTTGTGTAATCCCCAAAAGGAAAACACAAGACAAAGAAAAGATAAAGAAAAATCTTTTGGGTCAACATGGAAGAGACATAAATATCTCAATGCTTGTCATCTCCAAAAGGAAAACACAAGATAAAGAAAAGATAAAGGTTTAGAACATAGAGAAAAGTGTAGGTACAAATATAGGAATGTCATAAAGAGAGAGATACATCAAACATAACAATATGAGGGAGATCACATTACGCACATGCAATCACACACATAACATCAAAAGAAGACAAAGAAAAGAATAGTAAGGCACATGTGAGTCAACCTATTAGCAGGTCGTCCGCATCCTAGTCTTTTTCATCATGTACGGAAGGAAAACAACTAGCCAAAGGGACAACAAGCACAATACTAGGGCAAGGCTATCTAATTCTTTCCCCCACTGAGTGCAATACAAGAATGAGCAGAGGATGGATGATGATATGCCACTCCTTGTAAAAGGAAATGATTTTCAATGAATGTAAAACATGCAATAGTGATTATGCTATAATCCTATAACTACTACATGGCAAGGAGCAACAACTATTGTTATTGATTATAATGAGTAGACAAAGTATAAACTTGATGCATATCTAATGAGATATTTCCACATGTAGTATCTATCAGTTTAGGATGCACCAAAGTTAAAGTTATTTTGGAAGAATCTTTTGTAAGAGTGTTGATATTGAGTGAAGGCTTGTTTATTTCTTTTGAGGGAAAATAACCAAGACCATTAGTTGTTTCTTGCGCTTTAGGATCCATAGGGACATGGATACCTTGTTATCTAGCACCACATCATTTTTCACTATACCCAAGTTGTTTCATAAGTTCATAACCTCTTCCATAAATATTTTTCACTTCTTTTGGATTCAGTGGTTGTTCATAATCAACTTCATTAGAGTTTGGCGTGTATGTTTTATTTCTTCTAAAGTGATTGAAGTGGATGCTTTTTAATTTTGTATTGACATTAATGCTTTTTGTTTTCCATTTTTAGATTCTTTTCTTATGATATTGTATTCTCCCATGGATGTAGGTATGAAATAAAAGGTTTCCCAAGCATCTTCCAATAAATTTGTGACTTCTTCAATATGCTTTTCTTTTTCTTTCTCGACATGCAAACAACTTTCAAGTTTAGGGTTGGCCTTGATTGTATGCACTGCACTTTGTTATATATATGAGCAATAGTATTGTAACTCAGTCATTGTGAAACATTATCATTATTGATTTTCCTTTTAGGTGGTTCTAAGATAAGAATGGGTTAATTTTTAACTTGTGGTTGTTGTGAGGGTACATAAATGAAAAGTTCAAGCTTGGGAAATTGTTTCAAGGGATATCTAATGTGCATAACATCAAAATTATTTTCCTCGGTTTGATGGTTTCTTAGCGGAGAGTCTAATGTCACTTCATCATCTTCATCTAAGGAAGCCACATTACCATTGTTTGAAAGACACGTGACAATGTTCTCATTTTCTTGCATCATGATATCCTCCCTAGTAGGAGAGTTTTTAGGAGAACTACAAACTAGATGTTCATGACATTCAAAGGTTTGTTTAGTAATGGTATTTTCTTGTTCAATAATGTTTTCCCTAGGGGAAGAGAGACAAATAAAATTGTCATAACTTTCATTGGTTTGATCTTCTAAGATCAAAATATCTTCTTCACAAATAGTAAAGATATTAGGAGAAAGCCAAATTTGTGTTGGGATTTGTGCCTCAAATTATTGGCTTGATATACTCCTTGAATTCTTATTTCTATCTCTTATTGGCCTAGCTTCCTCATATCGATGGGACCTTGTTCTTAGTTCCCTCGATGCTCCAATTACCTCCATGGTTTGGTGCTAACAAGTTCCTCTAGTGTTGTGTTCTATCGATGAGAGTTAGTCATGTTGTCAAGAGTCTTCAAGAAGTCTTTGTGATAGCTTGATGTCTTTCCTTGGTCACTCATCGGTAGGAATTTGTGTCATCATTGGGACTTTGTCTTGAGTCTCCTTGATGGTTCAATGGAGAAGTGACTTGTATAGTGACAAACTTGTTGGTGGGAGATGACATCATTAGCATGAGTCTATGAGCTATCACATCAAAAACCCGATATGTAGCATTGGATCCTCATCGGTCAGAAGTTATGTCTTTGACGAGAAACTAAAACTTGTTCCACCAACGAAATTATTGAGTGATGGAACAATGGAGTGGTTCGTTAGTAGGAGATGCTATTATTGGTGGAACCTTTATGAGTTTCCCTCTAATAGGTCGATGGTGTAGGTGATGTATGATATGTTGGTGTGACTCATTGATGGAACGATGGAGTGGTAAACGTATTGAAGACACTTTTTGCTGGGACAGTACTTCATCGACATGAATCCAAAGGTGGTCCCCTCAATGGACTAAAAACTCTCATCGGTGGGACTCATGGAATTCGATGGGACTCTTGATCTTGTCTCATCAGTGATCTAATAGACATGAAGATGCAATGTTAATGTGTGTGAGATTTCCTTGTATCGGTGGGAGACGAATTGGTGTCCCCCCGATATGATGATGATTGAATCAGTGACCTGTGTAGAATGTATCGATGGGACTTGATGGATGTTGAGGTGGAAGAAAATGATTGGTTAAAACCTATCGATGGTTGGATCAACAATTGGGAATCAATTGGTTTTCCTAGTTGGCTTGGAACTGTTGGATAAAATGAGTATTACATTAACATTGAATGTTTAGAGTGCCATGATGGGAGAAAGAAAAATGTAGAGATAAGGAGGAAGGAGAAGTATCTGCACTATATGTTGTGTGAGATTATTGTAATAGTGTAAGAATTCTAAATGGTTATGCTGTTTGTATTCTCTGGATGGAACAAGATGAAAACTCCTATAAAGGCTATGAGCTTGAGATTGTATTGTAACTCTATTTGTTACTGAATAATATAATGGATTGATAATTTTGGAGTGTGGGGTTTTTTACTTGAAAGGGTTTTCCCCACATAAATCTATGTGTCCATATCTTTTGTCTTTCATATTGGTTTATTCTATAAATTGAATATGTCTATGCATGTTGTTGAAAATGGTTGTATTTGCATGAGCTTTTCTTAGGAGTTTTAATGTGGTAAATCAACTATTCCTGTTTTTGCTTTGTGGAATAGTAGTATGTGTCTTTGAAGTAAATTAATGGTTTTGAAAGCAACTGAAGGCACTAATGATCTTAGATGTTCATTACGAGATTACCATGATTTCCCTACAATTTGATCATTATATTTGTTCATGATTTCATCCTTTTTCTCTAAGGTTTCATTCTCTTGTGCCATAATGTCTACCCTTGCAGGAGATCTTTCAAGAGGCTCATCACATTCCATGGTTATATTTTGTAAAGTAACTTCATCACAAAAAGGGGATTCATCAAGAGGAGAACAACTATGATTTTCATGCTTACCAATGCTTGGAACCTTTTTCTCAAATAGATCTTCCCAAATGGTAGGAGTATTAGGAACACAAAAGGAAGGGATTTTAGGACCTTTCCACCTATTTCCTTCAAGTTTCATTCAAGGAAACCTTAGAGATCTCAATCTAGCGATGGAATGAGGGAAATAGATCTACAATAAGATGTCCTAGGGTGTGATTAAAGACAATAAAAATGGGGTTCATCACCAAGAAAAGGCTTGGAAAGACAAGTAATGAAAGTAACATGTAAAACCTAATGATATGATCTAGAAAATGAGCTCAAAAATTAGAATAGCAAACTAGAGATAAACAAAGGTGCACCTAGAAAGATAAAGAGGATTGAAACAAGGTTTGCACTTCAAAAAATATGACTGTTGAAGGACACTAGGACTCATACAATAGTAGGGGCGATTTAGTCCCAATTTAGGGTTTTAGGTAGAAACCAAAATCTAGAACTGCTAAACTAGGATCTATAGAAAATGTTTGAAAATAGGTATACGGGGACTCATACACCACAAGTGGAAATTTAGTCCCAGTATTAGGGTTGATCTAAAACTCTGATATCCTCTAGTGATTTCTTGTAGCTTCTCTCCCTTCTGATATTCGAGTTTGAAACATTGAATTATGCTCTGTAGGTGAATTTTTGTGATCTTGCAATGTAGATGACAACTTTGACAACTTTCTCCAATCTTACTCTTCAATGGTTCTTCAACCTAAACTTGCAAGTCACATATCAAAGAGAGGGAAAAATGTTGTTCTTCTAGTGGATGGGGGTTTTCCTTGGTCAAACCCCATTTGGTAAGAGACCTAATTTTCTTGACACCTTGTGTCATCCCCAAAAGGAAAACACAAGAAAAAGAAAATATAAAGGAAAATATTTTGGGTCAACATGGAGGAGACCTAATTGTCTCAATGCCTTACATCGCCCCCAAAAGGAAAACACAAGAAAAATAAAGACAAAGGTTTACGACATAGAAAAGGATGTAGGTGCACATAGAGGAATTCCACAAAGAGAGAGATACATCAAAAATAACAACATGAGGGAGATCATATTACACACATGCAATCTCACACATAACATCAAATAGAAGACAAATAAAATACTAGTAAGGCACATGCGAGTCAACCTATTACCAGGTCATTCATAACCCAATATTGTTCATCGTATACAAAAGGAAGGTAACTAGCCAAAGGGACAACAAGTGTGGTACTAGGACAAGGCTATCTAATTCTTGCCCCACTTAGTACAAGATAAGAATGAGCTGAGGATGGATGATGATATTCGGCTTCTTGCAAAAAGGAAATTATTTTCAATGTGTAAAACATGCAATAGTGAGTATGCTATGATCCTACAACTACTACATGGCAAGGAGCAACAACTATTGTCATTGATTATAATGAGTAAACAAAGTATCAACTTGATGCATATCTAATGAGATATTTCCACATGTAGTATCTATCAGTTAAGGATGCACCAAATCTATAGTTGTTTTAGAAGAATCTTTTGTAAGAGTGTGGATATTGAGTGAAGGATTGTTTATTTCTTTTGAGGGACAATAACCAATAACATTAGTTGTTTATTTCATGTTAGGCTATATAGGGACACAAATACCTTGTTCTCTAGCACCACATCCTTTTTCACCATACCCAAGTTGTTTCATAAATTCATAACCTCTTTCATAATGATTTTCCACTTCTTTTGGATTTGATGGTTGTTCATAATCAACTTCATTAGAATTTATTGTGTATGTTTTCTTTTCTTCTAAACTGATTGAAGTGGGTGCTTTTGAATTTTGTATTGACATTACCACTTTTTATTTTCCCTTTTTAGATTATTTTATTATGATATTGTATTCTCCCATGGATGTAGGTATGAAATGAAAGGTTTCCCAACCATCTTCCAATAACTTTGTGATATGTTCAATATGTTTTTCTTTCTCTTTCTCGACATGCAAACAACTTTCAAGTTTAGTGTCGGCCTTGATTGTATGCACTTTTATATATATATGAGCAATGGTATTGTAACTCAATTGTTGTTAAACATTATCATTATTGAGTTTCATTTTAGGTGGTTCTAAGATAAGAACGGGTTCATTTTTAACTTGTGGTTGTTGTAAGGGTGGATAAATGATAATTTCAGGATTGGGAAATTGCTTTACGGGATATCTAATGTGCATAACATCAAAATTATTGTCCTTGTTTTCATGATTTCTTAGTGAAGGAGAGTTTAATGTCACTTCATCATCTTCATCTAAGGAAGCCACATTACCATTGTTTGAATGACACATGTCAATTTTCTCTTTTTCTTGCATCATGATATCCTCCCTAGTAGGAGAGTTTTTAGGAGAGCTACAAAGTAGATGTTCATGACATTCAAGGCTGGTTCTTCTAAAATGACTTTATCACAAGTAAATTGGATTTTCTTGCTTATCAATGATGGAATTTTCATGTTCAATAATGTTTTCCCTAGGGGAAGAGAGACAAATAGGATTCTCATAACTTTCATTGGTTTGATGTTCTAAGACCAAAATATCTTCTTCACAAATAGTAGAGATATTAGGAAAATACCAAATTTGATCATTATAGTTCTTTATTTCATCATTTTTCTCTAAGGTCTCATTCTCATGTGCCATAATTTCTACCCTAGTAGGAGAGCTTTCAATATGTTCATCACATTTCATGGTTTTAATTTGTAAAGTAACTTCATCACAAAAAGGGGAGTCATCAAGAGGAGAGAAACTATGATTTTCATGCTTACCAATGCTTAGAACCTTTTTCTCAAATAGATCTTCCCAAATGGTAGGAGCATTAGGAAAGGGAGAAACAAGATTCTCATTATAGACATCCAAATTTGACCACTGCCACATGGTTAAATTTGTCCCCTTTATTCGTCTATTTCATATTTCATTGATATTAATTAAATGACCTATTTAATTAATATTTCCCCTTTTCCTAAGGTTTAAAGTATTTAATTTAATAATTAAATACTTTACCTTTCATTCTTTCCTTTCTAAATTAAATAAATATATCAATTTATTTAATTTAGTCATTTAGCTTTTTGAATTTAAATCAGTTTTTAAATTCCCTATTTTCTTTCTCCTTGTCACATCCTCCATAATCCTCTTCTAATTTGGATTAAGTTTAATTAATCCATGATTAGGATGTGCACACCTTTTATCATGATTAATGTCACATCCTCCATATTTTCCCACTTGTTTCTAATCCTTCATTAGTCTTCTTAATCACCTTTTTGCACAACTTTAATCTAATCACATGCCATCTTTGGTATGTCCTCCAAGTCATCCTTTCATCAGTTCTTTCCCTTTTAAGTCTTGACCTCTTCCCCATGTGAATTAAAAATTCACATTTATTCATTCAATGCATTTCTCTTCCCCATGTTAAGTTGTTGGAAAATTCTAAATTCCTTCATAGGTCACATCAGTCACATGGGACAAGGACCTCCTTTATGAGGGCCTTTTCTTATCCTCAAGGTGCTCCCCAATTATGTGAATTTTAAATTCACATTTATTCCCCCATCAACTTCTCTCATCTCCATGATGATAAGAGATGACATTCTAAAATTCCTCACTTGTCACCATCACTCTCATGTGGGGACAAGAACTTCCTTTTTAAGGATATTTTCTCCTAATCCCAAGGTACTTGCAAGTACCTCCACCTCATATGTCCTCTCTCCACCTCACATGTCCTTTTTTCCATCTCATTTCCACATGGAAAGATGTGAGGGCTTGTGTGTCCTCAACTCACCACAACCCTCCATCTTTCCCATGTTGGCTAAATCCTAGCTATTGAATCCTCTAGAGACTCTTCCCTTAAAATGGAATATTGTCTCATTTTCATTCATAACTTGCATTCAAATTTTCAACTTTCAAGCTCTAGCATTCTCGAGCATAAGCATTTTGCATTCAACCTCCATTATTGCACTCTTTAAGCTTTCATTGCATCCATTTTGCATTCATCTATCAAAACACCCACATCTTTCATTTCATTCATCATACAATCTAGATCAATTTTCATACCATTTCATCATATTTTCCATCAAGGAGCACACATCCAAGCTACATCAAAGGGCCAACCAAGAAGATCAACTTGAACAAAGGTATAATCTCTTGTTTTATCTTTTCTTTGTTTAGGTTCAACTTAGGCTAATCTTGAGGTGTTGTTGTGTTATTTCCCCTTTTTCATTTTTTGTATTTTGCTTCTTTTATGTTTAGTAAATAATGCTGCATTATAGTCATAACTCTTAATAATTGTATCTTCTAACATCAAACTATCTTCTTTGCCTCTAGAAGATATATTAGGAGAAGAATAAATTTGATTGTCATGGTTGTCTACAATTACATCCTCATGTCCTATATGTCTTCCCAAGGGAGAGGAGGAGAGCCTAGACAAACAAGACTTTCATTATTTTTAATGATTGTATCCTCTTTCACCAAGATACCTTCTTCACTAATAGGAGAGGTATGGGGAGAAAAACGATCATGATTGTCTACGCTTGCATCCTCTTGTGTTATGACATTCTTAGAAATTTGATAGATATTAGGATGGTGTCCAACATGCTTTTCAAATATTTTATTTTGTTTTCCTAGATTATGCCCATGAGAAGGGAAATAGAATCATACAAGCCATGTGATACTTTATTAACACTAAATGTTTGAAAAGAAAACATGCTAACATGAAAAATTAAGCTATCTAAATTATGCAATACTTCTAAAATGTAAACAAATGTCCTACATATCCAAAAAATTAAATACTAAAATTATTTTTGAAATTCTTTTAAAAAATGACTAATAAATGGAAGATTTGACCTAGATACCTAAAATAGATGTTCTTGAAATTTTCTAGACTGATACTATAGGTTACTAGCAAGCTTAGGAAGTATAGAAACAATGTTTTTAATGTTGCAAAATGATAATTAAGACTTGATACGTGACTAAATCACCTAGATGGGAATATGAGTCTTAATTAGGGTTTTCCAATGGTTCAAATGATGTAGAATAGTCCACATAGAATACCCAAAAATTAGGCAAAATCACTTGTAATGGGACTAAATTTCCTAGAGGGGTGTATGAGTCCCAAATTAGGGTTTTTGTACTAATTTCAATAAATGCAAGATTTAGAAACCCTAGATGCAAATTAACTAATGCAAAACCTAATGCAAAGTTAATGTAAGCTATATCTAGGACAATGATGTAGTCCATATTAGAAATAAGTTGTTCTAAAGGCTAGGTTCACCAAAATGAAATGAAGAAAAATAGGGGGAGGTTCTATCTTTTAGAAGATGGAACACAAAAGGAAGTTATTTTAGGACCTTTCCACCTATTTCCTTCAAGTTTCATTCAATGAAACCTTAGAGATCTCAATCTAGGGATGGAGTGATGGAAAGAGATCTACAATAAGGTGTCCTAGGGTGTGATTAAAGACAAGAAAAAGGGGGTTCACCACCAAGAAAAGGCTTGGAAAGACAAGTAATGAAAGTAACATATAAAACCTAATGATATGATCTAGAAAATGATCTCAAATCAAAATAGAAAATTGGAGATAAATAGAGGTGCACTTGGAAAGGTGAAGAGTATTGAAACAAGTGGTGATTTATTCCCAGTATTAGGGTTGATCTGAAACTCTGATATCCTCTAGTTATTTCCTATAGCTTCTCTCCCTTCTGATCTCTGAGTTTGAAACAATGAATTCTACTTTGAGGTGACTTTCTATTATCTTGCAATGTAGATGATAACTTTGGCATATTTCTCTAATATTTTTGTTTAATGGATCTTCAACCTAAACCTGCAAATCACACATCAAAGAGAGGAAAAAATGTTGTTTTGTTAGTGGATGGGGGTTTTCCTTGGTTAAACCCTGTTTTGGTAATCAAAACTTGAAATGAAATGAAATAAAAAGAAGGAATGATGGATGAAAAAATAAGCTATGTTGCAGGTCACCTAACCCTTGAACAAAAGGCTGCAATCTTGTATGAAATGGATAGCATGAATGTAGATCTTGACTCTTGATTGTATGTTATGGATCTTGACTTGTGTTCCAAAAAACTTGATAATCACTCTTGAATGCTCTTGAATGGTCTTGTAAACTCTCTTGATCATAAATTTTTTATAGGAATGTTTTCATCAACTTGTTAGGTGAAAATATGTGAAATAACCTTGTATTTATACTTGTTTATGTTAATTTTTTTGAAATTACAACACTACAAGCCAACATTAGATCTAGGAGAATAATCCCTCCAATAATTTGAATTCAAAATAGGTCCAAGCTAAGTGGGACTCATACACTAGTTAGGGTGTATGAGTCCTAGTAGCCTAGCATTGGGATATAGATTTCAAGAAATGTTAAGTTACTACTAAATTCAGGACCAGGCTTGAAATTTAGGTGGGATCCATATGCCTAAGGTGGCCTATGAGTTCTAGATCACTAAATATGGGCCATACAATCTAAAATCATTAAATTATGATTGTCATTAGATATATGTTGGGATCATCCTTGGAAAGATGCATTAAATAAGGCTTGTGGATGCAAAATAGGACCAAATAAGGCATAAAGAAGCCCAATTTTAGCATGGAGGGCCCAAACAAGTGTGAAAATGTAAGGGGATACATTTTCCTACCCTACAAGATGAATAAAAAAGTTCAATAAGAACACAAGGAAAATGGAAAGCTATTTTTTTTGAAGTATTTCTACCTTGTAAAATGTGGTAGCATAGACAAAACTCACATGAATTTTTTGATGGAGTTCCTTAAAGAAATGTGGTCTTGTGGAATTCCATGATTGCAAGGTAGATAGAAAATGGATTTTTTTAAAGATATTACAGACTTTCAAGAAAATACAATTGGATTGACTATCAATCCAAATTCCATAACTTTTTGTCAATATCCTAACTTTGGAACAAGGTATGGGCATCAATCAATACATTGAAAGAAAGAGGTATTTTTGTCAAATGTTATAATTGCAACTCCCTTGGCAGAAATGTATGAGAAATGTGGAAGCATGGACAAGGCATGTGAATTGTTTGACAAAATTTTTTGGTAGACATGTATGCAAAATATGGTGGCATAGAAAAGGTAGTGAGTTTTTTGAAAAAAATGCCTCAAAGAAATGTGGTATCATGGTGATGTACATCACTGTGAGACCACATTTCTTTGAGGCCTTTTTTCAAACATCTCACTACCTTGTCAATGTGGTAGCATTGACAAGGTAGTGAGTGATCTCCTCGGCTTGTTAGTGTGATAACATTGACAAGGTAGTGAGTTTGAAAAAATGCCTCATAGAAATGGTGTGTCATTGTGAGACCCCATTTCTATGAGGTATTTTTCCAAACAACTTACTACCTTGTAATGGGGACCTTGGAATGGGGTATGAAATCTATGAAAACATAAAAGGGGGGGATTTTCATGAGTGTTATGGTTGCAATTTCCTTAGTAGACATGCAAAATTTGGATGCATAGACAAGGTGCATGAACTATTTGACAAAATTCCTCAATGAGATATGTCCTCATGGACTAAAATGATTGCAAGATATGCACAAAATGGAAAATGTATGGAAAATTTGGTAGCATAGACAAGGGAATGAGTTGTTTGAAAAAATTCGTCAAAGAAATGTGGTCTCATGGTGATGTCCACCATGAGACCATATTTCTTTGAGGCATTTTTTCAAACAACTCATTTCCTTGTATAACATGTTTGATAAAATTCTTTGGTAAACATGTATGGAAAATGTGGTAGCATAGACAAGATAGTGAGTTGTTTGAAAAAATGCCTCAAATTAATGTGGTCTCATGGTGATGGAATGTCATTCCATCACCATGAGACCACATTTCTTTGAGGCATTTTTTCAAACAACTCATTGTCTTGTCTAACATGTTTGATAAAATTCTTTGGTAGCCATGTATATACAAGGTACATGAAGTTTTTGAAAAATGTCTTAATGAGATATGTCCTTGTGGACTACATTGATTGCAAGATATGCACAAAATGGATTTGTTGAAAAGGCTTTAGAAAATTTCAAGAAAATACAATTTCTAGGTGTAAAACCAAATTCTAAATCATTTTCCAACATCCCCCATTCCTATACCAAAATTGAAGCTTTGAAAAGGGGTATGCACATCCATAAGAAAAAAGAGAAATGATGTATTATATTACATAGTTATAACTACTCTTGTAAATGTGTATACAAAATGTGGTATCATACACAAGGTAGGTCAATTGTTTAACAAAATTCCTCAAAGAGATGTGGTTTAAAGTGTAATTGGCAAGTGTAAAGAATTATGTAGTTTAAAATGTGCCAAGAGGGGCTAAGGGTGTAATGAGGAACAACCAATTTGATGCACATGGAATATGCATAGTAAAAAAATCAAAGCATTGTATTAATAATGTATGATAAGGGATGATAAAGAAACATAATAGAATTAAGGAAAATGTAAAGAAAATGTGTAAAGACTTTACATACCTAAAAACTGAAGATTTGAATGGAGGAACTACCCAATTATGTAGTATTTTTTTCTTCTTGAATCAAACTCAGGAATTTTAGTTTTTCACAAGCTTGCTTCCTTTTCAATGTTCAATTGTATATCACTCAAATAGAATTACTAACAAAAATACAAATAACCAATGTATAATGTCAAATTCCTACAATTCAATCATAATTAACATTGTAACACTACAAAATTGAGACTTGAATTGATATATATCAAATTTGATGTGAAAACTTTGTTATTTCCTCCTTCTAAGTTGGAAAACCATAAAAGGTGGTGGAAATTTCATGGAGTGGTAGAATGTGAAAAATTTGCATGTGCACTTCCAACAACATCAAAATTTCTTTTTTGTTAAAACACATGCATAACTAGGAGAATAATAGAACATGTGGGGCTGGATCATGGGTGTGTTGACTTTTTTACCATTTTTAGAGCTATCAAAATGCACTCGTGTTATAACATGAGAATTTTTCTTTCTATACAAAATGGATATATCTCAACTTCTTTAAGACATGCTCGCATTATAGAATGTTTATTTTCTAAAGGTTTCTCTCTCTCTCTCTCTCCTTAGCCATCTTGGTCTCTCACTTGACCCTTAACCATATCCCTAAACCCTCAATCTTGGGCACTATGTCTTAAACCCTAATCCCTCAACCCTATAACCTTAAACCCTTAATACCTCAACCCTTAAAACCTAAACCCTAATCTATCTCTATCTCTCTCTCTCTCCCTCACTCCCTCTATCTCTCTCCCACTCCCTCTCCCACTCCCTCTCCCTCTCCCTCTCTTCCCCTCTCTCTCTCCCCCTCTCTCTCTCCCCTTCGCCATCTAGGTCTCTCACTTAACCCTAAACCCTCAACCCTAGACACTATTCCTTAAACCCTAATCCCTCAACCCTATACCCTTAAACCCTTAATACCTCAACCATTAAACCCTAAACCCTAATTTCTCTCTCACTCCCACTATCTCTCTCCCACTCCCTCTCTCTCCCACTCCTCTCTCCCACTATGTATCTCTCGCACTCCCTCTCTCTGTTTATCTCTTAGATTTCTCCCTCCCACCCCCCTCTCTCTTAGGTCTCTCCCTCAAGCACCTTACCTAGATAACTCTCTCTCTCTCTCTCTCTCTCTCTCTCTCTCTCTC
>VDFB02000017.1:362959173-363099751 GCA_007258455.2 Sequoia sempervirens
CCCCTTCTCTCCCACTTCCTCTCTCTCAGGTCTCTCCCTCTGACCCCCTCTCCCTCTCTCAGGCATATCTCTCTCAATACCTATCTACCTCTCTCTCCCTCTTATTTCTATCCCTCCCTCTCTCCCTCCCACCCTACCTAGACAACTCTCTCTCTCTCTCTCTCTTAAAAATTTCCCTCCCTCTAAATGCATATATACATACATTTAAGCAGACATACATACATACATACATACATACATACATACATATAGATACACTAGTACATACATACATATATGCAAGCATGCATACATACATACATACATACATGTCATACAAGCATACATACATACACATATACAAATATATATACACATATTTAATAGAATGGCATTTAACACAAAGAAAGACATAATGCGAGTGCACTATAACATGCTTGTGTTATGTCTTGCTTAGGAAACTCTTGAGCACAAATGCAAAAAATATGTCAAAATCATGAAATAATGTGAGCGTGTTATAACGTGCTCATGTTATTTCTTTCTTTCGGAATCCCCAAGACTTAGGCTTGGTATTTGCTTTGTATTACAAACCCAAAGGCTTAGAGTGCCTTCCCAAAGTCCAAAGACATGTTTTTGCATATTCTAAAATATTTCACATAATCATGTCCATGTTAACCATCAGGTTTGTACGTGTTTCAAGGTTCAACAAATCAAACACCTGGGTATTTCTAGGCTCTCTCTTAGTTATTAATGATGTAAATTTTTTCACATTTTGACAATGTTAAGCCTTTCATCTTTAATTTCTTTTGTTTTTGTGTCTATTTTTAACAAAAACCACTATTTGGTATTTTTTCATTATAATTTAACCATTCATTGAAATTTCAAATAAATTACATTTTTAGAAACTAGACTCCATTCTAGACATATTAGAAAAAATGATTTTCAATTATTTTCAAAATTTATAGGGGTAGCACGGCCAAAATTTTGTTTTTCAAGATGTGTCCATTTTGAAAATTAGTAAAAAATTCAAATATTCATTAAAAATCATTAGAAAAATTGGGTATAAACTACATGTTGTTAGCTAATTTCTCATTGAAGCGATTTTAAAAATACCAAAAAAAAGTTAACCTTTTGAGGGAGCCACAAAATTCACTATGTTATGTTTTTTAACAAAAACAACACTATGGATCCCTCTTTTGAACTCCTTAATTTAATTTAAAAAAAAATAGTATTTTAGAAAGTAGACTCGGAGCACTACGATCCTTGTTTTGTTGCATCTAAATTTTTTGAGTGTAACTATCCTCAATTTCACATCCAAGGTCAATATTTCCTAATTAAAAAAAAAGTGGCAACTTAAGACCCCTTTTTAGTCCCCCATCTTCTTGCACTTACCCCTACACATATTCTTATCTCATCATTCTTCTTACTGAGACAATATTGGCTACCCAAGTTGAGTGATGAATTGGGTATATTATTCTAGCTTTAAGCATCTTGTCAATATCCCTGAAAATTGCATCAGTGACCTTAGGGTTGTAGTTCCTCTACTTCTATTTGAAAGTAGCCATACCTTCTTTCAAGGGTATGTGATGCTAAACAAAATTTCCCATAAAATTTTCAAGGTCATCATAACACCAGGCAAAGACCTTGTATTTGATCAATAATGCTACCAGTTTCTCTTTCTCTTCAGGGGAAAACCACTTCCCAATATGAACCAACTTAGGAGACAATGTTCATTGCTTCATATTCCCTAAATTATTGATAGATTCACTCATTCTCCTTTTGATAGATCGGTCATGTTGAGCAAACAATTCTTCCAAGGAGACCACACCCTTGGGAATCTTATTACCCTTTAGCTGAATGATTCCATCTTCCAGGTCACAAGTATCATCAGGACAAAATTATTTACATTTGCTAGTTCTTCCTTCAAGAAATATTAGAGAAAAAACCTTAGCATTTTCCACAAAGGCTTGAATCTATTTATCATTCTCGAACACTTTCCAATGGTTAACATTGTCAAGAACACTAGGTCGATAAATCATCTCAATCCTATAAGAATTGTTCTTGAAATTAGGATGTGGAAGTAATAAGGAGGTAGACATTGCTAACGAATCAGCCCTACAATTTAATTCTCTAGGAATTGCTTCTATAAAAAAGGCATTAAAATACTCAATGGAATACCATACTTTATTTCTATAGTGTCTTATCCTTTCATTTTTCACAGTGAAAAATTTATGTACCTGTTTGAAAATAAGCTCCGCAACCCACAAGACTTTGAGCATCCTAATACCCATATTTCTTGCTTCCAACTGTTGGACTCAAGGAACACTGAGAAGGGGGGGTGAATCAGTGTTCAACAACATTTAAAATTCAATATAGATCTTAAACCATTTATAGCATTTCAGTAGAAGTAAAGATGCAAGCATAAGAAGGAAACAATCAAAACACCATAACACAAAGATTTTTACGTGGAAACCCTATTAGGGGAAAAACCACAGTGGAGGTTAATCCACAATTTATACTCTGTTAAAAGTATGAATATAAAAGGGGAATGCACATGCATTTAGGCACACTACCTAGAGCTCACTGCTCAAAAACAAGAAGGATCACTTCCTTATAGTATGTTTGGATTACAACAAAAAGTTGAAATGAGAAAGTAGCATCTACAAATGCCTGGTTTCAGTTTCGGTGAAGCTCATATATCAAATTCTAGACATTTTGTCTGATTCTGCAATTCGTCCTGCTCTACTTTTCCTTAATTCACAACAACCCTCTTTTGCTCAATTGGAAATCTTTGAATTACTTTTTTGATATTCACATACACACTACCATCTCACAATCACGATTACATAGATCCATGCAAAATGAATTTTCCAACCTCATAATTATATCCGCTACCAAGAATTCAATCGCTATATGTCAGCTTCAATAGAATAGAAAATATATTTTCAAATATATTTTATGTCTACCAAACCATGGATAAGACTCAAAACCAAATTCTCAAACACAAAAACATTTAAACAATTACTCCTTATACATCCGCGACATGCTACATACATCAAGTCTGAATTCATGAACAAATAAAAAATCATTATGCCAGATCTCCTAACTCATACATCGATTAATGCAACATCATAAAACTTAAAAATAAGATAAAATAGATACTTGATAACTTTCCTCGAGATCCACAACTCAAAATGATAATCCAGTGAATTATACAGATCGACGTACTGACTAGATACCTTGTTCTTCATTTTCACTTTCGGTAAAACTTTGTTCTTTTCTCTGCCTACCGGTATGAACAAATCCTAATCCATGGATTGAAATAATGACTTAGGCTGCCATCAATGACAACACTAGAAGCCATATTCCAACAATCTCCCCCTTTGGCATTGATGGCAACACTTAGCGAAAAATGACTAAGTGTCAGAACCAATATGATTGTGCTGCCAAAGTTAAAAATTTCTAAACACAGCTCCCCCTTTGAATGATAAAACATTTTTCACTACTCTCTCCCCCCCTTTGACATCAATGAAAAACATATTTTGGATCTCCCCCTTGCTAATTCAAAAATATTGCATCAAAATTTGAAGAAATACACCTGCTACTCGAGTCAAAAAATTATCTTGTACTTATCTTTCATTTTTGGAAGAAATTTTCTCCAAGCTTCTATTGAAATCCCAATTATTAAGATCAAGTTGTTGTTCTTAGATGTCTGGTTGATAATCTAGATGAGATATTCTAGAATTGTGATTGCCTCTTCTAATTTTTCTCCTTTCCTTAGAACCTCAATCAACTGTTCCAATCTGCATTCGGTTAAATCCTTCACTTTCCAAAAGGTGTCCACAAGGTTGTTTCTGGTGAAAAGAACTTTTGTATGCTCAAACTACAATTCTTGAATCCTTTTCTTGACTGCACCATCTTGATCCTAAAACATGTTATAATCCTAACCAATCTTGTTCAGCTCAGATTCAATCTGCTCTAGCTTATCTTTGTATTTCCCAACTACATGAGGCCAACAAAGATAATAGTTGTAGATGTTATTGGCTGTATTTATACATTTCCTGAACAAATTCATTTTCCTTTTTAATTTGGTAAGAGATAGCCTAAACTGCTCCTTCAGATGTAGAATTATTTCTCCCTCTTTTTTGTCCTCAAACTTAGAGACCAAGACTTCCTTAATGCACTCAATCATCTCTTTAGGAAATGCATTATTAAAACTCTCCAAACTAATGTTATTGTGCACAAAATAATTACTTAGTGTGCTCTCGATCAAGTCCTGCTCATATGAGGGTCTATCATACCATATGTCAACAATTTTCTGCATCCCATCTTTGTACTAAACAAGCTACAGTATCTTTACTTTGGATAAAACACCTTCTTCGCTTCCTTCTATTATAACTACATCTGGTTCAACTAATTCCGGTTCTTCCCTTGGAGTGTACTCATCAGATGCTTCATCTGGTATGTCCAAAATCACTAGATCTTTACCTTTTCCTTCAATTTTTGGAGTTTTGTGTGCCGGAGGGGTGTAATCAATAATCTTTTGAGCTCTTTTCTTCTTCCTCTCCATCTCACCAGAAGAGGATCCAACTTCAAGTGCTCTTACCATAATGGTAATGCTAATTGCTCCAAATTTCCCAAGAAATTCTTTAAAGAAATTTGCATACTCATGCTTACAGTTTTCCAAAATATTAGAATGTTCAAAAATATGTTTACAAACTGGTTCATTCTCTTTCCATACAACATTATTGATCTGTGGCAAATAATTCAAAAAATACATCACAAGACATATGACCAAGGTACGAAACCTAAAGGGGTAATCTACCTCATTTGTTAGTTGAAAATTTTCCATCAATTGATCTTTTAGCAATCCGCATAGGTCAAAATCATGATCCTCCATTATCATTTTATGAGAGATGTAAACTACTCTTGGTGAAGTTGTGCCTTCCCTGTTTCTGAAAAAGATTTTGTATGAGATTCCATGCACAATGTACCTTGTTATCAAATCTTTGATCATCAAAATGATCAAAGCCCTCTGATCTCCAGTTACTCCAGTTAGGGTTTCGACTTCCTTGTTTTGAATCAACTTCTTTTTTAGTATATCCCCAACATTGCATAATCCAGTTAGATTCTTAATCACCTCTTTTGAAATGGGATAGGGTTTATCAAGAGTTAGAATGTCATCATTCAATCTATTCAAGGTAAACCTAATGACTTTCGCATTATCAAAATAGGGAAATTCACTCCAAATGTCCAAACTTTTGTGTTTCACACCTTCAAGCCATTTCAATTCATTGACCAACAACATATTTCTCACATCCCTAATATTTTCATTATTGTATTCATCTAAATTCACCATTCCTTTCATTTGCTTCATTTTCCTTTCCATACCAAACAAGTTTCTACCAAACACCAAATTAAGTGAGAATTCTACAAGCAACTTAAATACCTGATGAATTCACCACCGGATTGACTTTACTCCTTTGAAGTTCTGTTGCAGAGGCTCTCCTTCTGTTCTTTTTCAATGCAAGGTGAAAAATGAGGGTTCCAAATACTCTTTTATAACTCACACACCTAACCTTTTCATCACATTAAATATTTTTCCCTAGGTGTTCTGAATACTCTATTTTCTTAGACAAGAGAAGAATTCATTTGTAGACCTTCTACTTCACAAACTTCTATACAAGCGATCACTGATACATTTGTAAACTATTAGCACAACTACTAAAAAATTCCTACATTTTGGTGCCAACTACCGACAGGGGGACAAAGGATTTTCTTGAAAAAATCCCCCTAGGCCAATGACCTAAGATCAATTTCTAGAGGAATTACTAGAAACTGCTTCTGGTGCGGGCTTATTTTCTTCATCAAATTCATTCTTCTTTACCATGTCTTCTTCATATGATCTCTTATTTCTTCCACAGTCACTTTTTCTTTTCCTTTATCATCTTTCTGTGAAATTCTTCCTTTGTATATCAGACCTCTTCTATCCATGTTTTTGTTCCTACAAAATCTTGCAATGTGACCAAATTTGTTGCAATTGTAACACAGAAGATTTCTTTGTCTAGATCACTCATTCCATTAATTTCCTCTTGATCTACATTGATTATCAACATGACCAAATCTTCCACATGTGTAGCATTTCACATTCCTTACACTGATAGAAATACTTTTGCATTTAATTGACTTATGACCAAGCTTATTGCATCTAAAAAACTAACCAAGAAATGATGGATTGATTGAACTCATTTTACTTCTACATTGAGAAGCCATATGAACAATTTTGTTACAAGCAAAGCAGTGACCATTAAAATTTTGAGCATTGGGTTTTCTTACCAGATACCTTTTTCCTTTGTTCATCTAATTTCTTTGTCTGGAATCCTTATGTTCTGACCCAGAGCTTTCTCCCATTTCATATCCAAGACCCCACTTGTCATTTGCATCCTTTTGTCCTTTAGTCAACTCATCAAGCTTAGCAGAACTGATCTTAAACTTATCATCATATTCATTTGCAATAGTGAGTTCATCTCTAAGAATAACTATCTGTCTTTCAAGTTCTTGTTCATTATTTTTGAGTTCAATCTGCAACTAAATGAATCCACTATTAAATCTATTGCATTCTTCAGATATTTATTTTAAGGACCGGGCCAGATTCTCCCCATTCTTCTTTCTTTCTTCAATCTTCTTAGTTTTCCTCATCACCATAGATTCCATCTCAAGCTTTAGAGCAACATTGTCTCTAGCAAGCTTTTCACATTCTTCAGTTATTTCTTTTAAGGTCTGATTTAGATGAACATCTTCCAAGCTTTTACTTTCTTTCTGCTTCAGCTAATCACATAGTTCCTTCCTTTTTTCTCTTGACTCATTGATTTTATCCTTCAATGATTGAATGAATTTTTCAACATCCTCAAGATTTTCTTTTAATTCTAGGACTTCTGCTTTAGACTGATCAAAATCATCAAGTGCCACCAAAAGATGCCATTGAATACCACCAAAGTCCATTGCATTCCAAGGTCCACCTCAAGCTGCTAAACTTCTTCAGTGAAACCTTGCTCTGATACCAATTGTTGGACTTGAGGAACACTGAGAGGGGGGGTGAATCAGTGTTCAACAATATTTAAACTTCAATACAGATCTTAAAACATTTATAGCATTTCAATAGAAGTAAATATGCAAGCACAAGAAGGAAACAATAAAAACACCATAACACCAAGATTTTTATGTGGAAACCTTGTTAGGGGAAAAACCATGGTGGAGGTTAATCCACAATTTATACTCTATTAAAAGTATACAAATAAAAGGGGAATGCACATGCATTCAAGCACACTGCCTAGAGCTCACTGCTCAAAAACAAGAAGGCTCACTACCTTACAGTATGCTTGGATTACAAAAAAAAGTTGAACTGAGAAAGTAGCATCTATAAATGCCTAGTTTCAGTTCCTATGAAGCTCATTTATCAAATTTTGGACCTTCTGTCTGATTCTACAATTCACCTTGCTCTGCTTTGCCTTAATTCACAACAATCCTCTTTTGCTCAATTGGAAATATCTCAACTTCTTTTTTGATATTCGCATACAAACTACCATTTCGCAATCATGCTTACATACATCCATGCAAAATGAATTGTCCAACCTGATATTTATATCCGCTACCAAGAATTCAATCACTATATGTTAGCTTCAATAGAATAGAAAATATCTTTTCAAATGTTAGCTCAGATCATGAGTAATCTTTAATGCGCACCCATATAATTTGGCCAAACCATGGCTAGGACCCAAAACAAATGCTCGAACATAAAAAAATTAAACAATTACTCCTTATACATCTGTGAAATGCTACATACATCAAGTCAACCTTCATGAACAAATAAAAAATCATCCTGTCGGATCTCCTAACTTGTACATCGATTAATGCAACATCACAAAAATTAACAATAAGATAAAATAGATAATTGAAAATTTTCCCAGAGATCCACAAATCAAAATGATAATCTGGTGAAGTATATAGATTGACATACTAACTGAATACCTTGTTCTTCATTTTCACTTTCGATAAAACTCCCTTCTTTACTCTGCCTACTAGTATGAACAAATCTTGATCTACAGACCAAAATAATGACTTAGGTTTCCATCAATGACAACACTAGAAGCCATATGCCAACACCGACATCCCCAATAACAGAGCTTCATGCCTTGTGTTGTTAATGTTTGCAAATTTTAATCTATAAGAAAAAGGAAACTTTTCACCTGAAGGAGAAATGAGCACGACACCCACTCCTGACCTAAAATCAGAACAACTTCCATCAAAATTCCATTTTCGAGAGTTCTAATGATGATTCTAGACCAATAGTGTTAGCATCTTTATCTGTATCAAAGAAAAACATGCAATTTCCAAACTCAAACTCCTCAAATAAGATGTGTACCTTGGGGTCTTTTGATTTTAACACCATAATTTTGGCCTTAAGTTCAAGTTCTAGATGCACTTTCTTGCTTTCAATAAGGATTGTAGCATAAGACCAATCCAATTGAATTTCTCCTCCCAAATATTTACAAAAAATTCTACTCAAGAGCATATCGTAGCTAGCAAGAATGTCAGCCATGAGGGTTGTGAGTTTGAGTCTCTTATTTGGATGAGATGCAAGGGAAACTTGATCATCCTTGATTTGTCCAATCAAGGGAACTTGTTTAGGCTCCATTGAGTAGAATTTTCCAAATGTCTTAGTTAAATTTAAACTCAGAGCTCAAGCAATTTGTGTAGTAATCAATGATACAATTATTTAGCCTAAACCCATTCATAAATAATGAAACATAGAAAGGATTCGGTTTGTCTCTATGGAGCATGTGATGAGGGTGTTCTATTGTTGGATGTTGCATTAGTTGTTGGACCTTGATAACTAATCATTTGTTCATCTAAGCCCACATGAGACTCAAAGTAGCTTGTCCTAACATATTCAATTATCCTATCCAAATCCTTAGGATTCATTCATAGATATTCTACTTATGAGATTTGTACTTTAGAGGTTTTATAGAATTCAACAATATCAAAGGGACCTATAGATTTTTCTACAAACAAAACACTTGATGAATTGGAAGAATATTTTTCAATTGTGTTTGATACATTTTCACCTTTAGAAGTAGTGCTAGCTCTAGTAAGAAATTTTTTTGGGGAATTTTGAGTACGTTTTTTATTATTGTTTTGTTGACCTTGTGTGACAATGACACATGTAGGCTCATCCAGAGTGATGTAGATGTTTCCTCCTCTATCATCATCAGGTTCATATTCAAGTTATTCATTTACAGAGTCACCATACTGATTAGAAGAATTACCTTCCTCAATAACATCAATGATGACTTCTTTCATGGTAGTAATCTACATATATCTATTCATTTCAAGGAACTCTAACCCATCATGGTCAGAGGTGAGGTTAAAAGTGCATATATTCTTCTTATTATCTCCAAGAGTGGCTTCTATTTCCATCCTTTACTAAGTTGGAGGAAGAGGAAGTGTTTTACTATAAGGTTGAAAATTTTTCTTCCTTGAAATGTCTTGATAAGGTTGGGTACTTCTAGGAAATTGTCTCTTAAGGAAAATGATATCATTTTCCAACCTTTGGATCATGGGGTATGAAGAAGTAGATTCCTATGATTTTTTTGAGTGCATTCCCCTCTTCCATTTACCAACTGTAGTAAAATCATCTTCTAGCTCAATGGTCAATGTTTGTGTATCCTCTAAAGTGTTCATGGGCCATCTCTTTAGGAGTAGACTGATATTTGGGTGTTGTGTATTAATGAAGAAATTTTTTTACATGTCTTTTGGTTGTCTTTTTTGTAGCATCAACCTAGTTTACTAGTCTATTAAATTTGGCTACAAATTCCCTCATGGGATCACTCACTTCTTTCTTCAATTGTGTAACCTATGCTATCAGAGAGAGGTTGTCATCAACACTTTTAAATCTGATTTCAAATTTACTTCTCATAGTAGCCTAGTTATTGATAAAAATGTGTGGTAATTGAAAGAACCATTGCACTACAACATCCACTAGAGATTCCAAAAATATCCTGACTACTATGTCTTCCTATTTTACTCCAAGTACACCACAAGCGACAAAGAAAGGATCAATATTTTCTTCTAGTGAGATCTTTCCATCACCCCTAAAATTAGGTAATTTTTTATGGGAACCCTTAGGTAAATTATGTAGATTATTCCCTAGACTCAATAGACCAATAGTAGCTCCCCAAGGAATAGGCGATTGATTGGCCATATTGTAAGGAAAATTTACAACTATAGGAACAATAGTTCCATGTAATACCAAAACTTGGCAAGTAGAGTAATCTGGGGGGGGCTCTAGTTGGAGAATCAGGTCTACTTTTGGCTCCAACTCTCCTTCTAAAAGGGATAATATAGGAAAAAAAATTCCTTTGTAAGGACTCAAAGGTTGGGTCTACAATACCCCTACTTCTTTCTCCTCTGATAAACCTTCAACAATCTAGGATGAACTTAAAAATGTTGATATAAGTAGGATAAGGCAACCCAGATGCAATTTCCATTCATCTCCCCAATGGAGTCACCAAAAATCTATTGGCTAATAGATTGGGAACCTTGAGCTTTTATTTTAAAGACATTGACTCTTTGCTTGAAAGGTGCAACCGTTCCCAATAGCTCTAGATATATGCTCTCTTTAAGAAAGCAATCACCCTTTGAATTGAAGAGGTACAACTCCCTCTTATAATATTCAATGAATTAGAAAGTACTAAGAATAAAACTGATGTGTTGTTTTGACTAGAAAGTAGTAAAGGCTAAAACCCGACATCTGAAAAATTCCCACTATCAAATGCAATATAGAAATATTATTAACACTAACACAAAGACTAGCTCACATAAGACAATCTAATTATCATATATCAACCCAATACGATATGAAAAATGAAATTGATTACAGAGATAAATGCATACACATTCCCATAGGAATAAGCATAAACATATGAGAAAAACTTAAATGCACAAATCTAAGAATCTCAAATTATCTCCATAAACTAGATGCACACAGACAACTAGTGATTTCAACTTGCAGAATTTGTAGAATTATATTCAAAGTATATGATATCAGGCTCTTTTTTGAAACTAACTAGAGAGAGATTTTTTTGATCCAAATAAAAATATAAATAATAGGATGAGTAACCACTTCATTTCCCTATAACTACCCAAAAATGAAGAGTTTTTCGCAATAAGATGAAAAGTTAAGATAGCAATTGAAAAGTCATGGCGGTGGTGCTTCGTTTCCAGATTCTATATACGTGGCAAGTATTTTTCAAAAATCTTGGAAAACCTTTGCAATATGTGGTAGCTCCTTGTGTTGAGGAATATTACTATTCACCATCTGTAACTTCTTGTCAATTTGGTTGTCACGAGCAACTTCAATTCTTTGATCATATGTCCTTGCCAATTCAAGTATTTGAAATAGGGCTAGGTCTACCCCGCTGAATTTTCTCAAACTGTTGACATCAAAGGAATGGGAGCTAAAAATCTCATCAATTATATTCTTAAATCCTTCCCTTAAGACTCCAACATCTTCATTACTACCACCTCCTTGCAAATTAGGTTGCAAACCAAGTGCAACAATATTCTTATGAACCTCTCTAATGATTGCATTGCATTCAGTTAGTATCTTTTTAAATTCATGTAAACCTTGATTGGTAACTTTGAGTTTCCATTCCATGATTTTATTCCAAATCACACAGTGCCCATCAACATAATTGGGAATGATTTTCTCATTAGCTATTTTCTCCATTCCAATATTCAACATTCCTTTGATTTCATTTAAGTATTGAGTCCATAATGCTTCTTCTTTCTCAGCAACAATAATATCTTTCTCCATTTCATTTTTTAAGGCATATGCTTTCTAATTGATCTTCAACGAGTCCAAAATGATTTGATTTCCTTTGTTTTTATGCCATTGCTCCAATATTCTATGGATTTTCCAAATACCTTGAAACTTTTCATTTTACTTATTGCCTCCTTTCCTATCATTGACATGTGATCAAAGGATTATTTGGCTTGAGATATTGTTGGGGAGTAAAATCAAAGATTGATTTTAAGCATTCAGTTAGGATCTTAACCTGATTCTTTAATTCATGTTTTCTCTTCTTGTCTTTATTAGTTCATTCAACCAACTTTGCTACTAATACTTGGAAATTGTGGATATCTTCATCTCTTATGGAAGGTCCTAAATTTATCCTAGCAACATCAAAGTCACTTGTAGTTGCTTGAGTGACCTCCTTTTGTGCAGTGGGGTGGGAACCTTCCAAACATAGGGTGTGTGCACAAATCTATGACACAAAAAGATGCCAAATTAGAAAAAAAATGCCTCAAATCTCTAGTTGCACTCACCAAATTTGGAGAATACCAAATTTGGCACTCCCCAAATGGAAAAAAAACACTTCAAACGTTATTTCCTAGTCAACCCATGACTTCATTTGTGGTTTTTTGGTTTTGTAGCTTGCACTCACCAAATATCCTTCACTTTTTGTATTCTTAGCTTGCAACTCTTCATGAGGATGCCACCAAGACATCAAAGAGGTCAAAGAGATCAAAGAGGTATGTATTTATATTGTTTTATTTTCAAATTTGAATTAAAATGTAGATTGAAATAGGTTTTTTTAAAAACACTTTGTTTTAATTTCCGAGAAATCAATATCCACCTTCAAACATTGAAAATTCACAATCACCCCCTCACAAAGAGCCTCTTGAACAAGAAAAACCTCAAAACCCTTTGTAATTTCATAGGCATCCACAAGGAACCCAATAAAATATCTTAAATCAAATTGAAAACAACAAAAGAGATATTGAACAATTGATTGGAAGATTAACTGAGCATGTTGAAACCCACCTTTATAGGAGAGGCATTGTTGAATCACTAAAGTCGATTATATCACATGTAGGAGAAATGAGAGAAAATTATTTTTTGGTCAAATAAGAGGGATGAATTAAAATGGTTTTATGCAAGTGGACTTTCCTATGCACAAGTGAGGAAAGAAAAATTTAGCAAAGTTAACTTGTGTACCCCTTTTATAGACCCAAGAACCAATGCACCTATATCACATGCATGCAAGAGGTTCCCCATCTATTGGTGCCACCATGAATTAATTAAACATAAGTTTTGGGAGCAGTGGTGGATGGTTTTTTACCAACATCCATGCAATAACTATGAGGACCACAATTTTTTTGAGGAAACTCTATTGTGAGTTTGTCCTGAGTAAGGTGCCAAATTATTTTGACATTTTAAACTTTTAGGGTAGAGGTGGGGGCTCCACACATGATAGACCAAGTGCACGATGTAATCTATAGTTGGAACTGAGACCCTTGTCCAAACCCATGGTGGAGCATGTCACAATTCCTTTGATTGTGAAGTAGAGTATCAATGTGGACACACTGGAATCGATTAGCTTGCTCACTCAGACCATTGTACAATGTCTGAGACCTCTAGTAGAGCCTGATATGGGCAAGACTCCAAGGTCCAAAGTTATAGCCTACCATTGTGCCTCTTGCAATTTTGTTTGTAGGTATGATGGTGAGAGTGCTTAGGATGTAGCTACACAACATACATCAACTATTATTGTTGCAAGAATGATGGTGTTGTCATTGATGTCAATAGGAAGTCTACTGATTGGTGTTGTCATTGATGCCAACTATGGGATGAAGATGTTGAGGATATTGAGAAAATTGTGAAAAGAGGGAAATACATTGTGCATGTGTAGTTGAGATCTTGAGGAAGTGTTGTGAGTACATGGAGTTATTCCTTTTTTGCAGAGTTTGAAGATGAGATGGAATGAAGTAGTGAGTTGAGATGACGGTTATGGTACTTGGTTTCCAAGTGCTTTTGAGAAAATTTAATAAACAAAGTAAACTATGTTGTGCAAATTTTCATAGTGTTCTCTAGTATTATGATCCACATTATTTCTGCATTGATGCTATTCTTGTGTAGATATTACAAGTTATTCATGGTTGATAGATGTTGTTATATTTATAGTTTAGGTTTCTAGATCATTGTATAGTGCGAGATATTTTCACCAGTGTGTGAATTAGTTGTTCAATGATGTTTTTTGTTGTTTGAGAGAAATGTATTTTCTTTGTGTTTATTCGCTAATCGGATTTAGGTCATGCAAATTTGAGAAGTTTCTTATAATGTCTTTATCTTTTTGTGATCAAGCTTTTACTTGATTTGGTGCAGTATAGTGTAAGTTTCAATTATCAATATGCAAACAAGTGTTATCAATTTTCCTAAGTTAAAGTAGCTATTGATGCGAAGCTTGGTTGAAGTATTTGATGGATCTTAAGTTCATGGATTATTCTAGATTGAGTTCAAGTAAATTATGTTGTCTAAAACTTTTGGCTTGATTTATGGAAGCATGTACTTAATGTTTATGGTGTTTTGCATGGGTGTTGGCTGACCTTGTGTTTAACACTACATGTGAGGCTTGTGGAAGCATGTTGAAGTGTATTGGGATCTATTTGGGTCCTAATAAAGGATTTTTGTAGGTCTCCTTTCAGGATTTGTGTAGGTCTCCTTTCATTCCTATCCATCACGAGAATGTTTGTATGACAACCTATTTTGAATTAGAATGTATAATGGCTAGTGGCCGACATTGGAGAAAGTTTAGAGGTAGAGGTTGATATAAATATGTATGGTGTTAATGCAAGAAGGTGAGAAAGAGAAAAAATCAAGATAGATGCAAAGAGTGATGTGAGTAGAGTGTGTATGATGTTAATCTAAGTAGAGTAGTGTGAACTTCATGTTAGGGTTCCTGAAGGCAATGAGCTAAAGGCATCTGATATCTTTCATATAAGACTAAAAAAGTGTGTGAGTGATTGAGGTGGACTCCTTGTTGCATTGCGAAGTGTTTCTCTATGTAACATTATTCTTCTATCTTCTTGTATTCTTTTTGTGGTAGTGAGACTGGTTGTGAGCCTTTTTGGATAGTGTGTACTATTCTAGCAAAGAGCCTCCTTGTACTGATTTTGCTATTACTTATATTATGAGCTAATAGTCACCATGGTTTTTCCCTGATTGGGTTTTCCATGTAAATTTAGTGTTCTCATGTGTATGGTGTTGTGATTTTAGTTTCTTTTATTTGCATTTCATGTTTAATCATTCTAAAAAAATAAGGGTTTAATGAATGCTTGTGGATCTATTTACTATTGATGCTTTTGAAGGATTAATTTGATACAATTAATTCACCGCCCTATCAGTTGTCTTGTTCATTTCAACAATTGGAATCAAAGCAATTTTCCTTGAAGAAGATCTTAACTGCTTGAGGTAGATTCGGGATGGAAAACAAGATTCCTTTGGAATATCCTAGATTCGATGGTTTAGATTATGCATTATGCAAAACAAAGATGGAAGGATATTTGTGCACTCATGGATATGATATTGAGAAGGATTATCATACTCCATACACTCCTCCTCTAAATGGTCTTAATAGAAATTAGAGATCAAGGAACATGATATCAATGCTAAGGCAAGGTACATTATTGTGAATTGTCTTTCAAAAATTGAATTAGTTAAAGTTATGCATTTAAAGATTGCTAAAGAAGTTTGGGATAAGTTAGAAAGAATCTATGAAGGAGATCTAAAGGTCAAGCAAGAAAAGATGCAAAACTTGAAGGCACAGTTTGAAACGATGCATATGTTTGAGGATGAAACAATTAAAGTCTACATTTAGAGAATTGATGAACTGGCGAGTGATATGAGAGGTCTTAGTGCAATAGTTAAAGAATCTAAAGTGGTAAATAAAATTATCATATCTCTTCCAGATTGTTACAATGAAAAGGTATCTTCTATTGAGGAAATAGTTGATTTTGATAGATATTCCAGAGATTAGTTGATTGTTACTCTAGCTGCATTTGAAATGAGAAAAATGAAGAAAGGTACAAAAGTAGAGACTACTTTCAAGGCTAAGAAATCAGAGAAGGTTGAAGAATCAGGTGAAGAAGATCTTGATGATCTAGAAGCTAACTTTGTGAACAAGATGAAAAAGGGCACCGGTAAGGATCAAGGTAAATTACCCTTCAAATGTTTTAGCTATGGTAAGATAGGTCAAATTAGATCTATAAACAATAAGAACAAAGGAAATAAAGGGATATGATTATTTGAATATACTATCGAGAGAAGATGTCTCTAAAATTAATGTTTTTTGTGAATTTGTTCTTCTAACCCTAAAATTTGTGTGAAGGAAAATATTCTAGAGATTAATGATAAGGTTGAAGGTACTTTGGTTTCTACTTTTCACATCAAAGAAGATAAGAATTAGTGGGTTGTTGACAATGGCTTCTCTAATCATGTGACTAGAGACAAAAGTAAGTTTTTTAAACTTGAAAAGTATGATGGAGGATTAGTTAAATTTGGAGATGATTCAAGAGCTAAGATTTGTGGAATAGGTTCAATCAGTTTTGATGGAAAGAATAATACTAAAAATGTTTACTATGTTAAGGGATTAAGACATAATATCTTGAGTGTTAGAAAAATGTTTAGCAAAGGATATAATATTGTGTTCAAGGATGAATCTTGTGAGATTTGGAAATCATTCAAAACTATGATTGTTGTTGGGAAGAGAACAAATGAAAACATTTATCAGCTTAAGGGTGTTGATGGTCATTATTTTATGTCACAGATCAATGATAATTGGTTATGGCATCAGAGGATGTGTCACATGAACTTTGATAATCTAGAAAAAATCAGCTCAGTTCGTGTTGTGAGAGATTTACCTAAGATCATAAAACCTATCAATGTTGTCTATGTGAGTTGTCAATTTGAAAAAAAAACAAGGAGTAGCTTTAAGGGAAAGGAACAATCTGCTACTAAACTATTGGAATTGGTGCATATAGATCTCTGTGGTCCTACAAGGGTGAGAAGTCTACAAGGTGACAGGTACTTTATTATTTTGATTGATGATTACTCTAGAATGACATGAGTTGCTTTTGTTAAAGAAAAATCTGATGCATTAGATAAATTTAATGTTTAAAAGATGTGAATTCACCTCCAATGAGTTTAATATGTTTCATGAAGTTCATGGAATAAAGAGGCATTTCACTGCCCCTAGAACTCCTTAGCAGAATGGAGTTGTTGAAAGGAAAAAAATAACTATTCAAAAAGATGGAAGGACTATGATGAAAGAGGAAAATCTACTAGAAGTCTACTGGAGAGAAGCTATTCATATTGTTGTTTACATACTTAAAAAAGTTCAAGCTAGAGCTAACAACACAAAGACTCTCTATGAGCTATGGTATGGAAAGATTCCTACTGTGAAGTACTTTAGAGTGTTTGGAAGAAAATGTTATATCAAAAGAGATTAAGAAACCTTAGGAAAGTTTGATGCAAGGTCTGATGAAGGTATCTTCCTTGGATATTCTATTAAGTGCAAAGCTTATAGATGTTACAAAAAAAGGTTGAGAAGGATAGTTGAGAGTGCAAATTTTAAAGTTGATGCAAACTTGTAGAATTCTATTACAATAGATGGATATGTGTCATATGAACCTGATTGTTGATAAGTAGAAGGAATAATTGATGAAAAAGAAGTAAAAAATGAAGATGGAGAAGCTCTAGAGAATACCCCTAAAACTCCTACGTATGTGAAAAATAATCATTTCAAAGATCAGATTATTGGAGATAAGAGGAAAGGTTTATTAACAAGAAGCAAAGCTATTGAAGTTGAGCTAATTTTTTGCTTAGTTTCTAATTTTGAACCTAAATCAGTGAGTGAAGCATGTAAGGATGAACATTGGATAAAGGAAATGGAAGAAGAAATTATGTAGATAGAGAAGAATCAAACTTGGTATTTGATACCTATACTAGCAAACAAGAACATAATTGGAACTAAATGGGTATTTAAGAACAAGTTGAATGAGAATGGATAAGTTGATAGGAACAAAGAAAGAATTGTGTGTAAAGTTTAATCACAAGTAGAAGGAATAGATTTCGAGGATACATTTTCTCCTATGGCTAGGATGGAAGCTATCAAAATATTTTTGGAATTTGCAACACAAATATTTTAACGTCTATTAGATGGATGTGAAGTTTTCCTTTTTGAATGAGAAATTGGAAGAAGAGGTTTACATGGAACAACTAGAATGTTTTCAATTGTCATATCAACCAAACATGATATACAAGTTAAAGAAGGTACTATATGGTTTGAAGAAGGCTTCCAAAGCTTGGTATGCAAGACTGGACATGTACTTGATACATCAAGGTTTCAACAATGGCTTCATACATAGTAATCTTTATTTTAGAATTTGAGAAAGATAAAATCCTAATAGTAGTTGTATATGTGGATGATATTTTCTTTGGTGGAAATGAGGCTATGTGCAAGAAATTTGTGGAAGAAATGAAAAAATAATTTGAGATGTCAATGTTTGGGGAGGTGAATTTCTTTCTTGGGCTATAGATTAATCAAACAGATAAAGGGATTCTCATTTGACAAACTAAGTATGCCAAATAAATGTTGAAGAAGTTTGGAATTGATGAATCCAAACCAGTATGTACTCCTATGGTGACTGGTTGTAAATTAAGAAAAGATGATGAATCACCTAAGGCTCATAAAAGAAAGTATAAATCTATGATTGGTGGACTACTATATTTAATTGCTACTAGACTAGATATCATGCATGTAGCTTGTCTTGTTGCTAGATTTCAAGAAGATCCTAAAGAAACACATGTTCTAATAGTGAAGATAATATTCATATATTTAAGAGGCACACTGGATTATGGTTTGTGGTATCCCAAGGATACTAATTTCACATTAAATGCTTATACAGATGCAAATTGGGCTGGTTGCGTTGATGCTAGGAAAAGTACAAGTGGTGGTGCATTCTTTCTTGGATGTAGATTAGTGTCATTGTTGAGTAAGAAATAGGATTCAATTTCTTTATCCATTGCAAAGGATGAGTATATGGGAACAACATCATGTTGTACATAGGTATTATGGATGAGGCAAACATTGAAGGATATTAGAGTTACATTTGATGAACCTATATATATCTTCTATGATAATACAAGTGCAATAAATATTTCTAAGAATCTAGTGATGCATTCAAGGACAAATCATATATCTATCAAATATCACTTTTTGAGAGAGAAGGTTATGGAGAATGAAGCAAAGCTTGATTATGTTCCTACAAAGGACTAGATTGTTGACATATTTACTAAGGCTCTTCCTAAGGATACTTTTGAGTTTCTTCAACAGAAGTTGGGGATTATTTTTCCTCCTTTATTGAACTAGATGCACACAGAGGTGCATTAGTCCATTGGATCTATGAATCTATTTCTTTTCTAGACTGATATTGGTGTCTACCTCTCAAGGGGAGTAGGTAGTTTCATGTGATGTCATTATGTTGCTGATTTAGTTGGGTGTACTCCTAAGGGGGATTATTTAGAGCTTGTAATTTTGGTTCAGTGTCAAAGGAAGAGAACAATGCAAAAAAAATTATCCCTTACCATTGATGTCAAAGGTGGAGAAAGAATCGTGTGAAAAAGAGAACTTATCTTCTCAGGGGGAGAGGATCATGAGAGATTGATCAAAATTGTTATGTGGTCTTTGGTGGCTTTTCACATCTTGTGTTGCCATCAATGACAAAGGGGGATATTGTTGCAAGAATGATGGTCTTGTCATTGATGTCAAGAGGAATTCTACTGACTGGTGTTGTCATTGATGCCAACTATGGGATGAAGATGTTGAGGATATTGAGAAAATTGTGAAATGAGGGAAATAGGTTGTGCATGTGTAGTTGAGACCTTGAGAAAGTGTTGTGAGTACATGGAGCTATTCTTTTGTAGCAAAATTTGAAGATGAGTTGGAATGAAGTAATGAGCTGAGATGATGGTTTTCGTACTTGGTTTCCAAGTGATTTCAAGAAAATTTAATAAACAAAGTAAACTGTGTTGTGAAAATATTCAGTGTGCTCTGCGTTCTTTCTGTGTTGATGTTATGCATGTGTGGATCTTATAGGTTATTCATGGTTGATAAAAGTTGCTATATTTAGAATTTGGGTTTTTGGATTGTTGTATAGTGCGAGATATTTTCACCAGTGTTTGAATCCTTTGATCAATGATGTCTTTTGTTGTCTAGGAGAAATGTATTTTCTCCACATTTCTTTGCTAATTGGATTCAAGTCATGTAGATTTGGGAATTTTCTTATAATGTATTTATCTTTTTGTGATCAAGTTTTTACTTGATTTGGTGTTGCATAGTGTAAGGTTCAGTTATCAATATAAAAACAAGGGTTATTAGTTGTCCTAAGTTAAATTAGTTGTTGATGCAAAGTTTTTTTGAAGTATTCAATTGATCCTAAGTTGTTCATGTATTGTTTTGGATTAAGTTCAAGTAAATTATGTTGTCCAGAACTTTCAACTTGATTTATGCAAGCATGTACTTAATGTTTATGGTGTTTTGCATGGGTGTTGGTTGACCTTGTGTTTAACACTAGATGTGAGGCTTGTGGAAGCATGTTTAAGTGTATTAGGATCTATTTGGGTCCTAATTAAGTATTTTGATATGTTTCCTTTCATTCCTATCCACCATAGGAATGTTTGGGTGCCGAACTATTTTGAATTTGAATGTATAATGGCTAGTGGCTGACATTGGAGAAAGTTTTGAGGTTGAGATTGATATAAACATGCATGGTGTTTATGCAAGAGGGTGAGAAAGAGCAAGAAGAAAGATAGATGTGAAGAGTTATGTGAGTAGAGTGTGTATGATGTTAATCTGAGGAAAGTAGTATGAACTTCATGTTAGGGTTCTTGAAGGTAATGAGCTTAAGAAATCTAATATCTTTCATATAATATTGCAAAAGTTTGTGAGCAATTATGGTGGACTCCTTGTTACATTGAGAAGTGTTTCTCTATGTAACATTCTTCTTCTACCTTCTTGTATTCTTTTTGTGGTAGTGAGCCCTGGCTGTGAGCCTTTTTAGACAATGTGTCCTATTCTGGCAGTGAGCCTCTTTGTACCAATTTTTCTATTACTTATATTGTGAGCTAATCCTCACCTTGGTTTTTCCCTCATTGGGTTTTCCACATAAATCTGGTGTTCTCATGTGTATGGTGTTGTGATTTTAATTTTGTTATCTACATTTTATGTTTAATCATTCTAATAGAATAAGGGTTTAATGAATGCTTGTGGATATGTTTATTGTTGAGGGGTTTGAAGGTTTAATTTTCTACAATTAATTCACCCCCCTCTCAGTTGTCTTGTTCATTTCAAATGTTATGATACCTATCGAGCTCATAAGTTCACACCTTTTGAAATCAATGAGTAGGGTGTTCAATTCAAAAACATTTTTGACATTTGAAAGTGATTTTTTCATAATTTATTGGTTGTCTCCATCACATGTTACCCATTTTCAAAGATATCTCCAAAGAGATCCCAATAGATAAATTCATTTCTACGTATAGATGAACATAGGTAGAGCTCCTATAACTTACTGTTTTAATAGAATTGCAATGATACTTGCCTAAACTATTACCAATAGCACACAAATAATCAAATTCCTAGAACTAAAGGAGAAGATAACACACTCTCACCCAAAGGTAGGAAAATGTGAATGTCTCAATACAGGGATAAAAAGAAAAATAGCAAGGCTTCATACATATGTATTCTCCTTGAAACATCCATGGGTTATAATTCAACACTAAATCCATGTCTTTCATTGAATCAAACTCCAGAATAACAACCCTCAAGCACAGGGAAAAATATAGATATCTTCTTCTATATACTCCTAGTTTTGAGTGATTGATGCATGTAAATCACTCAAACTAGGCCAAGATTTCGTCAATCTATAGATGAGAGAAGATGTTTGTAGATACTCCTCTCTACCACCAATGAAATCTTCCAATTTTTCCTCAAGAATATGTGTAGAGATCTGCACAAGAAGAGTGCACACTTTGTTATTATTTGTAATTGTTGCGGTACCACTATTATAGAATGTCGAGGGAGAGTTGGGAAATGATCTACCCCCTCAATCAAGATTGCGGTGACCAAAGGTAAAATTCCTAGCATTGTGACCCTTACCCAATGGCCCAAAGCTATTATTGTCCCAAAATTAGACATTCATTTCCAAACTATGAGCTCCTATAAATGGATTTTACTATGCGCCCCAACTCATAGATCACCATGTGTTAATGCATTCGAGCCACCCTTGTGTAGATGATTCTAGGAAAGAAAGTGATCATAGCCAGAAGGGAAGGCACAAGCCCTAGATTCATGTTGTAGGACCACCTTGAAGTCCATTCCCTCTTTCTCAATATTTAAAGGTCACTAACATTTCCATTGCTTGGAGAGATCGTGCGCCCACTTGGAAGATCAAAGGAGAGGATAGCATGCAGGGGATTGAGAAAAGAGATGGGCATTTTGGGAGTAGTATTACCATCAAAATGAGCATTATTTTAGCCCATAACACAACCATCATCATCCTTGGTGACTATAGATATGTGTAGGACTTGTGCTGAGAGTGAATAGGTGCCATTATGAGGAGATTGTTCACCATTGCAAAGGGCAAGAGAAAAAGATTTTATGGAGCGAATCATTGCAGAATAATATAATTATAATAATTATTGTTATTATTTTATTATTTTTATTAATTTAATTTTGTGTTCTATATTAAAATATTAATTTAATGACTAAATTTTAAATAAATTATATATTTAATAATATTAAATAAATTTTATTAATAAAATAAATATCACAACATTAAATTAATAAAGCTAACATTTATTTGGGAGAATTGATGGTGATGGTGGGTGTGCTTGGGCATGGGCACACAAGTCAACATGCGTAGGGTTCGTCCCTGGTGACGTAGCCATGGTAGGAGGATCCTCAAAGAGAACTATCTAAACTGTGTAGCAAGAGTAACACAACAAAAACAATACAAAATATGGAGGAAAATGTAGATACACATATTCTCATTAGCAGAAATATCAGTTAAATTCGACCGACAACATCCGGGCTTACAAATTTGGCTCACAAGCCTGATATAATAGGTTCAATATTACATTCCAATATGCTCCTATATGCGAGCTGAACTCTTACAATTCAAATCAATCTTAATCTACTCAATCAACTACCTTATTCTTATGATCAATTACAAGATTTATACTATATCCGTGATTCTGGAAGCATCTGTGGTGGCCAAAGATCATCACATTATCCAAGGAAAGAAATTTTAATGTACACATGAATAGGTCAGCCTCATATTTGAATTAGTTTATCAACAGGTGCATAGAATGAAGTGTGGACCTATCATGAAGGTCAAGGACACTCCATGGAATGTTTAAGGTCACACCACCAAGATTCGCAAGTCATGGGGATGATCCAAAAATGATCAAATTAGCCATTAGGCTTGGAAACTATCCCAATGCTGGTTCAAGAAACTACCATGAAATTCTGGAAGTGATAACTTGCCGGAAAAAAGATCCAATCATGCTCAAAGCTTGGAATAAGAAATTTGAACATGTCCATGATGTACACAAATATCCATAGGGTCTGGTAAGGAACTATGAAGAAATATTGAATCCTCCAACTTGAACAAAGAACAAAAGAACGAAACTGAAAGAAAATATTTTTGGTTGATGAAAGATTTCCAAGAACCAAGGATGCTCCTGCATCACCTGGCCAAATCTTTTTTCCTATGTTTTATTCTTTCTCCTGTGGAGTGGGGGTGGGTTTCCTGGGTACAAGGGTGTTGGGTTTGCAAGTGCGTCGGGTGGTGGCTTTTGGGGGTTTTGTTGCTGCCTCCTTTCTTCTTTTTCTTGGTTGTTTTCTCTCTTTTCAATGGCTCTCCTTTTCCTATCTGCTTTGTTTGTATTTCTTTCAAGGTTTTCCTTCTACATGATGTTGGTATGGCTTTGGTTGAAGCTTCTAGAGTTATACTATATATGAATTTTATGGTAGCCTTGCATGGGAATGCCCCATTCCCTTCTTTGCATGCAAACATTGGGAGTCCGATAAATAAAGTTTCTTCTCTGGAGGAAGTTGTTTTGAATGGTGGTTCTTGTGTTTTGAAGGTTAGCATATGTTTAGAGTAGAGTAAGGATAGACTGATTTTGGTGATTCAGCCTAACTTTGTTGATGAAGATGTAAACTATTTGATCAATCATGCATTAATCTACAAGTTTATGGGAATCAAAGTCTCACTCCCATTTTTGGAGTCTTGGGTTCATTGCACTTGGAACCGAGAAGATGGTGTGGAGGTTATGCAAGTAGCCAATGGGTATTTTTTGATTATGTCACTTGCTTGGCTTATTGGAATAGAGCCTTTGAAGGTGGACCTTATTTTTACAATCAGGTGGGGTTGCTTAGTAAACCCTATCACATTGGTTTCAATCGAGTTGAGGAGCTTCCTTAAAGGGTGCCAGTTTGGTTGAGGCTTTCGTGGCTTCCTCTAGAGTTTTGGAGGAATGATATTTTTCACATGTTTTTTCTTTTATTGGGTAAGCCTATAGGAACTTCACAAAAAAATCTAGATAAAAAGGTAATCTCTCTTGCCTACATTTGTGTTGAGATTGATCTAAATAAACCATTACCAGATGCTTTGGAAATTCAAGTTTAATCAATCTCTTGGATTCAATAGCTTGATTATGAGGCTTTTACTTTTCGGTGTCAAACCTATCATGAATATGGGAAGCTACATAAGAAATGGCCTTAGCTCAACAATTCAGGTTTGGCCTCTAGAGGAGCTTCAGCTTGAGGAACTCCTCGCTCCAATTCTTTGAAGGAAAAAGGGAAAACCCCTATGTCTGATGGAGAGATTGATAAGGAGGGTTTTACTCAAGTGAAATCTTGCAATTTGAGAAGAGGCTTGAAGAGGACCCTTAAGGATAGGAAAGATGATGTTACTTTCAATCGTTTTGAGGTTTTGGAAGGTCTTGTCCAACAAATGGATTCTTCTATTAAGGATGACAATATATTTTTGGGAGAGGAGAAGTTCCAGCTTGCTTAGAAGATGGGAAGTTCAAGTACACAATGGATTTGGGTATCAACCCATTGTTGGCTTCTAATCACCACCCATAGTTTCCTAATTTTCCCATTATTCTAGTGGCTAATAAGATTGATGATGGCCCAACCATGGAACAATTAGAAGCATAGCCGGTGGTTGAGATTCATGATTCTAGTAAGGGCAATAAGGTTTCCTCTTCTTTAGGTCTGCACTAGAATATTGTCAAGGGGAACCCTAAGAAGCCTTCCAAGGTAGGGAGGAGGAAATATCAAGACAAGATCAAGCTAATGGGTTAGAATTTAGTGGAGTTGGGTTCAGTCAAAACTCTTGACTCCCATTTTTCTAACACTCAAAAATGATTGTTCTCTCTTGGAATGTGAGGGGCTTGAACACCATCCCTAGACAAAAATCTATTCAAGAAATGATCAAAGCTCATTCCCATGATGTGTTTATTCAAGAAACTAAATTGGATGTGGAGGGTATGGTCAAGGTTTCCTCCAATATTTGGTTGAATGGTCAGTGTTAGTGCATTGGGGCTCAAGACAGTTCTGGTGGGATTGCATGTCGGTACACCAAGTATGAAATCCATACTGATGTCCTCCCAAGGTATCTCCAAAAATTTCAAAGGCTTATACAGTCCAATATTCTGACTATTTCCTTTTGCAACTTGACAAACTTTGCAACTCTACACAAATTTCCTAACATCCTTATGAATCTGTGGCCAAAATTAATTCTCACTTAGTAATGCCACTTTTTTATCGACTCCAAAGTGTCCTGACATTCCTACATTATGCTTCTCCTTCACCGAGATATCCCTTATTGAACTCTGGGGTATACACAACTAATTACCTCCTAACAACATATCCTCCTAAATGAAATAATCCAACCACTGGATTCTATCCTCCAAAACTGGTTCTTTACAAGCTCTCCAAGGTTCTACAAAATCTAGGTCTTCCTCATACAAGTTTTTCAATTCATCAAATCCTAATACCTCCACTCTCATCTCTATTAGTAAATTCCTTCTCCTACTCAAAGCATCAAAAACTCTATTTGACTTTCCTCTCCTATGTTTCGAAACAAAAGTATAACTCTGCAAGAAATCTACCCATCTCATGTGTCTCTGATTCAACTTACCTTGAGTGTTCAAATATTGCAATGCCTAATGATCCGTATACAACACAAACTCCTTTGGCAACAAATAATGTCTCCACTTCTTCAAGGATTGAACTATAGCATAAAACTCCTGATCATACACTGAATATCTTCTCCTAGCATCATTCAAATTCTCATTGAAATAAACTACAGGTCTCCCTTCTTGACTCAATACTGCTTTGATTGCATTTCCACTTGCATCATAGTCTACTTGAAATACCTTACTAAATTATGGTAAATACAACATAGGATACTCAGTCACCTTCTACTTCAACAACTTAAAACTTTGGTCTACTCTAGACGTCCATCTAAAATCCTTCTTATCTCCTATCATTGTTTATGTCATAGGACTACAAATAGAACTGAAATTCCTAATGAACTCTCTATAGAAACTAGCCAATCCATGAAATGATCTTATCTCTCCAATGCTATATGGTGTAGGCCACTCAAAAATTTCTCTTACCTTCTCAGGATCCATCTTTAATCCATCCACAAATATCACAAATCCCAGATATACCAGTTCCTCCTTCATGAAACTACACTTCTTAATTTTTATCAGCAATTACTCCTCTCTTAACCTCTACAAAACTTGTCTTATATACAATAAATGTTCTTCTCTACTCTTACTGAAAATTAAGATGTCATCCAAGTACACAATCACAAACTTACCCAAGAATTTCTTCAATACTTCATTCATCAACCTCATGAAAGTACTCGGTACATTTTTCAACCCAAAAGGCATCACCAACCACTCATACAATCCTTCATTTGTCTTGAATGTTGTTTTCCACTCATCCCCTTCTCTGATTTTGATCCAATGATATCCAATCTTCAAATATATTTTTGTAAAGTATCTAGCTCCACTCAAACAATCCATAATGTCATCCATATGGGGCAACATAAATCTATACTTCACAATGATCTTGTTTATGGCTCTAGAATCTATACACATTAATTCTTCATTCTCCATCCTTCTTAGGTGCCAACACGGTAGGTACTGCACAAGGACTTAAAATTTCTCTAATCAAACCTTTCCTCAAAAATTCTTGCATTTGTCTATTCAACTCTTCATTCTCTGCAGGAGTCATCTAATTTCCTGCTTTATTAGGTAGGCTAGCTCTAGGAATCAAATCCATGCAATGACTAATACTCCTCATAGGTGGCAATCCATCAGGTACATTATCTAATATTATCTCCTCATACTTTGTCAGCAACTCCTTTATTTCTTCTAGTTGGCCTTCTACATGCTTCAACTCTTCAGTCTTCTTAGGTACCATGACATATCATATGTTCTCATGTCTCAACCCATCAAGGAATCTCCTTCCATGAACCAAAAAAACTCTAGTACTCATACAAACCTCAACTGTAGGGACATCTTCTAAAGGTAACAAAATCTGCTTCATCCCATTAGCAACAATAGTATATATATTCTTCTTTCCATCATGAATAGCCTATTGATCATACTGCCAAGGCCTTCCCAAAAAAATATGGCATATATCCATAGGCATGATATCACACAAAACTTTTTCATGGTAATTTCCTATCTTTAATTTCACCAAAAATTGTTCACTTACTAGTATCTTATGCTCATCTTGAATCCAAGCTATCTGATAGGGATTTGGGTGCTTCAACCTTTCCAACTTCAATTTGGTTACCATCTCTTCAAAAACCAGGTTCTCTAAACTTCCATTGTCCATAATCACTTTGCAACATTTACCAACTACCTTGCATCTAGTTCAAAAAAAATTCTTTCTTTGCAATGGCTCCTTTTCCAACTCACTCTGACATAGTACTCTTCTATTCACTGATAGTTCTCTCTCTTCCAGTTTATTAGATGATCCAACATGTTCTTCCTTAGCAAAGGCTATTCTCCTATTATTCTTTGTCTTTCTATTTGTCTCTCCTTGATTACATTCAAAATCTCTATGTCCTTCTCCACCAAACTTAAAGAAAGTTCCCCTTAATACTCTTCCCCTTAATACTCTTTTCTCCTTATCATCCTTTCTATATACTTCATTCCAATAACGACCATATCCTTCTCTTATGTAAGAGTTTCCATCACCTCTATGATATGAATTATCATTCTTACTAACCTCCTTATCCTTTTTCTGGTCTATAAAAGGTCCTCTTCCTCCTCTAGAAAAAGTTCTTCCTCTCTAAAATCTTCCACCTCTTCCTCTTTGTCTTTGCTCATGTCTTTTATTCAACTTCTCTTCTTCTTTTGGGGCACACTGATATGCCTCTTCCACACTCTGAAACTTAATTAAACTGATCTCATCCTATATAGATTACCTCAAACCATTCACATATCTGGCTACTTACTCAATCTCATCCTTTGAATGTCCAAATCTAATATTCAACTTATAGAACTCCTCATATACTCTGTCACACTTGAATCTTTTTGTTTCAGATTTTGCAACTTTCGGAACAAACTAATCTAATAATCCGTAGGCATAAAATTTGTCTTCAACTTATTTACCATCTAATCCCATGACTTTATCTTTTCTTTTCCTCTTCTCTGCCTATCTGTCTGCAAATTTTCCCACCAAAGGGATGCATGTCCTCTCAACTTTGTACATGCATATTTCACCTTCTTATCTTCAGTAGTACCTTCAAATTCAAAATAATTTTCCATCTATGTTATCCATTCAAGCAATTCTTTTGAATCCAACCTACCATTATAATCTAATGGATTGAAATGTGGTTTTGTATTCACTCTGGTTAGGGCTCTTATGAACCTCTCTTCTCCCTGATCTAGGCTAGGTTGCTCTTCCCTTCCTCTTTCATCCTGAACTTCTACCTCTTCATCACTCACATCATCAACTAGTTGACCTCTTCTTTGGGTTGTTTTGACTACATTTAATTTGGAAAAAAATCCTCTCAACATCTCCATTAAAGCTAGGTTTGTATTTCCACATGCTCCATTCCCTCTAACATTTCTTCTTCCCACCATCTTTACACAAGTCCTCTATAGTTCCACTATCCATAATCACTTTGCAAAATTTACCAACTACCTTGCATCTAGTCTGAAACAAATTATTTCTTTGCAATGGCTCCTTTTCCAACTCACTCTGACACATTACTCTTTTATTCACCAACAGTTCTCCCTCTTTCAGTTTATTAGATGATCCAGCATGTTCTTCTTCAACAAAGGTTGTTCTCCTATTGTTCTTTGTATTTTTTTTTGTCTTTCCTTGATTACATTCAAAATTTCTATGTCCTTCTCCACCACACTTAAAGAAAGTTCCCCTTAATACTCTTTTCTCCTTATCATCCTTTCTATATCCTTCATTCTAGTAACCACTATATCCTTCTCTTCTGTAAGAGTTTCCATCACCTCTATGATATGAATTATCATTCTTACTGACCTCCTTATCCTTTTTCTAGTCTATAAAAGGTCCTCTTCCTCCTCCAGAAAAAATTCTTCCTCTCTGAAATCTTCCACCTCTTCCTCTCTGTCTTTGCTCATGTCTTGTATTCAACTTATCTTCTTCTTTTAGGGCACACTGATATTCCTCTTTCACGCTCTATAACTTAATTAAACTGATCTCATCCTGTATAGATGACCTCAAACCATTTGCATATTTGGCTACTTGCTCAATCTCGTCCTCTGAATGTCCAGATCTAATATTCAACTTATAGAACTCCTCAGTATAGTTTGTCACACATGAATCTTTTTGTTTCATATTTTGCAACTTTCAGAACAAACTAATCTAATAGTCCATATGAATAAACTTTGTCTTCAACTTATTTACCATCCAATTCCATGACTTTATCTTTTCTTTTCCTCTTCTCTACCTATTTGTCTGCAAATGTTCCCACCAAAGGGATGCATGTCCTCTCAACTTTGTACAGGAATATTTCACCTTCTTATCTTCAATAGTACCTTCAAATTCAAAATACTTTTCCATCTCTTTTATCCAGTCAAGCAATTCTTTTGAATCCAACTTACCATTATAATCTGGTGGATTGAAATGTGGTTTTGTATTCACTCTGGTTAGGGCTCTTATGAACCTCTCTTCTCCTTGATCTAGGCTAGGTTGTTCTTCCCTTCCTCTTTCATCTTGAACTTCTACCTCTTCATCACTCACATCATCAACTGTTCGACCTCTTCTTTGGGCCATTTCAACTACATCTAATCTAGAAACAATTCCTCTCAACATCTCCATTAAAGCTAGGTATGTATTTCCATGTGCTCCATTCCCTCTAACATTTCTTCTTCCTGCCATATTTACACAAGTCCAATACAGTTGCAAGTAAAATCCTTAATCTGCCACCCCGCAACAAATCTCCTATAGGACTCCGCGAATTCTAACAATTTCACACAGATCGAACCTCGCTCTGATACCAATCTGACATAGCCACGGTAGGAGGGTCCTCAAGGAGAACTATCTGAACTGTGCAACAAGAGTAACAAAAGAAAAGAAATATAGAATATGGAGGCAAATGCAGAAGCAAATATTCTCATTAGCAGAAATCTCAGTTACATTCAACCGACAACATCTGGACTTACAGATTTGGCTCACAGGCCTATTATAACAAGTTCAATATTACAACATCCCAATATGCTCCTATATGCAAGCTAAACTCTTACAATTCAAATCAATCTTAACTTACTCAATCAACTACTCACTCTACTACCTTATTCTTATGATTGATTAAAATATTTATACTATATCCATGATTCTAGAAGCATCTGCGTCGGCCAAAGATCATCACATTATCCAAAGAAAGAAAATGTAACGTGCACATGAATAGGTCAACCTTAGATTTGAATTAGTATATCAACAGGTGCATAGAATGAAGTGTGGACCCATCATGAAGGTCAGGGACACTCCATGGAGAGTTTAAGATCACACCATCGAGATCCACAAGTCAGGGGGACGATCCACAAATGATCAAATTAGTCGTTAGTATTGGAAACTATTCCAATGCCAGTTCAAGAAACTGCCATGAAATTTTGGAAGCGATAACTTGCCGAAAAAAGATCCAATCATGCTCAAAGCTTGGAATAAGAAATTTGAACATGTACATGATGTACACAAAGATCCATAGGTTCTGGCAAGAAAATATGAAGAAATAATGAATCTTCTAACTTGAACAAAGAACAAAAGAATGAAATTGAAAGAAAATATTTTTGGTTGATGCAAAATTTCCAAGAACCAAGGATGCTCCTGCATCACTTGGCCACATCTTTTCTCCTATGTTCTATTCTTTCTTCTATGGAGTGGGGGTGGGTTTCCTAGGCATAAGGGTGTTCGGTTTGCAAGTGTGCTGGGTGGTGGCTTTTGGGGGTTTTGTTGCCGCCTCCTTTCTTCTTTTTCTTGGTTGTTTTCTCTCTTTTCAGTGGCTCTCCTTTTCCTATCCGCTTCATTTGTATTTCTTTCAAGGTTTTCCTTCTACATGATGTTGGTATGGCTTTGGTTGAAGCTTCTAGAGTTAAACTAAATATGGATTTTATGGCGGCCTTGCATGGGAATGCCCAACAAACATCAGAAGTTTGATAAATAAAGTTTCTTCTCTGGAGGAAGTTGTTTTGAATGGTGGTTCTCATTTTTTGAAGGTTAATGGATGTCTAGAGCAGAGTAAGGATAAACTGATTTTGGTGATTCATCCTAACTCTGTTGACGAAGATGTAAACTATTTGATCAATCATGCATTAATCTACAAGTTTCTGGGAATCAAAGTCTCACTCCCATTTTTGGAGTTTTGGGTTCATTGCACTTGGAACCTAGAAGATGATGTGGAGGTTATGCAAGTAGCCAATGGGTATTTTGTGGTTATGTTACTTGATTGGATTATTGGAATAGAGCCTTTGAAGGTGGACCTTGTTTTTACAATCAGGTGGGGTTGCTTAGTAAACCCTGGCACAGTGGTTTCAATCGAGTTGAGGAGCTTCCTTAAAGAGTGCCAATTTGGGTGAGGCTTCCATGGCTTCCTCTAGAGTTTTGGAGGAATGATATTTTTCACATGTTTTTTCTTTTATTGGGTAAGCCTATAGGAACTTCACAAAAAACTCTAGATAAAAAGATAATATCTCTTGCCTACATTTGTGTTGAGATTGATCTAAATAAACCATTACTAGATGCTTTGGAAATTCAGGTTGGATCAATCTCTTGGATTTAATAGCTTGATTATGAGGCTTTTAATTTTTGGTGTCGAACCTGTCATGAATATGGGCACCTAGAAAAGAAATTTCCTAAGCTCAACAATTTAGGTTTGGCCTCTAGAGGAGCTTCAGCTTGGGGAACTCCTCACCCTGATTCTTTGAAGGAAAAAAGGAAAGTCGCTATGTCTGATGGAGAGGTTGATAAGGAGGGTTTTACTCAAGTGAAATCTTGCAATTTGAGAAGAGGCTTGAAGAGGACCCTTAAGGATAGGCAAGATGATGTTACTTTCAATCATTTTGAGGTTTTGGAAGGTCTTGTCCGACAAATGGATTCTCCTATTAAGGATGACAATATATTTTTGGAAGAGGAGAAGTTCTAGCTTGCTTAGAAGATGGGAGCTTCGAGAATACAATGGATTTGGGTATCAACCCATTGTTGGCTTCTAATCACCTCCCATAGTCTCCTAATTTTCCCATTATTTTAGTGGCTAATAAGGTGGATGATGGCCCAGCCATGGAACAGTTGGAAGCATAACTGGTGGTTGAGATTCATGATTCTAGTAAGGGTAATATGATTTCCTCTTCTTTAGGTCTACACTAGAATATTGTCAAGAAGGGTAACCCTAAGAAGCCTTCCAAGGTAGGGAGGAGGAAAGATGAAAACAAGATCAAGCTAATGGGTTAGAATTTGGTGGAGTCGAGTTCAGTCAAAACTCTTGACTCCCATTTTTCTAACCCTCAGAAAAGATTGTGCTCTCTTGGAATGTGAGGGGTTTGAACACCATCCCTAGAAAAAAAGCTATTTGGGAAATGATCAAAGCTCATTCCCATGATGTTGTGTTTATTCAAGAAACTAAATTGGATGTGGAGGGTATGGTCAAGGTTTCATCCAATCTTTTATGGAATGGTCAGTGTCAGCGCATTGGGGCTCAGGGCAGTGCTAGTGGGATTGCGTGTCTTTGGGACAAGAGAAAGATTTCCCCTCTGTGGTGGATATCGAGTAGGCACTCTTTGTCCATGGTAGCTTCAAGATTTGATTATGGAGAGATCCTCTTCTTCTCCAATATCTATTCCCCAACTGATCTGGCTAGAAAAATCTGCATGTGGGATCATTTAAGGTATGTTCTCTCTTTGGCTCCTTTGTTTCATTGGATTATGGCTCATGATTTTATTGCTATCCTCAGTCTTAGTGAAAAGAGTGTAGGATTGGATCCACTAGAGGCCTCTTTGTCACTATTTAGAGATAATATTGCTTTGCTAAACTTGATTTATATTAAGCCTCTTAATGGCAGTTGTGAATATAAAATTCCTCAATCTCCCTTTGGGATTTTTTATTTTTCTAAGTACTAGCCCTAACCTCATATGTTTAACATATTTGATGCAGAGGGTCAGGAACTTTGAAAGAAACACAAAGATTTCAAGGATTAAAGGTTGCAATCTCAAGCTATCTCCCGGGCACCCTAATGGAGACAAGGCTTAATGATGCACTAATTGCTTGTATGCTCTCTTTATGGACCCAAACCCTTGGAACACAATTAAGAGACTTAATAAAACTTTTTTTGAATGATTTCAAAGCCCAACCCTCTGACTTAGACACAAAACCAAATTTTCACCTTAACTAGGCTACTAGCCCAACTAGGCCTCCTGCGGTGATTTTTTTGACTTTGCACTCAAAATTTCAAAGGAACCTCCAAAATAATGATTGAAACAGATGTGGTTTGTGATGATACATAACATACTAGATTCTTGATGGCACTTTTTTTGGAGCACACCAATCAAAAATCTGTTGTTTCCTCAAATTTAGGCCTAATTAGCCCTCTTTTTCAAAGCAACCCCTCTTTAAAATCAACCCCTGACCATGAAAATTTTAGAAGTATCCTAAAATGACTAAATCAAGGAATCCAAGTTTTTAGATCTCTATGACACCTCTAACATGCTCCAGCACAAACCCCTCCTCAACTTGCCTCAAAAACTAGGGCTTCTTGAAAACTAACCTTCCAATCACTTCCAGAACTTTCTCATTGACTCTAAACCATTATGAAAACATATTTAGTCAATCCAAACTCAAAAAAATTCCCCTAATTAAGGCAGATCTTCTGCTGCTACACCCTAGCCTCCATCTTCAAGCATTTTTCACAATGAAATCTTGGTGTGCACCATTTGATTCTTCTTTCCTACACTTTATATTGTTATTCCAGTATGGTACATGTCATATGTTATCCATTTCAAATATTTTCAGTCATAATAATCCATGAAATGGATCATTCCTTCATTAGAACTCTCAAAACAGAGAAAAAACTAAACTTTTCCTATGGACAGTCAATTAAAACGTGCAAGAATTGATCTATTTCCCTTATCAGAACATGTGAGTGGTGTTAAAACATGTAAATACAAATTAATAAAGCATCCAAATGCAGATAACTTCAATAAGATTCAATGGTTCATCAAAAAAACACAGAAAATTGCAAGAAAATAGAAATTTTGTTGTATTTTCTGAGAACAGTTCGTACAATGCTTTCACCAATCACCTAACCTCTGTATAAATGAAAATTTTAGGGTTATAAACCCATTCTCCAACTGATTCAATTGATTTGGATTGATTACATTGCTTAATTTACTCTAAATCTCTCAAAACTCCCTTTCCTGCCTAAACTAAAATTCAAAAATTTGAAATTGCAAACTTACATTTTATTAAAATCTATCACCTAAAAACTATTGGACCTTCAATATCCAAATTTATTTGACCAACCTAAAGCATTATAACACTAATCAATCCCCTAGAACATGATTTTCCCTTTACATTGCATTTTTAACCTAGATTCCTTATCAAGAGCATTAGAACTTTTAACATTCTTATTACATTTATTCATACCAAATGCCATTATAGGCTCCAATAGGTCATAATTGGTGCTTTGAATTGTTTGGAAGGTCCTCCTGACCCTTGCACACTCCTGACCTTTGAAGATCTCCTTGAAGGCCTTGGGTGCTCCTACACCAATATTGCCCTTAGCTTTTCATCAAGATTATTTTTTCTATACTCTATCAGCTACTTCCACGTGTCCGCCAAGTGCTCCTTGCAAAAACTCCTTCCTTTGCTCTGCTACTGGCTCCTACCATGCTGCCATGTGTCTACACCATGGGCTATTTAGAGTTGCTTCTCTTTTCTTTTTCATCAGGCCCCGTCCGCGTGCCACGTAGCTTCCATTCGCATAAAATTTGGCTGACCCCGCTGTCAGCGTTGATAGTAAACATTGCCACTACATGTCTTCCTAATGCAAGCTTTCAACAAAGGGAAGGGAGAATGAACCATAGGCTATGAACTGCTTCCACGCGTCCCTTTGGTGGGAGTGCTACCAAAAGGATGGATAGAGTGAGCAATGGTATGCAACATGTTGCCACATGTTCTAACTGCTTCCATTGGGAAGTGACACTTGTCTGCACAGGATTCTTTTGGACTACTACCATCATTTATAGGGGATGTATCTGGCTGGGGAATGACTACATGCTATGGGCCAAATATTTTCTATTACAACAGTCGATGTGAATCATTGTCACAACCATCATTACTCAAGATACAAAATCTTTTATGTTACAAGCTCACTAGGCAGTGGATTGTTGGCTATAAGTACTACTTCTTGCTTCAGAAAATGAGTTCATAAGATGCAAAAAATTAGAGAAACACCAGGCCTTTCATATTGTTGTAGATTATTATATGAAACTTTCAGACTGTGCCATTGTTTGACATTTCTATTTTTCTTATGTTATTTGATAAGACATTAATATTGTGTCATTTTTGTCTGAATTGTTCATTTGCAAGAAATTCTATGATTTTAAATACAAATTGTTGGTTTAGATCATGTATTTAACTCCTCTTTTCAGTGAATGTATGTGATAATCATTTTATTCATTAGATGAATTTTTCAAATCTTTATCTTTGATTTCTGTTAATTTTGGAACATAGCAGTTTACCAATCAGGCCCTTAAATCAAATCCCCAAAGATAGATTTACCATGCCTATATCTACCCCTTGGCACATCACCTTAGTTAGATCTTTATTATTATTTTTATTTGCTTATGTTTCCCATTCCAAAACCCCAATTATAGAAGAAGCCAACTTCTTTAAAAACCTGGAGGTCACTCAATTTTGCACAATTGGTCCCCATTAACTGAGTTTCCCATAAAGGTTGTTACCTTGCCAATTTTTGGCATCAACAATTTCTTTTTTCTGGCACACCCGGTGGGACTGCTTAAATGAATCTAAATTCAAAGAGAATGTATGAGCCATTGGCTTATTACTGGGTCCCAAATAGTGAATAACCTTGGGCTATTAGTGCTACCATTAGCGACAGTACAAGTCACAACCCAATTAGTGAATGTTTCGCTTCCCCCACCCCTTCCACTAGCCATGTTGCCCACTGCTAAAAAAAATTATGTGGCATGGGACACCAAAATTCCTCTTGTAGTGCCAGTAGCACCCATTGTTTGGGCCCCTATCTTGGTCTTTTCTCTAAAATCTATACCTAAATTCACCAAAGATGGCTCAAGAACATCTAAACATCTACAAGATGTTGTGGACATATGTCTGGTACATTGTGTTATAGACCAAAATGTAGTGCTAAGGTTGCTCGCTACCTCTCAGAGGGAAGGCACTAAATTGGTACCAAACATTGTAGCCTAATACTATCAGCACCTGTGATCAGCTCAGAGACCCTTTCTATAAAATATTCTCTAATGACTGAGACAGGTCTTCGTAGTATCATCGACTGGAGATCATAAAGTGAGCCCAATATGAAGCCATGACTGACTTCAATGCTCACTTTCACATAACCTAGAAAATAATTTAGGTTGCAACCCGCCCACCGCTCGACTTGGCGTTCATGTTCTACTTGAAAGCCATCAACGCCGACATTTTAATGATGATCCAGTCACTCGGTGGAACCACTCTGCCAGATGCATATATCATCATAATTAAAGTGGAGAACAATCTAATAGAGGTTGTAAAGTTGCCACCTCAACCTGCCATGCCTATGTTTCCCAAGATATCAGTTCCCACCCCAGGTGATGCCATCTACCAATGCAACTACTCCTCAATCCATGTATGCATACCCGGGCGCACCAGAAGATGTTGCTTCCACATCTGACTTTTTGAAGGATGATATAAGTGATGTCAAGGAGATGTTGTGGGCTATGGCCAATGAGATAGTTGTGATAAAAAGAAACCAGGTCATGCCTCTAAAGTCAACTTATCAGAATTATCAAGGCGGAAGGTCTTCTTACCAACAAAACTAGTTCCAAGGAGTCACCTACACAAATTCACATGCATAAACAACTAATCAAATAGTACCAGTGCCTTTTCCATTATAGAGTGCTAACCCTAGCTCTAGCAGAGAGTTGACAGCGGGGCAAAAATATTTAGTCGATGACACCAACCCCTAGTGTTTCCCTTGTGGTGACTCACATATGCCCCAAAACTTCCCATGCGACAATCCACAACAAAAGGTGGCGGAGCAGCATAGTCAAGGTGCAATGTAAGACCATGGAGGTTATGTATATGCCTCTCCAAAAATGGAAAATGTGGTGCTTACCACACAAATGTAGAGGATATCCTTGGAGCAAGAAAAAAATATTTCTCTCAATCATGCACTCTTCTCATGGATGGAAAAAAAAGAGGCAATATTCACAAATGATGCATCCACATAAAAACCCTGCAATTACAGTCTGATTACAACACTCGCTCAAAGTGGTGATTCATGGGTGAATCAATTGTTCCACAACTAGTCAGTCTGTAGCCCAAAAGTGCTTCTGGTAAGCTACCCAGTACCTGTACAGTGGCACAAAAAGGTCTATAATGAAGGGGAATTGTGGTAATGAGAGCTAAGGAGTAGATGCCTCCAAATCCACCAACATTCAATGTGGTAGAACAATTGAAAAAATCATCTGCTAATGTGTCCCTGTGGGATATCTTAGCTATTCCAGAATAGAAGACATTGCTACATAAGGCTCTTTGAGAGGATCCAATCATTGAACCAAAAGAACAAATGCTCAAATAAGAGGATGTTGATCAATCACCTCCTATCAAATTTCTCACAAATAGAATAGAGGAAGCCCCTGCCGAGGTTAAAGATAAGTTGAAACCGAAACCCTTCTTCCTAACCCTCTTTGTGGGAGAAAAATTATTGCATAATGCCATGATTGACTCTAGCGCTAGCACTATAGTCATGTCAAAGCAGATAGCTGAAGCCTTAGGACTTAGCTATGAACCTTTAAAGAGGGGGTTATGCAACTTGATAGGAAAAAAGTCAAAATTGTAGGTGTCATCAAAGACATCCCCTTGACTCTATTCTCTTGCCCTAGCATCACAGTTCTGCAAGACACTATGATCATAGATGTGCCCCCTATGTTCGGCCTCTACCTATCCTGACAATTCACTTCAAAGATAGGAGGGTATCTTTCTCTAGATTGGTCGTACTTGATCATAAGTACCAAGCATGGAGCTAAAATAAAAATAGTGTCTGAAGCTTTGCACTCAGAACATGTGGCTGATGAAGCTATGATCAAATTTGAATTCGCCCATACCTCTTTCACTAAAGAGGAAACATATTGCATTAAGTTGCTAGAAGAGGAAAAGATGACCGGAGATCAGACTGATAAAGAGGAAGTTCTCTTAAGCGAATATATAGATTTTAATCCTTTCGGCAACTATCATGCTGTCGGGCTAGGCACCTATGTCATCTTTGATGAGGAACAAGAGGTTTTGAAAGTCATGAAGGAACCTGAAGGTGACCAAGCTTCGAAGCTATGGACGCTCCACTTTGATGGAGCAAGATGCAAAGTGGGTGTAGGAGCTAGGAAATGTTTGACATCTCCACAGAATGACAAGATACTTCAATATTTCTACTTCCAATTTACTTGTTCGAACAATGAAGCTGAATACGAAGGCCTAATGCAAGGTTTGAGCCTTGCGAAGTGGATGGGCATCAAGCAATTGATGGTGTTTGATGATTCTGAACTAGTGGTCAACCAAGTCCGAGGGGTTTTTGCAGCCAAAAATGTCCACATGAGATCCTTCAGACATAGAGTCTAGGTCCTGATAGAAGGATGTGAAGCCTTCAACATCTAGATAGTTCCCCAAGAAAAAATGCTAATGCGGATCGCATGACCACAATCAAATCTCAGTTCGAACCAGCCTCCAACCTAATACATAATAAACACTATGTACAAGTGATAGTCTGACAGGAGATTCCAAATAATGAACAAAGTTGGCAAGTATTTGACAGTCGCTTTTTTCATCCAACAGTTGGGATATTTTTCCAACGAACTCCAACCAAAAATTATCAAAGCCTATGACAGACAGATCATTCAACTAAGGTCTAATAAGCTTCCAAAGGGGCTTATCACTCTTGAAAACATTTTCTATTGTGATGATGCAAGAAATGATAAAAGGAAGTTTGTAGCAGACAAAAGTGACTATGCAGACCTTCAACTAGGAGATGGGAGAAAGCTCAAATTTGGAAAGACGTCCCACATCATGATAAAGAGAGGCTCATTGAATTTTGCATAAGGTATGAAGGAGTATTTTCCTAGTCATATGATGACCTTAAGGGATATGATCCTGACATCATCCAACATACAATAGAGCTAACGGAAGGTGCCAAACCAGTCCACCAAAAATAGAGACCAGTTAACTCGAAGATCAAAGCTATGATGGAACATGAGTTAACAAAGCTAATTCAGTTTCAGATTGTCTTCTCGATCAAGCACAACACATGGGTATCCAACTTGGTGCTAGTATGAAAGAAGAATGAAGACATTTGCTTGTGTGTTGACTTTCAGGACTTGAACAGAGCATCCTTAAAAGACCATTATTTGTTACCTTCTATGATGTTCACTACCAAGTGGGGAGCATTTGCATATGCTAATATGCCTTTCGGCCTTTCAAATGTAGGAGCCACTTTTTAGCGGGCCATGGTTATCACTTTCAACCAATTAATTAACAAGATTATCCTAATCTATTTGGATGATCTAACTATTTTCTCCAAACATAAGGATGATCATTTCAATCACCTTGAGATGGTTTTCAAAAAATTCTAGGAGTTCGATGTCTCCCTTAACTTGAAAAAATGTGTTTTCAGGGTGCCGCAAGGAAAGCTATTAGGACACGTAGTGTCCAAAGAAGGAATTGCAATTGATCTCGAGCGGGTGAAAGAAATCAAAGAACTTCTCCTATCAATCAACAGGAAGGGAGTCCAATATTTCCTAGGGAAGGTAAAGTTTGTGAGAAAATTCATTTCGGATTTTGCAGGGATAATCAAATTGATCACCCTGATGCTGAAAAAGGATCAATTATTTAAATGGACTAAAGAAGTGAGAGAAGCCTTCGAGAAGGTTAAGGATGCTATTTCTTTGAGTCCTATGCTGGTCAATCCAGACCTATCGAATGACTTCATAATGTATGTATTCAAAATCAAGTCAAGCATTGCTACCATCTTAACACATAAAGATGATGAAGGAAAGGGAGAACATCAAATAGCATTTCACTCTTGGACCCTGAAAGAATATGAGATGAACTACAACTTCGTCAAGAGGCAATCTTTCGCAATAGTTAAGGGACTCAAGAAGTTTTGACACATAATCTCTTGCAACAAGGTGGTTGTTTATGTCACACATTCTAGTCTACACGAATACATCATGGAAGGAGAAATCACTGAAAAGAGAGCTAATTGGATCACCTAGATCCTTGAATATGACATTGAGGTCAAGCCTACAAAGACTGTTTGAGGAAGAGGATTGTGAGAATATCTGACGCACAACAAAGAAATGACAACCAAAGAAGAATAGTCAGAGCTGATTCTAATGAATGAGTCTAAGTTTGAAGGTTGTTAGTTGGTGGATAGGGTGAGATTCATGCACATAGGAAAATATCCACCCAACCTTCCTTCTCAAAAGAGAAGATTCTACCGACTGTAAAAAAATGGATATGCACTTATTGAAGGGGTCCTTTTCAAAAGGAACTTTAGCGGCATTCTATTGCAATGTGTCACCATAGAGGAATCTAAGAGGATTCTTGACACTTTCCACAATAGTCTCACAGGTGGGAATTTCTTTGAAAAGACTACCTCCATCAAAATTATGTGTGCTGGGTACTTCTATCCCACACTATTCAATGACTCATATTCCTTGGTTAAAGATTGCAAGGAATTCCAATTCTTCGTAGGAAGAAGAAATTTTTTTGCAATGCCCCTCAACCTGATAGAGTTGATGAGCCATTTGCGCAATGGAGCCTTGATTTCATTGAGATGATTAATCCAGCCTATAGCACCAGACATAAATGAATTCTAATGGAAATGAACTACTTTAGAAGGTAGACCGAAGCCATACCCCTAAAGAATGCAATAGAGGTGGAGATAGTAGACTTCCTCGAAGAACTCATGATGAGATTTGGCCCTTCTAAAATGATCATCTTCAACAATGCCAAGGCTTTCCTATGCTCTAAGGTATGCCAATTTTCACTCATGCATGGTATATTCTTGAAGGCATCATCAAATTACTACCTACAAGGTAATGGCCTAGTAGAGTCAACTAATAAAAATTTAGTTCGACTCATCAAAAGGATCAGGCCAGAGCACTAGCGGGAATGGCATAAAAATCTTTGAGCGACACTCTAGGTAGACCACATAACTCCTAAGAAAGTCCTTAAGACTTTTTCATATGAGTTAGTATATGGAAAAAAAGCACTATAGCCTATTGTTGATGCAAAAATTGTAGGGCAGCAGCCTTATGGGAAACTTCGCTGTTGGGGGACGTATGCGCACAGCTAAGTGACCTCTAGGATTTTATTGAAGTTGACTCTTCATTTTTTAATGGGGGGAGAAAAGGGAGCAATAAATTGACATAAAACAAAAAAATCTAAAATCTACACTAAGGCGATGTGCCAAACTAGTAATGAAATAAACAAGCACATTGTGGAAACCATCATAAGCGTATATCAAATGAATGATTCCCAACACTATAGACATAAGAACATCAATTTTTTTTCATAATATAACCCTTACAGCATGAGAATAACACGAAAGAGGAGCACCATGATTTGTATTACACTAAGCTATATATAAAGATTACAAAAGCTTGAAAAAGATGTCCATATATCTTAGAAATTGCTAGCACGGTCTAATGTTCTATCAAATACTTGAAAATAGAGAGGCCGAAGGATAATGGGATAGTCTGTAAGTCCAAATTTAACAATAAAACACTATAGAGGCTAATTCCTAATGCTCAAGATTTTTTTTCGCTCATCTAACAACCACCAACAAATGAAGAAATGGTTGCTAAAATTAGCTAGCCCATTGCCTGGAGGTTTCAACCGAAAAGATACTCTAGCGAAGCCATCAACAATAAATATTCCTTAACACAAGCAATAATAGAAAGGTTCACTAGCATTGGTACCAACATAAAAGATGGAGGAACAACATGCCAGCGACACATTCTAAGGAGATATGGGCCACGCAGTAGTAAAAAGTAAAGGACACATGGTGGAAAAATGGAAACCATTGCAACCATCATCGAACAAAAAGAACCGGTTCCCGAACTAATGCCACATGGAAAGCTCCTAGTACAAGAAGTTGTGATGCGGGTCCTAGTTGAACAGAAAGCAAACTAAGGTGACATGTCACACAGTCGGAGCTCGACAAAAATAAATGAAAGAATCCAGAAGGAAAGCTCTGATATGATGACACATGTCAACAACTGGAAAGCTATGAGCATTATTCAAAAGTGAAGCCGTAGACAAAGAAAAACCCCGGAGGAAAAGAGTGGTACGTGAATAATTATTCACAACCTGGTGACTCGTAGGGGCATTTTTCCTGTGGAATGAGAACCTCCAGATCATGGCCTCGCTAACCAATCCCACCTTAAAGGAAAAATGCTCATAATTTGGAGAGAGAATCTTGAAGGGATGTCCAGATTTTGTTCGATGGTGCAGTGAGATTGCATAAGCTTTCATGCACCATAGTCAAATCAATAATTGCCTTAAAAGGTAATTCGCCAGATACTTTCACCTCAAACTCGAGATAGAAAAGGAGCTGTGCCAATTGATGCACCATGTTTTTAATATTAGCGGCAGTCAAAGGTTGATCAAAAGACTAGAACACAAATAAATCTTGCTTCTTCTCTTCAATCTTCTCAATAATGTGTTTGATGCCCACTACTATTTGGTCAGCCAGGAAAAGTGATGGAAGTCCTCGCTAAGTCAATCGGGAAAATTGAGCTTGCATATCACTAGTAATTTGAGTTAACCCTATTCTGCACTCGTCAACATGTTGAATGGCCTCATGCATGGAAATGAGGACGTTCACGCTCATGGTTGTCATTGTCCAATCTCTGACTTCCACACTATTCAATGCTTCATCGAAGGTTGTATATAATTTTCTTAGCATTTGTTTGGCCTCCAAAACCCTATTAGAAATCATCTCCTACACCCATTGCATTGATTCGCCAATCAATCTGCACAAATTGATAGCCTGTGCCATAAATTTGAGTGTGGGCTATACAGTAAGGCATAATGAATTGAACTTATCCTAGTATGACACATGTAGTTCTTTTGCTATTTCCAGCAAGGCCGAGATCTCAAAATGTTTATTTCTGTAGTTTTGCTACTTAGTTCCATTTTCAACTTTGTGATGCTTCCTTCCAGGACCAAAATCTATCGGAGCTCTTCATCATTCACTTCATCATTAGTACTCTATCGGAGCTCTTCAGACCATCATTTGTTTTCTTTAATTCATCTCAGAGGGATGTCTTAGTTTCCCGAAGTTGCTTTATCTCCTTCCGCAGGGAGGGAATGACCTCCACACTTAGAGTCTGAAGTTCAGTGGCCTTACCTTCAAAGGCAATCCTCTCATCCCAGAGCCAATTGAGTTCAATTTATTGAGCTTTATACTTATTTGACCAAAGGCTCACCTTCCCCTTCAGATCAATTATTTCTTCATCTCACGATTGAGATTAAGGAAATTAGTCGTCACCACCCTTTGGGTTTCCTCCATCAATTCTACTTTGTCCTATGGATGAGCTTGTTGCAAGTCAAGTTGAACAACATTGTCAAAATAATCAATTGGTTGCATCTCTCCAAATGACATGGTGACATTGGGTGTCAAATTCACAAACATCAACAAATTTTGACCCTCGTTGAACACAGTCTGCATATGGGGCTCCACAAGTTTTCTTGCATTTTTTCTCTTCTTTTCTTAATTTGGTTAGCCTAGGCAGTTTTGAAAATATCCACCTACAAGAAATACTTTTGGGGCGAAATACCTAATCCACTAGCAAAAGGATATTCCAAGGGAACTGCCAACGGGAATGACAGTGTGCTTATTGTATTGGTGGATTTACTAGGTCTTGTAATGGTTGTAGGGGAAAAGGGTGGAAGAAGCTGATTGCTCTGGGATGATGAAAGCATAGTAGGGAAAAAGGTCAGAGAAGTATCCACCTGATGCTGAGGCATCAAAGACACAAATTGTTGACTTAGTGGCCTAGAATTTGTTGCTATTATTTGCATCTTCAGAGTAGTGGACATGGGAGGAGGTGAATGGGGATGTCTAGGGGAACCAAGGCTGACCTACCCTGAGTGACTAGTGAGAGGAACATTTCATGCAAGCAACATGGTAGAAGTAGGCGTGGAGGAAACTAGAGACATAGAAGAGAGAGAAGAAGGGGAGAAATGTACCCGAGTTTCCTGAAGATTTGTAGCGGATACATCTACCTCTTGTTGATGTTCTCCTCCTCCTGCCTTCTCAATCTGAGGTCTCTTCTCCTCCGAGGAATCATTCTGGTCCAAAATAACTCTTTTGTGGTGCCTAGCAAAGCTTGATATTTTCTTGCTTGATCTTGAGGAACTATTTGGCTCCAACAGTTGTGTATTTGAGGATTCCTCATGTGGAAATTGTTGTCCACCGATGACCTTTTCCTACAGAAGGCCTTTTTCAATTATCAGAGCCTTTTGGGCTACTTCTTCTCCATGACCTCGGGCAGTGCTTTCTGCTTCACAATATCTCTCAAACTCTGAAGGATTTGGAGAATCATCACTGTCTGGGTGCTCGCAGTTCTAGACTTCATCAAACTAGTCATCCAAGCCCACCTCTTGATAGATCCCATTAGTTTTTTTAATCTCCTACCTATAGATCTAGAAAGATTTAATCTTCTTGGGTTTCCATCCAAGTCTTGCCAATTGGCTATAAAGCAACTAGTTTATTACATGATTAGGGTTAGGCTTAGCCAATATATGATAGAAATTTAGCCAAGGAGGTCGGCCCATGTTGGAAGGTAAGTGCTCGAGGCCAATGTATAATTTCTCATCTCCTTCATTTGCATTCCTCTGAAGATCCCAAAATGGCCAAGGCTGGTAAGGGATTTTAATGCCTACCTCCACTAAATTACCCACTGGATTATATCACCATGTATCACCGATAAGCACCATTCTGAGATGGCCCAATTTGGAAAACAATACCTCAACACTATTAACCTTCAAACTCTTTTTCTTAACCAAGGTTACAAAACCAAAAGAAACTGGTAGCACCAAGTAGGAATTCAAATGTTTACCCCCCTAGTAATCACTTTCAATGTTGCATAGCTACCTGAGGGCTTCCAAGGCTAGCACCCTATCAGAAACAAAATGTGGGAGCCAGAAAGGCTCCCAGACGAAACCATGCATACGGAGCATTGTAAATTTTGAACTAAAAAAACAATCACAAGGCAACATCGGACCCATCATCCATGATATTTGATTTTGTGTCAAGTTCATGGACCCTTGACCTCTCATTTGATCCAAATCTCTCAAAGTCGAAGCTAGGAATGCATATGAAAATGTGCAATAATCAAAGGTTTTTGAAAGGAACGAAGTCCAAGTCAAAACTAGTTTTCTAGCACCATTCTCATCAAATACTGCTAGGGGAATAAAATGTTGGAAATAATTAGGGTTCTGAAACAAAATCATATAGGCCAAGAAAGATGGATACCTAAACTTGGAGCTTGGCTCGAATCCCTTCAACTATTGACACATTCCTTCTATAATGGCTTTTGCAAAGTCCATTAATGGAGGCACTTTATTCCATTTTAGCATGAAGCCTATGCTCATTTGGAAATTTGAGACTTCCTTGTTTGTATCTAATCCACATATCAACGCCAACATGGAGAAAACGGAAGCCGTACTTGCTTTGAAAGTAGCTAGCTTAAGAGGAAAGATAGGTGGAACTAAGTAATATGTTGGCTTCTTAGTCTCGGCATTGAAAAGTTGTTGCACCACTTTAAATCCTCACCAAGCCCTCTATAATTTGGAAATATTGAAATCTTCAACACCCTCGAGACCATTAAGAAGGACACACAACATGTCTTGGAGAGCCTGATGAACGTTCACCACTCTGAAATCATAGCCGTTTACAACTCCTAACTCAGCATGAAAATTTTTGGCATAGGAAGCCATAATTTGTGAAAAATAGTGTACCAAAGGAACCATATATTGAGGAAGACCGAAATTCCATAGCCACTCATAAAAAGGCTCACTGAGATTCTTCATTTTCTCACATGTGGCTTCTCTTAGACTTAGGATTCTGGGATAGCTCTAGATCTCAAACATTATCCCAATCCTCTGTAACTAAAACTTGGTTCTTGGGAAAAATTGTGTTTAACAATTTTTGGTCTAGTGGTTGAGTGTGAGGCCACAAAGGCTTAGCTAGAATACCTAGGGTTGCAAAAGAAATCCACCCATAAATGTCCATGCAAGGCACCTACATTCTTCTTTCTTTAATGTTGCCGACGACGATGACCCGGGTTGAGCTTTCTGCAATCTCAGCCATTTTCGCCTGTATTTTGCTTCTTGATTTTTTGAAAGTCCTCTTTGCAAATGACTAAGGTGGTTACACACTTTTCCAACCTTGCAAGATCAATTCCTTTTGCACGATGCTCTTAACTACCCTTTTAATTTTTGAAAATAACGGATTAGCAAGAGGACACGCTATCTTTCACATTAATTATGCCATGCACCACTAACCTTATAACTCATGCAAAGAGGCTGCGAACTCGCCAAAGGATTCCACATAACACTGGATATGATCCCATATATGACAGCTCTAGTTTTTCCTTGGAAAAGGTACTAGATCGATAGTGTCATATCTTTTTGCAAGCTTTTACATTTAATGATCACTTGATTGCGATGAGGCACATCAACCAATAACTTAATCAAAAGAGATTTTCTTTGATCTACCAGAACAAAGATATTTTTGTGGTGATAGCTAGCTCATTTTTCCTCCTCTGAAAAGGCTTAATTTGAACAACTTGAAATTGCATTTGCTTGTATTCAATATTTTGCATGCCACAATACATCTTGTCAGGAATCTCTCTCATACCACTTGCTTCTGACGTAAGCACACCTTGCCCGATTAGAGGATCCTCTTCCCGTCTATAAATAGACCCTTTGGCATTATGGAAATTCACATTTGCACTTAGCGATTTCTTAGCAACTAGCCTTAGGACAAAGTAAGTAGCTTCATTACTTAGCAAAAGTAGCAGTAGTTATGGAGACTCCCATTAGGCTTACATGTAAAAAGACTTAATCTGCCTATTTTGGAAAAATTAGGTGTAGGAATTTAAAAAGCATGACCGGCATGAAAAATATTTTGTATGTGAAAGCTATTAAGTGGGTTCTTGGGAAAGACTGTGTGGAGTATGAGGACCAATATAGGGTAAATACTAGCATTACCTCTCACTTTGTAGCTTCCTTGCTAGACATTGGTGTCTCCAAGAGGAAGGTTTTAAAGCTAACCAAGTAGGTGTTCCCCAAATGCTATCTGGAATGGTTGGAGGTCATCGTAGCAACTGCTGAGATTGGTCGCAAGATTTCATTTGCTCACAACCTGCGCCTCCTTGTTGAGGAAGGACCTGTGCCAACAAAGCCCTTTCTACATGGATTTGAGCTCGAAACCCATGAGGAACAACGCCATAAGGTCCGCGTCGCTTTCCACTTTTTGATGAGGATGCATAACATTGAGCCCTTCAACTAGGTGCAATGGTATGAGAATTTTGAAAGAATGATGTTCCCTCATTGTGTGCCACTTGCTGCTATTGCTGGTCCTTCAAATGCCTGAAGAAATGCCCTGAAGATCCCTTTTTCTCTTTTTGTATATGAGACACTTTCTGCAACACTTACCAATGATAATATATGTATTTTTGGAACATGGCCATGGGCCCTATAGCACTAATATGTATACAAATGTAAACATCTATATAATCAATACAATACATATATTTTCTATAACCTGGCCCGTTTCTTAAATTTATGTCATTTCATGTGTCAGTGTGGTTGTTGTTTTCTAATAAAACACTAAGAATGTACCAAAACTAACAAAGTAGGGAAAATACATACATATTTATGTATACCTGTAACGTCTAGAAAAATGCAAAAGAAACAGATCAGAGCAAACATGCAATGCGATCTAAAACTCTAAATGCAATCTAAGTTAAGCAACAAAGAACAAAGGAAAGCCAGAATGTAAATAAACTAAAACAATCTCACCTAATTATGTACGTAATTCCATGTATCATCTCGATTTCCCTTCTCCATTTTTTTGTTGTAGTATAATTGCCCTCAGATTTTGAAAGTTTGTGCAAGTATAGCCTATGATAGTGATTTAGCAAAACATTAAAGATTCAAGATAGTTGCTCCAAAAAGTCATAAGATTTCAAGAGAGATTGAAATGATGGACATATCAATTTATAGAAAATTGATAATTCAAACGATACGCCAGGATTGAAAGATCGACAGACGGTTGAGATCAAAATAGTAGACATGCATTATGATAACTATTAGTAGTGACATGAGTAACACAAATTAGAAATAGAAATAAAGATTAAATAAATGATTTAATCTTTGAGTTTGGTATTCAAAAACAAAAGAATAGTCTTTGCATGAAAAAGATAAAGATAGGATTAAAGCAACTCTTTGTTTGAATGCACACACAAGATTTAATTAATTAAATATGAATATTTAATTAATATGCATGTACACACAATTGAGTTAGCACTGGACGATTTAATGATTTGATGAAGAGATAACTCGAGAAAGCCACTCAGACATTAAATCAAGAGTTAACTGAGCGATTAAAATAGATCTTTGAGTCGAGTAAAAGTGCATACTTAGATAATTTGCACAATTATCTAAACATAGAGGAATGTGTTAAAATAGGATTTATGAATTAAATAATTCATTTAATTCAAGATTTGATATTTGAAGAATAATTAAATAAATAAGATATATTTAATTAAGTGATGAATGGATTAAATGAATAATTAAATAAATAAAAGGATTTATTTAATTATAGTTGAAGTATGATAAAGAGTAAATTAAATAAGAATTTATTTAATTTGACAGGAAGGATAAGGTTAATTAGTAACATAATTAAATAAAAAAGCGTTTATTTAATTAATCAGATAGAATAAAGAAAATGTGAATCAATTAAATAATTAAGATTATTTAATTAATAGAAGAATTAAAGTTAAAGTGAATTAATTAAATAATTAACATTATTTAATCATGACCATGGAAGAAATACGAATTATTAAGAATATTGAAGTCGCAGGCTTAAACCAGATTTCGGTGTCTACATTTTCCCCTCTTTGATACAATGTCATTTCAACGTTGTATCAAAGAAAATCAATTAAAATATGCCCCAATCATGCCCCGGTGTTAAATAGGTCAAGGTATGCCCCCTCGGGAAAATTGACAAATTTTTTAAAAATTCAGAAAAATTTGGAAATGATTCCGATTAGTCCATTGGATAGCCAAAAATGTAGTGGAGTTGACGAAGTTGAAGTTAGAAGTGGTATGGTCAGGTACGGGTCGATTGAAATTGGAAGCTGACATGACCAGTACAAAAGAATGCCACCAAAACCCTAGGTATAAATTGAAATTGGGGTAAAAACCAATTCATTTTAACCCACATAGCTTTGAGAATTGATATTTTGCTCTAGACCCACAGCGACAATGTCTCCTGTTCCGAACACCCACCATCAAGCATACAGGATCCAGACCTTCAAGCGGCCAGCCGATGCAGACCCCCCGGTATGTACCTTAAACTTGACTTTTGAAATTTATGATTTTTGCACCTTTGTATGCATTTAATTAAAATATTTCCTATGCGTCACTTTATTAAAAAGCCGCATGTGAGTGCACAATCAACACATTTGCATGCGGATCAACGCATGTGTAATAGCATGTAGATAGGTAGTGTAGGTTTTTTTGCGGTTCAACATATTTTTAGTTTAGTTCAATGCATTTGATAAAGAACAACACATTTGCATTTAAATTCCTCGTGCGTTTATTTTTCAACGCATTTGCATGTATTTTGACACACTTGTTATTCCATTTACACAGTTGCATATAATAGACGCATTTGTCATTTAGACACGCATATGCATTTTATTGTGATGTATTTGATAAATAATGATGCATATGTAAAATTTAACAATGCATATGATTTTCTGCTACGCATTTGAACAAGAATGACACATTTGCAAAATAAAGATGCATTTGAATAGCATTTGATTTTTTCATTTTGCACTAGGATAGATGTTTGATGATGCATAAGGCATGTATAATGCCATTGCAGGTTGTGTTAGACGCTGTATATACACGAGAGTCAATACCTATGAATTTTCACTTCTGAGACAGCTTGCGGAGTGTAGAGCAATAGTTTCTATGGCACTCGGAGACTTCGTCGTTTCACCTGCCTACTGGAGAGGCAACTGTGACTTTAGAGGACATTTACAGGATCCTGAGACTTCCCATCAGAGGCACGAGGGTGAGGTATGATACCCAGAGGGGTGTCGCTGAGATATGTAGATACTAGCCTCATGTCAATGTCAAACAGCTAAGGTTCGATCACTATGAGTTTAGATGGTGTACTAGCGTAGGGGTATAGGTGGCTAGACTGTTTAGTGTGTACATTGATATGTGGGATAGTGCTTCTTGACCATCGAGGTTATGGTTTTCATGTGTATTGGGGGGAGATGCTAGTAGGTATGCTAGAGCGATGAGAGGTATATGCGTTGCGGTACCATGCTCCTGATGGTATGGGCATGGGAACACATTGCTATCTTTCGTCCATCGGTGATAGTTGATTGGGCGGACTGTTTCACATGTCCACATCATAGAGTGTCATTTTCTAGATCATGTATTATGGCAGTTCAGAGAGGTACAGGATGTGCCAAGAGGATGGGACGAGTTTGCGAGGTCCTCACGAGAGATTCCCCTATGGGGTCCAGAGATTCTAGTAGCTACTACTGAGGTAGATATTGATGGATTGCAGATAGTTCCATGGGGATGGAGAGATGGTATGGCAAGACAAAGTACCACAGAGGCGTATGATCAGTGGTGGGCCATGCATAGGCTAATTCCCCTAACAGATCCAGATCAGCCAGCACTGATAGAGTGGTGAGGGATAGGACTGCGAGGCAGGTGTGGTAGAGGCAGAGGTCAGAGAGGTGGAGGGGTTCACACTAATGATGGAGATGATGGTGAAGGTGGTCGGCGAGGTGGTAGGAGACAGAGACGTGGATGCAGGGGATGAGGGCCACCATTGTCATCGATTCGTGAGGAGGGACTAGGAGAGGAGGATGTGGCCATGCCAGATATTAGCAGAGGTGGGGAGGAGGTGCATGTTGAGATCAATGGAGAGGAGGAGCATCCCGCTGAGGAGGTCGTTCTAGAGGGTCATGCAGAGGAGGAGGAAGACAGAGAGAAGGCAGAGATTGATGCCCTAGGCTTGTTGGGTGCCTATCAAGATGATGATGAGGAGGATGATGATCATGAGTGGGAGATCCAAGACAAGATTTTGGAGGATTTGGAGGATGAGGATGATGGTGTATCGAGGGTGAGATAGGTTGATATAGAGGCAATTGATTCTGAAACTGCTACACTTCGAGCCCAGATTACATCCTTGGAGGAGAAAATGAGGGCGATAATGTCTGAGAGGGATTTGGTATAGATGGAGAGGGACATGGCCATCATGGACAGAGATCAAGCCATAGCTCAAAGGCATGAGACTGAGTAGAGATTCACAGAGATTAGAGCCTTGTGTACTGGGCTAGCAACTACATTTTCCAGAGAGTTAGTCAGAGCTGGAGAGAGGGCCACCTATTATAGGGATTTATATGAGACAACAGTTCCTCCAAAGAGACAGGCTCTAGGTTTTTCAGAGGCGCGTAGTGAGAGGTCTCAGAATAGGACCCACTCTAGAACAGTTAGCACAGAGGGTGTTGAGCAGCCACGCAGATCTAGTCCATATGATAGGCCCCACTCAGGTTACAGGTCATCGGGTTCCCAACATCAATCATCCACACACTCTACCCATGATAGCAGTGGTAGTTCAGGATAGGGACACTTCTTGATATGTACCAAGACATTGTATTATGATTATATAGCCTACAGGCTTCCATATTTATTGATACATTATGACATTTTGATATGACACTTTTGAGGGATATATATATATATATGATTTTGGCAGTGATACTCATTATATGCATTTCTATTTATTGATCATGTAGTTATTTATTTGTACATGTTATGTTTATATGAGATGCCTATGTGATGGATGATCATATCTACTTTATGATGTGCTTATGCAGCCTATAATGTGATGTTGATTCTATGTGATGTATGCATTTATAGTTATGAGATGCAATATGTTGTTATACGTACAATGCTTTCTACATGTGATGCCATACAAATGTAATGTGATGCATGTATTTACATTTGTTATGTACATGGGATGCTTATGATATGTAATCTATGATGGGAAATGTCTATGATGCCATGATGTCCTAGATATGATAAATGCCTATATGTTTGTATTTTTCTAACATGTATGTGTATGCAGGATGACTTATATTGTTGTGTCACAAGACTTCGTCATCATGCAAGAAAGAAGAATTGTTAGTGCGGAAAGAAATATTGAGAGATAATAAAAGAAATGAGATGGATATTAGTATTAGCAATCTTCAATGTTTTGTTGTATCACAAAAGGTGTTGCACTTTATCATCATTGGGTGGGACTAATACAAATGGAGAAAAACACCATGAAATGACATAGATCAAGGTGTGCAAAGTCATCCACTTGTTAACAATAGACAGTCGTAGACAAGGATTGTCGTTAACTCATACTAAGGGCACAAGTTGCCCTAGTATTTTTGTCAAGACAAACCACATACAACAAACAAAATAAAAGATGGGTCATGAGATGTCATCACTCCTCTAAATCCTTCATGGGACATCCTTAAGGAAACTAGTAACATGACTCAAAATCCAAAGTTAAAAGACAGTAGACAGACAACAGTCAAAGAAAATAGAATTCTGATACATCGTTGCTTCTCTAAATCCTTCATGGGACATCTTTGAGAAAGCTAGTAACATAATTCCCATCATAAAGTTGAATAAAAAGATAAGATAAATAAATCAGAAAGTCAAAAAGCCAATAGAATATTTGCCAAAACTTGAACTGTTTGTTTGATTCATTTTGATTGATAGAAGGATAAGACTTTGAGTCTGGTTTCGATGTTATGACTATTTGTATTAGGCATGACTAAGCCTGGTTTCAAAAAGACATGTATCATATAAGACTTTGAGTCAGATGTCGTTGATGTGATAACATGTGTAAGGCTATGTTTGATTGTTTGAGGATGTCGATTATGCAGGAAGGACTCATCCTGTATAAGACATAGATTGTTTTGCTAATATTAGTATTTAGGAAGGGCTCATCCTAAATAAGACCCAGGTTGATTGTTTTGATGATGTCTGTTTCCAAGAAGGACTCATCCTATAGTAGACATTAGTTGATTTGTTTTGATTGTTTCGTTTGGAAAGTTGTTTGATTTGACTTAGAGACATTGCTGACTTGTTCACCAGATTGATGCATGACTTGATATGATGTGTGGAGAATTGACTGTGTGTGACGAAAAACCCTAAAGGACTGACCTAGTGCGGCCTTGAGGGCTCATCGTTTGATGGCCTTGCCTACGTTATACACGTAGAGACCTCTTAGTTGAACTTGAATTTGATTGACAAGATTGAATACAAATAGAAGACGTGTGTGATAGTGAATGTGACAAACCCTAATGGACTGACCTAGTGTGGCCTCGGGGGCTCATCAATTAATGGCCTTGCCTACGTTATACACGCAAAGACCTCGTAGTTCGACATGACCAATGACCTTTTCATATAGACATATGGATTGAGTTATGATTTTATACAGACAAACCTAAAAGGACTAAGCTAATTCCTCGGGGGCACATCGACAGATGGCCTTGCCTACATCTATTCATAGAGGCAATGTAGTTTGACAAACGGAAAAGACTGACAAGTGCGACTGACTCTGACTCTATTTTTGAATTTTTGACATGTTTTGATTTTTTTGTCTTTTTGAAGTTTTTTGATGTTTTTGTGTTTTTCTCAGGTCCTTTTGTGATGTTTTTGGATTTTTCTCATGGTTTTTTTGTCTTCAGCACAACTTATGTAAGAACCGATATGACACACATCAAGTGTTTTCCCCTAGTCGAGTATAAGACCAATTGATTATGAATAGGGTAAAATGGGGGATATGAAATGCAATCGATGCCAATCATTCCAAGTTATGGGAAAGACTACCACTTATTACGAATGGTATATACAAGCGATGGATGGGAAAAATAAGGGATATGTACAGGGATAGGTAGTATGTATAGGGAATAGGTACTATAGACAAGGATAGGGTGTATGTACAGGGACAAGAACTATGTGCAGGGAATGCCAAATTAGAATAATAGTAGACAAAGGAGCAAAGTCAACTACACATGGCACCTGTTTTCCAAGTTTTCACCATGGTATTTATCTAAAGTGCCACCGAAGTGGTTTTCACTATTGGACGAATTATTTGTCTTTACTATTTTCTGGATTATCTAATTTTTTTGGTGTTACCAAGACACCTATTTGCTAGGTTTTCACCTTGGTAACGATTTTTTTTATTTATGATATTTTTTTTTTTGTATTTTTGCTAATTAAGACAAGGCCCTCAGAAGCTATGCGTAGAACTTCTTCAGATGAAGACTATTGATTGGCGAGGATAATGGTTCCCCTTCAGGAGTAGAAAGTTGATACGCTCTTGATCCAAAGGCTTTTGTAACAATATAAGGTCATAACCAGTTTGGTTCAAACTTTCCTAGTTTTTCTCTTTCTGCTTGATTCATCAGGTTCTCCATTAAAACTAGGTCACCAATGTCAAAGTTTTTGTTCAAGACTTTCTTGTTATAGCTAAGATGAGGGAGATTCTGATATGCTTGGAGATGGTCTAGTTCCTTTTGTCTGCGCTCATCCAAGAATTCTAGCTCATGGAGTCTCGATACTCGGTACTCTTCATCATCAATGTGACCTTTCAAGGATACCCTCAGGGAAGGAATCTCAACCTCAATAGGAAGAATGGCTTCAGAACCAAATACTAGTGAATAGGGAGTGGTGCTAGTGGGAGTACGGATACTTGTGCGATAAGCCCATAAGGTGGGATTAAGCTATAAATTCCAATCATGGCTAACATCATTGACAGTATTTTTGAGGATTCTAATGATGGTTTTGTTAGATGCCTTTGCTTGGCCGTTACCTTGTGGGTAGTATGGAGTGGAAAAGTGATGTTGAATATGAAATTCATCACAAAGATGGCAAACTTCTTGATTCTTAAACAGGTGGCCATTATCAGTGATTATAGACTGAGGGACACCATACCGACAGATGATATAGTTTAGGATAAACTTAGAGATCTGTGTGTTGGTAATGTATATCATAGGAATAGCTTCGATCCACTTCGTAAAATACTCAGTGGTAGTGATAATGAATTTGTGGCCATTGGATGATGTGGGATGGATCTTACCTATGAGGTCGAGTCAACATTGGGTGAAGGGCCATGGTGACATTACAAGACAGAGTTCCTGTGTTGGTGCATGTATCAAGTCTCCATTAACTGGGCATTGATGACATTTCTTTACAAAGACATATGAGTCCTTTTCCATAGTAGGCCAATAATAACCCAATCTCATAATATTTTTGGCTAAGGTAGGACCGCTAGAATGGGAACCACATATACCCTCATGCACCCCACGCAAGGTTGGTTGTGCTTTAGCAAAATCAAGACATCTCAATAGGGTATTATCTAAGGCACATCTATATAGGGTGTCTTCGACAATGGTATACTCGGATGACTTTCAAAGGAATGTCCTACATTGGTTGTTTGAGAGGCCAGTGGGTATGATTTCAGCATGAAGGTAGTCATAGATTTCTTTGTACCATGGGGAATCAGGACCAACAATCTCACATACCATCTCAGAATCTAGGATATCGTAGGCTGGGACCAAAAGCTGTTCTACCAAAAACTCAAACTTAGGCACATTGTTAGGAATGTCCAGAAGTGATGCAATTGTATCCATAACGTCTACTGCCCTGTTTAAAACATGAGGTATCTGATGAAATTCAACTTTGTCAAAGTACTCTTTAAAGCTATCAACCATGTGTTTGTATAGAGCAAGCTTCTTATCCTTAGTCTCATAATCATCATTTACCTGTCTGATTACTAACTGACAATCACCATATACCTGTAGGTTCTTAATTTTCCACTTAACTGCCATGCATAATCCTGTCACTAGAGCTTCATACTCTGCTATGTTGTTAGTACATGGGAATGCAATCCTGAATGTCTTAGGGATGGAATCGCCCTATGGTGTGATAAATAGTATACCAGCCCCTGAGCCATGATTTGTATGTGAGCCATCAAATTATAGTTTCCATGTTGTGTTTGTGTCGATGGTGAATATAAACTCATTAGGAAAGTTTGTGACTAATGGGTGAACTGCTTGTAGTGGTGCATTAGCTAATTGATCAGCAATGACTTGTCCTTTAATAGCCTTTCTTTCTACATACTAGATATCATAATCACTAAGTATCATAACCCATTTGGTCAGTCACCCTGTTAATGCTACTTTGCTGAGAAGATATTTCAAAGGATCTATTTTAGCAATCAACATTGTTTGTTGGTTTAGCATATAGTGCCTTAGTTTTTGGGTAGCAAATACTACTGCAAGACAGACACATTCAATGGTACTATAGTTGAGCTCATAGCCTACCAAAGTCTGACTAATATAATAGACAAACCTTTCAGTACCTTTGTCGTCATTCTGTGCAAGCAATGCTCCAAGTGATGAATGGGTTGCTGTAATATGAAGAATCAATGGTCACCCTTCAACAGGTGCCATTAAGACTGGTGGTGTGAGTAAATATTCCTTAATCAGTTGAAAAGCCTCTCCACACCTAGCTGTCCATGCAAAGGATACCCCTTTCTTAAGTAGATGTTGAAAAGGATGTGTCTTATCTGCTAGCTGCACTATAAATCTTCTGATGGATTGTAGTCTTCCTTGTAATGTCCTTAGTTGACTGAGATTAGTTGGTGGAGGCATGTATATGATTTCTTTTACCTTGGCTAGATCTACTTCAATGCCTCGTCTAGAAATGATATAGCCTAAAAGCTTTCCTGACTTGACTCCAAACATACATTTCTTGGGATTGAGCCTCACTTTATACTTCTCTAGCCTTTGAAATATCTTGTCTAAAACTTGTAAATGTTATGCCCTTGTCTTGGATTTAACTATAATATCATCAACATAATCCTCCATAAGAGTGTGTACTAGATCATGAAAGATGGTGGTCATGGCACGTTGATAGGTTGCTCTAGCATTTTTGAGTCCATAGGGCATAACATTTCAGCAATACGTTCCCCAAGGACAAGTGAAAGTTGTCTTAGTTTGGTCTTTAGTTGCAATTTTGATCTGATTATATCTTGAAAATCCATCCATAAGGGACAACATCTTATATCCTACTATTATGTCTAATATCATGTCGATGTTAGGCAAAGGGAATTCATCCTTAGAACAAGCCTTGTTGATATCTCTAAAATCAGTGCAGATACAGATGCACCTAGTTGGTTTAGTGAGTAAAGCAATCTGTGGATGCATTTTCCTCTATTTTTGTTTTATTGGTTTGAAACTTGGTTGTAAGGGAAAGTGATGTAGAATAAGTTCAGGATCCAACCCAGGCATTTTTGCATATCACCAGGAAAAAATTATTTGTCTCTCTACAAAGAAGTTGTGGAATTCTGGTTTCTCTTTTGTTGTCATTGACACTACAAAATAAACCAGTCAAGGATTATCTTTTGTGCCTATGTTGACTTATATTGATTCTTCAACAAGCATGGGTGAATTTTCCTATGCAACGGGGAGAATGTTCAAACCTCCACCCATAGTTTCCTTAGAGAGGTTTTCGCCTTCAGATACGTCCTTTATTTTTACTTTTTCATCATCTAGAGGTGCCTTTCAGTTTTCACCTAAAGACTCATCTTTTTTATCTTGTTTATTATTTTTCTCATTTTTGTGACTGGAGGGTTGAACGGATTCCCCAAAATATGCTTTGTTGTCCAAGTCAATGGTAAAACCAGCCTTGTGATCACCACTAGGCATTCCTTCTCATAATCCCACGAACTCGGCAATTGCTTCGTTATTCTCAAAAATGTCTAAGATGGGCATGTCTTGTTGGTCCCAATCAATGAGTTGGGGATAAACTAAGGGCATGCCATCATTAGAATTATCAAAGTTTAATGGGGTCAAGTTAAAGACTGAGTTGTTCATATGGTCACAAAAGTTTTGTACTCAGTCCTATTTTCTCTTAGGTTTAGATCTAGGTGGATTGAGAGGTGGGCCTAATGCCAAGGTTTGGTTATCTAAAATAGATGGATCAAGTTGCCAAGAGGTAGGATCAAGTGATTCCCAATAGTAGTGTTTAACCCATTGCTCTTTTGTCATATTCTTTTGTGGACAGGAATTCAATGGATTTGGTGAGGATCTTAACATTAAGTCAAGTTCCCCAAATAGCTTGTCAAGGTCCATGGAAGAGAGAGAGGATAGGGAATCCCACTCATAGTCATTGGAGTCAGGGGAGTCATAGTGATATTGGTCTGATGGTTCATGAGGTGTCTTAATATCTTCTAAAGCACTTACTTCCTCAATTAAGGGTGATGTGGTACTAGGATTTCCAATCTATATCGGTTGAAACCCAAGCCCTACGCCTTTTGGCCACTGAGAAACAAATATTGGTTCAACCCTCCTGTCTTGATTTAAGCCTAAACCACTTTGTCCATTATATCCCTTGCTTTGCATGATTGTGAAACCCCTTCCATATAGATCTGTAGGAATGTGAGCAAGTGAGAGAGGTTCTTCATCATCTTCTCTATATAGCTAGGAGGTGACATCCTCTGTATTTATGCCCTCTTTGCTTAATTCTCCCCATTTAGTGAAATTTTTTGTGGGAGGAACGTGTATAGTGACCATAGATTGTCTCCTATCTGATGTAGGTAAACCATGTGACTTAGGAGGAATCAAATGGCTAGCACAATAAGATGTCTTCATGTAATACTCTCCACAACCCTTGTCTTGGATCTCAACCCTAGGAGTGGTAGGAATTGAGGGTGAAATAGATGTTCGAGTGAGTGTGGATGGATCAACATAGGGAGATGGATTGGACGATGAAGCCTCTTGGTTTACTGGCACTTGGCGTTGGGGGATCTCTTTTATATTGGTGCAATATTGGAATGGATCTAGGTCACCATCTATAGTTATTTCAGTGCCATTGTAAGGGAATTTGAGACACTGATGATATGTGGAGGGGACTACCTTCATGGCATGAATCCATGGTCTACCTAGAATAAGGTTATAAGGAAGGGGGAGATCCAAGACCTGGAACTTTGTATCCATTACTGCAGGACTAATTCTGATAGGAAGCGTTACCACCCCTTTTGATTTTCATTCCTCATCATCATAAGCTTTAATGACAATAATTTTGGTTGTATCTATGCACGCTTTTGAGAAACCTAATGCCTTAATCAATTTTAAAGTGCACATATTTAACCCTGCTCCTCCGTCTACCAAAAATCATCTAACTTTGGTGTCATCAACAAGGACTTCTAGATGTAAAGGGCCATTATGGTTCATCTTTTCAGTTGCATAGTCTTGTTCAAAAAATGTGGCATGATGATTATTGGTCAAGTAGCCCACCATTTCCTAGAAATGATTGACATCAATGTCATTTGGGATAGTGGTGTTTTGTAAAGCTTTATCCAAGATAGATCAATGCTCAGGGGAAATACACAATAGTTCCAAGATTGAGATTTGGGCTGGGGTCTTCCCCAACTGGTCAAATAGGTTATATTGTGACTTGGAAGGTTGTGGTGTTTGCTGCAATGGAGGGAATTGGATAGTGATCTTAGTACGATGAGTATTGACCACACACTGGAGATTTGTATTGATAGTAATGGTATTGATATCCTCATCGGCGGTGCAGAGGTGATGAATGGTTTTGCCACTATTATAATCATGCTTGATACTTGAATAGTTGGGTGACATATTGGTCTTAGTACTCAAAATGGGAACAGTTCATTTCCCATGGTCATGTAGTGGATCAAAAAAGACTTGATGATCAGTGTTTGATGACTTTGGTTTTTGTCCACTAACTTCAATTATTCTCCTTTCGACAAGATCCTGTATGATATTTTTCAGTTGGAAAAAATTCTGTAGGTTATGTCCCTTAGTTTTATGACAATCACAAAAGGCATTGTCATCCCACCAAACTAGTTTAAATTGTCTTGGATCATATTGTCTTGGCTCTTGCAGCTGTATAAGGTTATGTTGTAACAGTTGCTTGAATACGAACTCTATGGGTTCCCCTAAGGGAGTGAACTCACATTTTTTAAACCTCCTTTGTTGTTGCGAATGTTGAGAATTTTGGACCATGTTGGGAGGTTGATTGAAATCATTAAGCATGTTGGTAGAAGTGTGAGGTCCTTGTAATGTGATGATTGGTCCTGCTTGTATAGTTTTAGCATCAACTACCCCATCATTAGTGACGTTTTTGTTGCGAGACCAAAATTTGTTTCTGTCATTGGGGGTGTTTTGCACAATTAGATTTCTATTGGATGTTGATGTCTTAGGTTCTCCTTTTTCAATGAGATCCTTTTCTATTATAACCCGCTTTCCACTAGTTCCGAGAAAGATGTACAACAATGTACCCTTAAGTTACTCCTTTAGTTTTGCATGATGGTTTTCCTGGAACATAGTAACTTTTTTTTTTCAGGTATCTCGACAGGACACCAGCTAGCTATAGTCCTCCATCTCTGGAAGAAAGCAATAAATGTTTCGCCTTCGTCTTGTGTTGTGTGACACAAGGTTGCTATATTTATCTCATGGTATATGTTGAAGGATAATTTCTCAACAAACTTCTCAGCCAATTCACCCCAAGATTTGATGCCATAGTCTAGACCTAAATACCACTCAAGTGCAATTCCTACAAGACTTCTTGGAAATAGTCTCATAAGCGATGTATATGCATATGGTAGAAAATTACCTTATATGTTCTATCATATTTCGTTTGCCATTGTACTTAGGGAGATTCAGTATGACATACCCGTGAGGGAAAGGAGTCATGTACAATGATCTATCAAAGGGAAATGGGAATATGTCCTTTGTTGAAAAGGATTTCTTAGTTGACACCGCCATGTTGTCCATTTGTGTTTGCAAGACATCAACCTGGGTTAAGGATGTGTTGGATGGATAATGCGGGTCCATGTAGGTATTCTAAAACCCTAGGTATTATGATGGGTTTCGATTGAATGTCGGTATTTGAGGTGGGTTTGGATTCAAAATGTTAGTAAACGTGTTCTGGTCTAGAATCTGCCTAAATTGGTGTTGACATGGGATCTATGTGAATGGATTTTGAGTACCGCTCTGGGAGGAGGGATTCTAATTCAAAATCTATGTAAATTGTTGTTGACTTGAAATATGGGAGAATGGATTTTGATTCAGAATCTATGTGAATGGGTTGTGACTTGGAGTCTGTGTGAATGGATTATGACTATCGATCTGAGAGAACAAATTCTGATTTGGAATCTGTGTGAATGCATTCTAATTGTCGAATTGGGAAGATGGATTCTGATTGCCATAATAGAATGAGGGAATGCCTCTTGTTTGTGTAATCTATGGTATAGTACCAGTGGTTTGAACACTAGGTATGGTCGTTGACTGAGATATGGTACCTATGACGTGAACACTAGGTATGTCTATTAACTGTGGTATGGTACTCGTGACACTAACATTTGGTGTATAAGTTGATGTTTTATATCTTTTACTCCCAACAAGAGGACCGAAGGGAGTGGATGATAATTCCCCCACAGTGAAATTAAATGTTGATGTCATGCCAGATGTACCAAATGGAGATGTATGGACTGTCATACTCTGTGTAGGTATGCCAGATGGTATGGTTGTATTTACCTGAGGTATAGTAGTACTGGAAATCGTTGTATTTGTCCCTTGTGTAAGTTGAGTTTGTAAGGTGCTAATATTGAATCCTATAGGTAAGGTAGCACCTTCAGCTAGAAATTTGGCTAAGTATCCTTGACAATCGTTTGCTAGGTACTCATCTACAAAAGAGGCAAACTCAGGATCATGTGTTGCATCCTCTATGTCTTCTACTATAATGTGTCCTTGAGTGTTTCTAGTGGTGAATTTTTCTAATAAAGTCCTGTGAGGTCTTGTAGAGAATGGATTGATGAATTCGTTTGGGTTCAACATATTTTCTCTCTTTTCTCTTAGAACTAGGTTCAACCATGTAAGATAAGCTCAATATGCAAGGAATGCAAAACTACGTCTATGGACAGTATGACACTAGTCTATGTTTTTGGGATTTTCTGAATGAAAAATAGGGAATGTTCTAGGATGATGCTAGTCTAATATGACAATATCTAAAGATGCAAAGTCTAAGCAAAGCTTCTAAGGTAATCAATTTTGTAAACCTGAGACGGGGGTACCAACTACCTAAACTCTAACTAAGGCGTCAATTTAGTTAAGTCAAGGAACCAATGTAGGATGAGGATTAAAGACAAGTTGAGTTTCCTAACTAGGCTAATGAGCTAGGAGGACTCTCTATAAGACAAAGGTTAAGATGATAGGACTAGGTTCAATGATAGATTTCATTGATGCTATGATTTTTCTAAAGTGTAGATGGTGGACCTATCCTAAAGTTTGTAAAAATGATCTTCCTAGAAGTTTAAATCTAAAGGCAATATGTACTCAAAGATGAAAGTAAAACTCAGAATTGGAATGACTATAATAATGATCAAATGATACCTAAAGGATGCAAGATTGAGAAAATCGTTTCAAGTTTCTGTTCAAGGACTAGTTTAAGATAGATCAAAGACTGGTATGACAGTGTTGACTGGAAAGTGACTGTGAATCCTGGTTTTCTAATAATCTAGCAAGTGTCATAGAATTTATCAAATGCGGTTATGTTTCACAGTTGTAGTTTTCTGTCAATCAGTTACATGTTTCTGGTAAAGTTCAGTGTCAGAATCTGGAAAATGCAGTTAATTTTCTCACAGATGCGACTCATAATGATAGTTGTGACTCAGTGTAATAGATGCAGTTTTCCTAAACTTACACACAAGTAAAATTTCTGCAATAGTGTCAAATGCATCGTTTGATACTGCAGTTGCGGCTCACCTTGTTAGATGCATCACAAAATATCGCAAGTGAGGTTTTCTAAGACAAATGTGGTTTTCGATAGAGAAAATGCTAGCTAATCTGGTAGATGCGACTCTAAGGTAAAGAGATGCGACTTGACAGGACAATTACGACTTTCTGGTGAACAGTTGCAACTCTATTGTATTTTTAGTGAATTGATATATAAAAATGACACTATTTTCTGTGATCAAGTTCTAGAAAACAAAGACAATCATAAGACAAAGTGTTTTTAGTTTGATGTTGGACTCAAAGATCGTGTAATTTGACAATAGAAAAGTGTAATCCTAATAGGCCAATAGGCCAAGGGTTTGTATACTTGGTATAGCCCATCGATATACCTCAGATTGGTGCTAAACACCTTTCCTTCTCGAGAGTGGATAGCTTAGAATTTTGGTGGAATTGGATCCCCTCCACAGCTCATTAACGTCATTCAAGCACACCAACTTTAGATTCTTGGGTAGTGACTTCCCAAGAACTTCTATCTCTTCTAAAGGGGGTCAGTAGTGAGTGTCTTCGGACATGATACTGTACCCTACAATATACCAAGCAATGGCTAAAAAATGGTTGGTTTAGTATGGGAATTCCATTTGTAGGGCATGATTCATGCGGCAAGAGTCCCCTTTTGGATCCATCTCGTCAGAACCATACGTGTGATTCTTGGGCTTTCCCCAAGAATCCACTTTTATATACCGGTTGGAAGTCCCTTGGGTTCAGGGTGCTACCGGTCTAAGTCATCCTAGGGTGAGTACTTTTTCCCACCAGAATAGGCCCAAGTTCTAGGGTTGGTAACCGTTTCACTTACACCCAGGATCACACGGATGCGCAAGGGGAGAGGATACTTCGATGTATGAAATCGTGAGGGTAATTACACAGTTGTGCTTTCACACTAAACACGGTAGACACTTGTTAATTGTAATCCAAATGAAAGATTTGCTACACTACCAAACAATCTGTTTCAAAAATTTAACTAGGGTCTTTGGCATGCATTCTGCAGAAAGATTCATTAGTATTTTTCAGTATTGTCTTTGTCAATTGTCCTGCAAAAACTCGTTAACTCCTCAAGACACGCGCTGAAAAAAAAAGATTCGTGAAAATTAAAAAATGAAAGGAAACTGTAAATTAAAATCCTAAAGCTAAAAAAATACCAGTTGGATGCATCGTTTTCTTTGTCAAATGCGTCGCAATATTTTACTAGTCAGTTGCGGCTCAGAAAATGGCATATGCATGCTTCCTTTTTAGATGCGTCATTTTTGTTCATAGATGCGGTCAGGAATGTCAATTGCGTCATTTTGTCAAGCTGATGCATTTCTGAATGTCAATTGCGGCATTTCGTCAAGCAGATGTGTCATTCCATACAAAAACCTGCAAAATGAAAGAAAAGTCTACGGATACGCGAAGATGGTGTCTTCACGTTGGGTTCACCAAATGTAACATCTAGAAATATGCAGAAGAAATAGATCAGAGCAAACATGAAATGCGATCTAAAACTCTAAATGCAATCTAAGTTAAGCAACAAAGAACAAAGGAAATCCATAACGTAAATAAACTAAAACAATCTCACCTAATTATGTACGTAATTCCATGTTTCATCTCGATTTCCCTTCTCCATTTTTTCGTTGTAGTATAATTGCCCTCAGATTTTGAAAGTTCATGCAAGTATAGCCTATGATAGTGATTTAGAAAAACATCAAAGATTCAAGATAGTTGCTCCAAAAAGTCATAAGTTTCGAGAGAGATTGAAATGATGAACGACATATCAATTTATAGAAAATAGATCATTTGAACAACAGGTTAGGATTGAAAGATCAACAAACAGTTGAGATCAAAAGAGTAGAAATGCATTATGATAACTATTAGTAGTTACATGAGTGACACAAATTAGAAATATAAATAAAGATTAAATAAATGATTTAATCTTTGAGTTTGGTATTCGAAAACAAAAGAATAGTTTTTGCATGACAAAGATAAAGATAAGATTAAAGCAACTCTTTGTTTGAATGCACATGTACAAGATTTAATTAATTAAATAGGAATATTTAATTAATATACATGTACATGCAATTGAGTTAGCATTGGACGATTTAATGATTTGACGAAGAGATAACTCGAGAAAGCCACTCAGACATTAAATCAAGAGTTAACTGAGCGATTAAAATAGATCTTTGAGTCGAGTAAAAGTAAATACTTAGATAATTTGCACAATTATCTAAACATAGAGGAATGTGTTAAAATAGGATTTATGAATTAAATAATTCATCTAATTCAAGATTTGATATTTGAAGAATAATTAAATAAATAAGATATATTTAATCAAGTGACGAATGGATTAAATGAATAATTAAATAAATAAAAGGATTTATTTAATTATAGTTGAAGTATGATAAAGAGTAAATTAAAAAGAAGAATAAGGTTAATTAGTAACATAATTAAATAAAAAGCGTTTATTTAATTAATCAGATAGAATAAAGAAAATGTGAATCAATTAAATAATTAAGATTATTTAATTAATAATTGACATTATTTAATCATGACCATGGAAGAAATACGAATTATTAAGAATATTGAAGTTGCAGGCTTAAACCAGATTTTAGTGTCTATAATACCCATAGCAAAAGCTAAATTAGTTGATTTTTTTGAGATGTATTCCATTCAATAGAATACCCAGAGCTTCACCCTCCATTGTTTCCAGTTCAAACGAATTGTGTTGCTTGCACTGAGTGATCTTGAATGGTCCTTCCTAGAGACTGTCAAACTTTCCAAGTTGACCAGGTTTCACTCCACACTCATTAAATTTTAGCCCCAAGTCTCCACATTGTAAACCTTGGTCAGACATTTTCTTGTCAAACCATTTCTTTACCACCTACTGGAAGTTAGTCATTGCCTCGAGAGCATGCTATCATTTCTCCTGAACCTCCAGTAATTCCACCAACCGCACCTCCATTGCTCTGTTTTGCTCAATTTCAAGGGACTTGAGCAATTGGATTGTAGGGATCTCCATGGAAATGGGTAACAGTGCCTCCTTCCCATAAACTATCTCGTAAGAAGATGTTTTCTATATTTTCTTAGGCGTGATGTGATCTGCCCATAGAGCTATACGAAGGTGTCGATGCCACTCCCTTTGGTTTTTTGAACCTATCCTCTTGATCAGTTGGATAAGATTCTTATTTGTAGATTTGGCGAGACCATTCCCCTATGGATAGTACTTGGAAGATGTCTTTAGGAAAACCCCATATTTTAGTGCAAATTGACTGATATTGGAGCCAAGAAAGGCTCTGGCATTGTCTAATATATATTTTTTGGTGGGCCAAACCTGGCTACCAATTCTTCTAGGAAGTTTACATTTCTGCTTTAGTTGGATTATTCAGAGGTAGAGCTTCATTCCACCTAGTGAAGTAGTCCGTTGTTGTAAGGATCCATTTATGTCCCACGGATAAAACCATTTTGATCATGCCAATGAAGTCGAGATCCCATTGAGCAAATGGTTCTTCCACAACAATTGGCTGGAGTGGCATGGCAACATTTTTCCTTTTTCAAACAAAAAAATGGCACTTGTTGCAAGATCTTACCAATGAATATGAGTCCTTGAATAATGTCGGCCAAAAATAGCCAGCGTGCATGATCTTGATTGTAGTAGTTTTTGCCAAAAAATTTCCTCCGACTGGGCCACTATGATACTCCTCTAGTATCTTTCTCATTTTTTCTTGTGTCACACACCTTAGCAAAACGCCATCAAAATTCCTCTTGAAAAGAACTCCCTCCAAGAGTACATAGGCATTACTTTGCAGTCGATAAAAATGTCTTTTAAAAGAGGGCAGGCCGACTGGGTACCTTCTCGTTTGCATGAAATTAATCCTGTCATCTAGCTAGTCGTCTTCAAAACTTTCCTCATTCAACAACATAGGTTTTGAGACTTCAACCTCGATCATTGCTTCACTGTTTCCAGCCAAATATTCACACAGTCCTTTCCCTTTGACAGTTCTGACTGGCTTGATTTCAATGTCATATTCTAGGATCTTGGTTATCCAGTTTTCCCACTCCTTAGTGATCTCACCCTCCATAATATATTCACACATGCTAGGGTGAGACACATGAAAAATCACCTTGTTACATGATATGAGGTGCCAGAACTTCTTTAGCCCCTTAACAATAGAAAAATCTTGCTTCTCCACAAAGTTGTACTTCACCTAGTAATATTTTAGGGTGTATGAATAGAAAGGAATGGGTAGTTCTTTCTTATCTTCATCGTCTTTCTGCATCAAGATAGTAGTGATACTAGTGCTACCACCAAAGACGTACATGAGGAAGTCCTTGGAAAAATCTAGGTTAACCAATACAGGAGCTGAAGAGATGGCTTCTTTAATATGTTTGAAATCTTTTCTAGCTTCTGTTATCCATTTGAAAACTTGGTCCTTCTTCAAAATCAATGTGATGGGTTGAACAATTCTTGCGAAGTCTAGTATGAACTGATTGATGAAGTTAACCTTGCCCAAGAAGGATTGAACTCCTTTTTTGTTGACAGGTATAGGGAGTTCCTTGATCTTTAGGGTCAATGGCTATGCCTTCTTTTGAGATGACATAACCCAACAACTTCCCTTGTGGAACCCCAAACAAACATTTCTTCAGGTTCAGAGAAATTTCAAACTCTTGGCACTTCTAGAAGACAAGCTCAAGATGATCAAAATGATCTTCAGCAAATTTTGAGAAAACTATCAGGTCATCTAGATAAATATGAATGATCTTATGTATCAAGTCCCTGAAAGCAATGTTCATAGCTCGTTGAAATGTGGCTCCAACATTTGAAAGCCCAAAGGGAATTTTAGCATAAGCATACGTTCCCCACTTGGTGGTAAATGTCGTTTTGTGTTAGTCCTCCTCTTTCACCCAAATTTGATTATATCTGGAGAAACCATCTAGCATTGAAAACATTTTAGAACTAGCAACTATTTGTAGAATCGCCTCCATGGAAGGAAGAGGGTAGTGGTCCCTTGGAGATGCTCTATTTAGGTCTCAAAAATCAACGCATAGTCATATATCACCATTCTTCTTCCGGACCGACACCAAGTTGGACACCTGAGTACTATGTTTTATTGAGAACACTATCTGAGATTCAGTCAACTTTTGTAATTCTTGAGCCATTAAAGACTTGATCTTTGGATTTACTGGCCTCTACTTTTGTTGCACGAGTTTTTCCTCCTCTAGTAGCTCAATGGTGTGTTGGATGATATCAGGATCATATCCCTGAAGATCATCATATGACCATGCTACCACATTTAGATACTTCTCACAAAAACCTTTCAACCTTTCTTTATTCTTCTATAAGACTCATTTTCCAACCTTAAGCTTCTTATCCTCTCGAATGCACAAATCAACGTAATCACCTTTATCAACTACAAGCTTTCTCTTGTCTTTTCTCACATCATTGGAATCAAACAGATTCTCAAGAGTAACCAAACCTCTGGGGAGCTTGTTAGACTTAAGCTGAACCACTTGATCTTCATAGGCCTCAGTGATCTTTGGCTATCATTGGTCGACAAACTCTTTGGACAACTAGAGAAATGTTGCAATACGAGCATCACTATCAAACACCTGCCAGTTTTAAACATTATCTAGGACTGCAGGCTGCACAATCACTCGCACTGAATTCTTGTTATCAATTAATTCAAAATCTAGCTCAAATTGGGATTTGATAGTTTCCATTCGGTCCACTTTGGAGTTTTTCTCTCTAGGTATGGCTTGGATGTTGAATGCCTCAAAGCCTTCAATCAGGTCCCAAACCCTATGTTGATATGATCGCATATGGACTTTCTTGTCAACTAATAGCCCTTGAACTTGGTTAACCACCAACTTTGAATCTCCAAACACCTGTACTTGCTTTGCGCACATTTGTTCAGCTAAACTCAAGTCATGGACAAGGCCCTCATACTCTGCTTCGTTGTTTGAGCAAGTGAACTGGAAATGGTATGACCTTAAGGTTATTTATTTGGATGAAGATACCAAACATATTCCAGTGTTGGCTCCTACTCTGCATCTTGCTTCGTCAAAGTGAAAGGTCCATAACTCTGAGGGCCCTTCACTTTCAAACTCCTTAGTCACTCGGGGCATAATCTAATCCTCCTCATGTATGATGTATGTCCCTAGCCCGGTTGCATGATAGTTTCCAAAAGGGTTTGAACTTATAAATTCATTCAGGAGAGCTTCTTCATTCTCAGTCTGGGAGCTGCTTACTTCCTCATCTTCTATAAGTTCAACATTGGACATCTCTTTCAAGGTAATGGAGGTATGCCCTGCCTCAAAATTGATCATGGCTTCATTGGCTACATGCTTAGAATGCAAAGGTTCTGCCAATATCTTCATTTTAGCTCCATGTTTGGTTCTTAATATCAGGTGCACCCAATCCAATGAGATGTAGCCTCCAATATTAGCAGTGAATTCCCAGGATAGACATATCCAAAACATAGTAGGGACGTCAATAAGCATAATGTCTCAGTTCACACTAATGCGGGGGCACGTAAACAATTTCATAGGAAATCCTTTGATTAACCCGACGGTTTCAACCTTGTTCCCATTGAGTTGCATAATTTCCTTCTTAAGGGGATCATATTCAAGTCCCAGAGCTTCAACTACTTGTTTGGGCATGACAGTGGTGCTAGCACTAGAGTCAACCAAAAATTATGTAGTAGCTTTTTACCAATAATAAGGGTTATATAAAAAGGCTTGGGTTTAGGCTTACCCTCTTTTCTGACTAGATTCTCCATTGGTTGATTCGCCAAAACTCTGTCTAGGCCTCGGTTGGCTATCTTGTCTTTTGAGGGTGGCTGAAGCATCTTCATGCTCTCTTCTCCCAATAATTCCTTCTATAATAGCAACTTTTTCTCTAGTATGGCCAGGATATCCCACAAGGAGACATTGGTAGAAGATTTCTTAAGTTGTTCCACCACATTGAATGGAATTTTTGGATGATGAGCTATGGTAGTTGGCTCCTTTTGTCTTGTAGCTAGAACATCTAGTTGTTTGGAAACTATTGGGGTCACTGGAGGAGCTTTCACTTTCAGAGGATATGAGCTCATGGCACCTAGAACAGTGGCTCCAAATGGCTATGGAACTGAAAATGCACTTGCTGATGGACTGGGCATCGGATTAGGTGCCCCTTTATTTTATGAGGTTGTGAATGAGTGTTGTAATCCAACTGAACTTGCAGTGCATGGGTTAGTGGAATGTCGTTCAGGAATGTCGACTCCTCTTCTTCCATCCAAGAAAAGAGCACTTGGTCCAGTGCTATGTCAAGCTCCGACTCTATAGACATTCTGTGTATCTGATCAATGAGAACTGCATTCTCCATCTGTTGAGAAGCATAAGGATGACTTCTAGAGTCAAGCATGATGAATTGAATATGTTGCTATGCTATCTTTTGTTGTAAATTCCCTCACGGGAAATTTTGGGGCATGTGTGCATCATTGCAAGGGAAGCACCATGGGTTAATCTCCTCGAAAAGATTATTTTTTCCTATTGTCAACTCCTTACTCATACTCGGATAGACAGTCTGCATCGACATAGTCACGGGTACCATCTGAGAGCTTTGTTGGGCTTGGGTATTACTGCAGGATTTATCCTGCCATTGATTCAGTTGAAAAGGAAGTTTCCCGCCTTGGTAATTTTGGTATGCAGGCTTCTGGTAGGAATACTATTGTTGCTTCATACTAGTTAACTCATTTTTCATGTTTCACAACATCTCTCTCATGTCGTTCATCTCAGCCGCCAGGGGGTTAGGCATTGTATCCATGCTCGACATCATTCCTGGGTACACATACATGGATTGGGGTCACGGGAGTGTTGGTTGAGGCTACCTCTTATTTTGCTGCAATCGACTTTGGGAACACTAGCATGATAGGTTGCGGTGCCAACTTCTTGGCAGCGATAAGATTGTTCTCCGTGGTAATGACAAGGCTATATACATTGAGCAAGGTATTCCTGCTAAGAGATTGTAGCATCACAAAGATGTTAGGATTTATAGACTTTAGATAGAACATGAAAGCTAAATCTGGAGGTGGCCAACTGTTGATAGGGACCCTTTGCCAAGTCAAATGAAACTGAGCATTGAAATCCATGAAAGCTTCATGAGGAGCTTGCTTTATAGTAGCCAATTGGTGATACAACGAAGATTTGTCGCCATTATTTGAGAAGTGCTCATAGAAAGGATTCTTGAGCTGATCCCAATTTACAATTGTATTAGCCTAAAGAGTGTGATACCACTCCAATGCCTTTCCTTTGAAAGAGGCGGCAAGCAACTGCAAAGCCACATTCTAGTTAGTAATTCCATGAACTAGGCATACGTCAGCCACATCTTGCAAGTGCTCCATTGGGTTTTTTGCATCGTCCCCAATGAATTTTGGGACAACCTTTAAAGCAAAAGTTGGGATTGGAGCCAAAAATACGGGTGGTACAGGGGCTATCAAAGGGCTACCAACATCTTGGGCTACAAAATTTCTAGGTGCCTATGCCATCTGTGCAAGGGGTGGGGGAGAAGTAGGAGGTGATGGAAGTGATGTATTAGCTTGTTGACCTCGTGCTTCAATTGAAACTAGCAATGGTACAAGCAGGCTAGGGGTTCTTGTGATTTGAAACCTAGTGATGGGCCTATGGCTCATACACTCTTTTGACTATCGGATGTTTCAGTTGGTCCCATCGGGCGTGCCGGAAAAAGAACTATTGACGCAAAAATTGTAGGGCAACGACCTTATGGGAAACTTAGCTGTTGGGGGACGTATGCGTAGAGCTAAGTGAACTCCAGGATTTTATTGAAGCCGAATCTTCATTTTTTAATGGGGGGAGAAAAGGGAGCAAGAAATTAACATAAAACAAACAAATCTACACTAAGGCGATGTGCCAGACCAGTGATGAAATACACAAGCATATTGTGGAAATAAAGGCTCAAACCATTATAAGTGTATATCAAATGAACGATTCCCAGCACTACAGACATAAGAACATAATTTTTTTTTGCATATTATAACCCTTATAGCATGAGAATAACACAAGAGTAGTAATATGATTTGTATTACACTAAGCTATATATAAAGATTACATAAGCTTGAAAAAGATGTCCATATATCTCAGAAATTGCTAGCACAGTCTAATGTTCGATCAAATAATTGAAAACAGAGAGGCCGAGGGATAATGACACAGTCTATAAGTCTAGCTTTAACAATAAAACACTATAGAGGCTAATTCCTAATGCTAAAAAAAAAATTGCTCATCTAACAACCACCAACAAATGAAGAAATGGCTACTTAAATTAGCTAGCCCACCGCCTAGAGGTTCCAACCAAAAAGATACTCCAGCGAAGCCATCAACAATAAAGATTTCTTAGTGCAAGCAATAAAAAAAAGGTTCACCAGCATCTGCACCAACAAAAAAGATGGAGGAACAACATCCCAACAGGTACATTCTAGGGAGATACAGGCCACAGAGTAGTAAAAAGGAGGACACATGGTGACAAAACAGAAGTCGTTGCAACCATTACCGAACAAAAAGAACTGGTGCTCGAATTAATGCCACATGGAAAGCTCCCAGTAGAAGAAGTTCCTATGCGGGTCCCAGTCGAACGAAAAGCAAACTGAGGCGATGCGTCACATAGTCAGAGCCCGACAAAAAGAAAATAAAGTGTCCTAAAGGAAAGCTCTAATATGACGACACGTGTTGGCAGCTAGAAAGATATGATAATTATTCAAAAGTGAAGTCACAAATAAAGAAAAACCACGAAGGAAAAGAGCGGTGCATGAATAATTATTCACACCTATCTCCATAGATATTCCAACATTGTAATTGCTCAAATCCCTCAAGATAGAGAAAAGCAACCCAATGGAGGTACAACTAGCCAAGTTGCTGGAAGTGCAAGAGAAATGATAAAATTCCCTAATAGCTATGTCCCACCGCCAACAGGTGGTTAAGAGATGGTTCAACAAGAAAGCTTCAAACCAAGGTCTAAAGTGTGGGGACCTAGTGCTAAAGTTTAATGAAAGAATTGTAAAGCCAGACCAACATGAGAAGTTTGATAGCCTCTAGGAGGGCCCATTTAAAATAATTCAGTGCAAAGAGCATAATGCATTTGAATTAGAAACCATGGAGCATGAACCATTGGGAATTCTGGCCAACAGGATTCATTTAAAATTATTCAATTAAATTTAGAACTATTCTGCCAATGTAAATGTGTGAATAATGTAATTATTTTTTCCCTTGTGTTTTTTGTTGGTTGGTCTTTCAATAATTATTTCTACAAGTGTGAGAAAGCAGAAGTGAGTGGAACCCATTATCACAATGTGCAGAGAAACATAAAAAGAACCCATGAAGCAGAGAAAAATGACACCCTTATGTATATGCAGAAAAAGAAAAGAAAACCCACATTGCAGAATAATAGGAAAAGGAGACAAAATATTTTAACATAAGCTATATTTCATTATATTTATATACTTCACTAAATACAATATCAAAATGGCCCAGAGGCCATGCTTTTAAAGTATATATCTATATTTCTTTTGTATCTTCTTTAGCTGGCTACTATAAAGCCTTTTCAGACATATATACAAAAAATAGACTAATAGGTATTAGTTTTAAAAGCATATAAAAGGAAATTTTCAGTCATGGGTGTGAGCAACAGAAATGGAGGCATCGATGGCAACATCTATAATATCTTCATCATTAGGGGCAACATCTTCATCAGCAGTGACAATTTCTATAGGAGCAATGGCAAATGGTAGAGGGAACACTAGGTTCCTGATGTCCGTGTACAATTCGATATCATAAAACAGTGCCATGTTGTACAAGAAGAACATGAAATGGCATGCACGGGTGACCCTCTGGAAATGTTCTTGCAAATGAATATAGAAGCCACTCAGGAATGACATCCATGGCACGACTACTTCTTCCTCAATGTATTTTCAGAGGTCGCTTGTCGTTGGAAAGCCTATCCCAAATGCAGCATTGGCCACCACCTCTCTGAGGCTACCCAGATATTTCTTTGGAAATATTTCAATTACCAAGCACAAAACCAATGGCTTGGGAACTGCAATGTCAAGCATGGACACCAAAAAATGAGAGCACATGTCAGTGTTAACTCTATACCTATCCTCATAGACAAGGTAATCCCTCCCCATAACCCATTTCATCGCTATGATGGCTAGTAAATGCTTATTCTTGGTCATCCGTTTGAGGTGCCTAGTTGAAATTTTGCCAAGAAAAGCCAACTGGGATTTGTTGTAGACTAACCTAATTGGGGTGTTTATGGTGACAAGCTCTGTACAACTGTCTGACAAAATTTCTATGCAAATTTACTAAGTCTAAGCTCTATTCAAATTCTACGCAACTACAAACATTGAATGCTAAGCCAATCATCTAATACCAATTCTACTAAAAATTGCTAAGTGTGCTTTGACTATTTGCCTAAGTGCGTATTTATAGAAATGGCTAGGATAGGTGTGGTAATTTTCATACCATAAGCATGAGGTTAATCAAGTACTATCTCAAAAATTTCACCAAGGCTCGCTCAATTATCCCACCCAATTGCATCTACTAGGTATGATTTGCTACGTGCAGGATTAGTGAAAGATAATTAATAAGCATAAGCTGGTGGCAGTCTCTAGCAGTAGTTCATACGACTAAATGATGAGGTTTCATTCTGCAGGTGTTTCTCAAACTCCAAAAAGGAACACAAATCTTTGGGTATGTGTAGGATCATGGTGGGCCAAAAAGTGGCAATATTATGGGTATTTGTAGGGTATGTGGCTGACAACTTTTTTTTACCCAAAATTGATGAAACAAAAAGGGTTTTTAGAGGAGATTCTCAGATTTCCACCAATATAAATTATGAATTAATTTTAATTTAATAAATAATTATTATTCATTTTCTATTATAATTACAACTAAAGTCCTAATCGATAGGCTGATTGAAAAACATTTATAACTTTCAAATGGTATCACATTTTTTGAATCCGAAACATGCGTCACATTCTATGCTTCACATAATATAGGATTAAAAAAAGAAAATTTAAATTTCATGAATTTTGACCAAGTTAAGGTGGTTAGACATACATTTTTATATTTTTAAAAGTTGTAATAAAAATAATTAATTATTTACTTGGAAAAAAAATTATAAAAAATATGCATCACATCTGGAAATGAGTCCTATACTTATATATAAAATCTTATAAAAAACATTATCATTTTATTATGGTTAGGGTGGTCTGCACCTACTTCTTTATTTTTCCCTAAAATTTAAGTACTACCGCATTGAAATTTCAAATTTTCACCAAATAGATTTTTTTTTTAATAAACCTAGTAGTTTAGAAACTACATTCAATTTTCTACAGATTCTATTATTTCATATTTTTGAAATAATATAGATAAATTATTCAAATTTTTATGTCAAGTTGCCTAACACTGATTTTTCTAAATTTTTTGCCACTTAAGGGTCTGTTTTTTCCATGATGATCCTGCACATACCCCTTTTCAGGTGCTTATTGCATATTTGGGCCTAATCATTCCATTTAGGATATTAATTTCCACAACATGCAAATGTCTAAGCTTCCTTCAAATTGTCTGCTCAAGTTCCAAGAAAATCATGCCAGAGTACATCATTGCCAAGGTTCATTATGAATTCTTATCATTTCAAAATGGAAAGCAATTCACTTCGCGCTGGAAAATAACTGGCAGTAAATGCTGAATTCAATGCATGTAGGTGAGCATTATTGGCCACCCCAAGAAAGAAATAGCTAAGTATTGCATGCAAAAGGTTTATGTTGTGAATGATTTAAAAAAAATGCTACCTAGAGCAAAAGAAATTTTAAGCAAAACCAGAGCCGAGGTAAGTTACAAAAAAATTAAGCTAAGAAAAAATCTCTAGCAAACAAAAATGGTAGAGAGTTCTCAAAAAAAGGCATGAGTAGAGGCCCAAGGAGAAGAAATGTAGAGCTTGTTTGATGATATGCATAGAGCATCAACTGTCTATGTCTTTGAAAACATTTCTTATGCTTCACCTAGTATACCAAAGAAGCTAGAATGGGTATATACGTGGGTCTCGGAGAAGCCCAAAAATTACAAGGATCAGAGTTGAATCAAGGAGGAATGGGATAATATTCATGATACCATCCTTGCAAAAAACCCCAAGAATTTGAGGGAGGCAACTTGTGAAAGAATGAAGAGATTCATTGACCAGGAGTCATTGTCGCAAAAGCTATGGTACAATGGGCTCCCATAGTATATGGTATTGTTTGTTCACTATTTCCTAGAACTAGTCAATGCATCCATTGAACATTTCAACTTGAGTACCAACACCATTGAGGGCCAAAGATTATAATTCAATATCTTCCCAAAAGCTATCTGGAATAAGTTGTGCATCCCTAATCGTGACTCTAGACCAAAAGAGGTAGAGACATTCAACCCAACGAAGAGAGATACAATATGGGGAGGCATGAAAAAGGTTCTAGAATTTTATAACAAAGAAACCAAAAGGCCTAAGGAAGATCATCAAAAGCCACCAAAGATTCTAGCGATGCTCATCGCCTTCCTCGTAGACATGCAGGATGCATTCTCAATGTTGGCATTTGTTTGTGGCCTGGACACCGACCAGGATGTGTACAAATTTTAGTTGGGTCTAAGATTTTAGTTCCATAGGCAACATTCCCTTTTCTAGTATGATTTTGCATAATTCCTTGTTGATGAGATGATAGGGAAAATCAGGGACTACCCAATGCAATGGAAGTTCAGGTTTCCTTCGTTCCTCGCCCACATGTTTTTGCACTAGAACCTTGATATCTTTAAGAAATATATGAGGTTGTCTATTTTTAATGAATCGGGTAAAAGAAGGCGAACTTCTATATGGACTCCTCTCCTCTCCTCTACATATGACTATTATGCATTTTCAAATTATTACTTGACTCCAATTTTGTAAGATTTGAAAGGGGATGATGGTTTCGATTGGCTCACCAAGAGAAAACAATATATATGTAGAAATTCACTCCCAAATGTGACTAGTTTGTCAAAGTGGATTTCACATTCATCCGGATGCATTGTTTCACCAAAGAACCATTTTTCCTTCCAGCATGTGTCACAAATCGGGTGCTAGCCCTCAAAATGTTATGGAAAGTATCCCTTATTGACTACAAATTTTGCAGAGGGAAAGCCAAGAAGAGGGGATTCTTCGGTTGCCCACAAACTTTCAAAATGCTGGTCATGAACAAGAAATAGAAACACAAGTTGTTGGAAGATAAGTTGGCTCATCTTGGGTTGGTAATGATTTATGATAACTGGGATTACAACCCCGAAAATGATGCATCGAATGAATTTGTCAAGGTAACACATAGCCCGCAACATTACTAGGAAAAGAGGTGGAACCCATTGAAAGATCTGGATGACCTACTAGTTGATTTGATTCACATTCCTACCAAAGAAAATAGGCCGCCATGGCACAAGTTTGACTTCCCCACGATGGTGTATGATGAGAAGCACAAAATAGGAGCCAACCTTTGGAGCAAGTTGTTAAGAACAGAAGGTTGGAGAGAAGAGAAAATCAAATATTTTTGGGTATAGCACCAAGAGACCAACAAACCCAAGGCCCCTTATGGAAGCACGGAATTGGATGAGGATTTTGATAGATTGTGGAATGAGGCACAGACTGATTTTGACGTGAGCGCGGACAAGGATGATGAATCTGATGGGGAGTCTGAAGAGAATATAGGGAAAGGAAAGCAACAAGAATCAGAAGTGTCGACGGTCTCTACTTAGCAAAAGAGGAAGGCAACAAAGCAACCTAATTGAGTTGTTTCAAATGTATAGCTGAACCTATCAAGATCTTCACAGAAACTCACCTGGACTACTGCAAAAACAAGAATGATTCAACAACAATACAAAACTATGAGGTGGAGGATTCCTTGCCCACCAAATCATAGTGCACAGAAGAAATTGTTGGAAAAAGTTCACAAAAGCCTGTAGCAAGTCAGAAGGTCATGGTGAGCCAAGCACTACAATCATCCAGTCAGTAGGTAACATTTTCTCCTTATTTTCTTACTTTGCAATCTTTAGTAGCCTTTGTTGTCTCTGTGACACCCATCACTACAAGTGTTGGCACTTCCTTCTCTATCTCTTCCACAATGGCCGTGAGAGGTTTCTCCCAGTTCTTTCATGTGGGACCATCTATCTTAATGCCTCTGCAAACCCTTACACCATCTGTCGCTGCCCAATCTTCTCTTTCCTGTCTTTCCTCGAGAATGGTCACTATTGAAACCCCTCCTGCTACAACTATATCAAGCACAACCACATTCACCACGTTCATAGTGCCTCTTGGTGCACCTTTCATAGGCAGGATAGTTTAGTTTCCATATCGATTTATGGAATAAGGTGATGTTACAAAAGAAGTGCAAGCTCTCAAGATCCAAAAATGAAAGGCCAAGGATGACAAGAAGCCAGTGGAGGTAAAAATGTATATTGTTTATAATGAAGCTTAGAATGTGACCCATTTTGCAACCATACATCTTAACATCATCAAACTGCAAGGGGAGATGCAGCTTGATGATTACAACATGTTCGCCATGGGACTTGATCTAATCATAGCCTAGCCATAGGACAATGTTGAAATCATGGAAGAAACGTAGCAGGTGGTGACCATGGACTTCCTCAAGTTTGGTTGCCAACTAAAAAAGAAAGAAGAGCTGAAACTTGTGAAGGATAGGATTGAGTTCCTGAAAGCGAAGGAAAAAGCAATGGAGGAAGATGTTGCACGCTTATCATAAAAATTGCAAGCACCAGAGGTGGAGCAAAACAAACTATGGGAGGAACTTGCAAAGCTCCAATCCATTGACCCCACCCTGGTTGATGTGCTAGGCAAGAGGAACCAAGACTATTAGAACCGGTTAACTCTGGCAGAATAGTAAATGAAACAAAATAGGGAGGAATTTGAACAACATGCTCAATTCAAGAAAATGATGCAAAAGAAGGATGCAGACTTTGGGGCTCAAAAGGCCCAATTGGAAAGGAGCTTCAGAAGAAGAAGCTTTCTCTTGAAACAGAGTCAACAAACAAGAGCCAGGGCGAGGAAAACTAGTCCAAAGAGCTAAGAAACATCGAGGAACAACTTGCATATGTAAATAGGAGAATTGCATAATTGACAAAAGATGTAGGCTCGAAGGATGTTGAGATTTCCCTTCTAAGGAGTGTTCCCCAAGCCCCTGCTACCCAGCTAGACCTCATTCTAGTGGATCAAAAGCTATATATTTTGTACAGGGAAAAGATCAAGGCCTTCTACCTAACCCTACAACCAATGCTCCAATATATGTCGAAGGTGACAAAATTGAGTAGGGAGGTTCACAGAACAATTGAGCAGTTTCTGCAATTCATCGAGGAGAGGGTTCTTGAAGCAAAACATTTTCTAGGTAAGTTATACCTAGTATCAGATGAGGGTTTAGCAAAGGCAGGGATCAAGGATTGGAAAGTTGCTACCAAGATGACAAACAAATTCATCCACTACCACTTAGCTATCCTTCGTGCCAACACATGTGCAACTACTTTGAACCAGACTATGGATAGCATGCAAGAAAATTTCTCTCAATTGACTGAGATGGGCCTACCTTCCTTGTTTCTTAAAGATGATTTGATCACCACTGCAGAACAAATTGTGGTGAAGATCAAAGAGGAGTAGGACATAACATCTTTTCAAAGTTTTAGCCAACCTCCTACTACAACAAATATTGAAGGTGTCATTCATCTGATTGTGTGGCTACTCTTCCAATTTTAGTTTGGGGTCGGTTTACCTATGGTGTTGCATTATAAAGAAATTCCCAACCTAAGTGGAGCACATGAGAATCTACGTGACATATCGAGACCATCCGAGGCCAGCTGGCTACCTCTACAGGCAGCTCTTTCTAAGCTCTAACTCCATTGCCCAATGGATGGGGGCTCTAGTTTGCAAGCCAAAGAAAATTTTGGGTTCCTCATTCTACAAGTGAAATGCCCCTAGTAGTCATCAAAAGTTGTGAATATAAAATTCCTCAAGCTCCCTTCGAGTTTTTTTATTTTGCTAAGTACCGACCCCCACCTCATATGTTCAACATATTGCCCTTAACTTTTCATCAAGCTTCTTTTTGCTATACTCTATCGGATTCCACATGTCCACTGGGAACCCCTCATAGAAATTCCTTCCTTTGCTCTACTATCGATTCTTACCATGCTGCCACATGTCTACATCATAGGCTATTTAGAGCTGCTTCCCTTTACTTTTTCATTGGGCCTCATTCGTGTGCCACGTAGCTTCTGTTCACATAAAATTTTTGAGGACCCCACTATTAGTGTCGATAGTAAACATTGCCACTACATGTTTTCCCAACACAAGCTTTCAACAAAGGGAAGGGAGAATGAACCATAGGCTATGAACTGCCACCATGCGTCCCTTCGGCGAGAGTGCTACCAAAAGGATGGATAGAGTGAGTAATGATATGGGACATGCTGCCTGTGTTCTAACTTCTTCGATTGGGAAGAAAAACTTGTCTACATGGGATTCTTTTGGACCACTACCATCATTTGCAGGGGATGCATCTAGCTGGGGAACGACTACATGCTATGGCAAAAATATTTTCTATTACAATGGCCGAGGGCAATCATTGTTGCAGCCATCATTACTCAAGATACATAATCTTTTCTATTACAAGCTCACCAGGTGGTGGATTGTTGGCTATAAATACTGCTTCTTGCTTCAGAAAACAAGCTCAAAAGATGTAGAAAAATTAGTGAGAGACACCAGGCCTTTAATATTCTTTTAAATTATTATATGAAACTTTCAAACTGTGCCATTGTTCGCCCTTTTTGTTTTTCTTATGTTATTTGATAAGACATTAATATTGTGCCATTATTGTCTAAATTGTTCATTTGTAAGAAATTCTATGATTTCAAATACAAATTGTTGGTTTAGATCATGTCTTTGACTCATCTTTTTAGTGAATGTATGCAATTATCATTTTATGTCACTAGATGAATTGTTCAGATTTTTATCTTTGATTTCTAATAATTTTGGAACATAGTAGTTTACCAATTAGGCCCTTAAATCGAATCCCCAAAGATAGGTTTACCGTGCCTATATCTACCCCTTGGTGGATCACCTTAGTTAGATCTTTATTTTTTTTATATCTGCTTTCGTTTCCCATTCCAAAACCCCAATTACAGAAGAAGCCAACTTCTTTAAAAATATGGAGGTCACTCAGTTTAGCACAATTGGTCCCCCATTAACTGAGTTTCCCATAAAGGCTATTACCTTGCCAATTTTTGGCATCAACAGTAGTTACACTTGGAGTAATAGGAGGTTTGGGGAGAATTCTATTTCTAAGAGGTTGGATAGGTTCTTGGTTTCCAGTTTTTGGATTGGAAATCAATGGATTTCTAGCTCAGAAATTTTGGATTGGAGGGGCTCGGATCATTCGCCTATCAAATTTTTTGCACATGGAAGGGATTATACCAAGAATCCTTCATTTAAATTTTAGCTTATGTGGTTGGGAGATCCATCTCTACAGGACTTTATGCAAGACTAGTGGGTCAAAGGTTTTCCTTCACATGGGATAACCATGTATACTTTTGTTAAGAGACTCCAACATGTGAAATTTTAGCTTAAAATATGGAATAAAGATTGATTTGGGAATGTATTCAGGGAAAAGAAATTTTCTCAAGTTTATCTAGATAGCATCACTAGGTAGAATAGAGAGTATGGGATTACCTAGGAGTCCCTCAAAGCTAAAGAAAATGCATTGAATGTGTTTTCAGAGTGGGAATTGTGAGAGGAGTTGTTCTGGAAATAGAAGTCAAGCATAGTCTGGCTCCAAGAGGGAGACAAGAACACTATCTTCTTCTTTAACTCTGTCAAATCCAAAGGACATAAAAATTTAATTTCTTCAATTGTTTCTTCCCAATGTGATCATTCATCCTCTTTACAGGAAATCTCTCAGGAATCTGCTCGATATTTCTCTTTGCTATACACTAAAGAAACTCCTGTGGAGTTGGGGGATGTGAACTAGGTTTTGTCTTGTGTTCCTTCTATCATACCACTAAAGCAAATGTGGCTCTCAATTAACCTATTTCTCTAGATGAGTTGGAGGAGATTGTTTTCAATATGAAAAAAGGTAAGGTCCCTGGTCCCGATGGGTTCCCTATTGAATTTTTTTAAGAATTTTGGGAAATTATTAAATGGGGTCTTCTGGAGGTTGTGCAAGAATTACATAATATAAAAAAAATGTTGAAAGCCATGAATTCTAATTTTATGGCTCTTATTCCCAAGGGAGAAGGTGCAAACTCTTTTGATCTTTCTAGGCCTATTTCCCTTTGTAATGTCCTTTATAAGACCATCTCTAAACTAATTGCTGAGAGATTGAAGCCTTGGTTAGTCAAAGTTATCTCAGAGGAGTAGGGGGGTTTTGTGACTGGTAGAACTATCCAAGATGGCATTGTTGTTGTTGTGGAGGCTATCCATTCCATGGAGGTTCTTGGAAGTGGATTCACTCTGAGAGGAGGGGTGAGTTAGATTGATATAATTTAAAACTTTAATGACAAAAAATTCAAATTTTCACTCTTTTTCAACTTGAACTGGAAGTGACTTTAAATTTTCAATCTTATAACTGAGCTTTGAATGATCAACATAATAATTCAATCAAATGCAACATGAATATCAAAAAACTTAAACTGAATTTTTCAAATGACAACCATTAACTTTTAGATTTTGCACATTTACAACTGAACCATGAACATCTAGATATCCTTGAAAAATGATAAAGTGTCAAAGCACTGCATGAAACTCAACATAAATGATTAAAAAAAATGTGCAAGATAGAATCAAACCACAAAAGAGAGACACATATATTGCCGAGTGGAAAACCCTTTCAGGGAAGAAAAACCACTCCAAAATGCCTTATAGGCTTAAATCAAATCTGCTTTACAATGAATTTTTAGAGCACCAACTCTATCATAATGGTGGAGCAATATCTCAACACCGATTTATGAAGCACCAAATTCATAGGAGCATCAAATCCTCTATATTAAAGTCTCATATGATAAAATGTAATTTTCAATAAAACCCACTACAATGTGTACTGAGTGAAAATAGTACAAAATAATTTCATGAAATCTTTGTGATCAAATCAGAGATACAAATCTTTCAAACCCTCTTTTCACTCTTTTTACTTTCAAAAATTATCACTTTAATAGCAACAAAAACCCTTATTCTTAGCCAATATTTCGCAACTGAGAAATAGATTTCAGCCATATATTTATACAATACAAAATAGTTAAAAATGGATTCCATAAAGGAATAACTGAAGGATCTTTGATTAATCATTTTTGTACAATGAAACTCTATTTGTTAATCAACCAAATTTCTCAAAAATGATCCTCAAATAAATGAATGCAGTTAGGGTTTCTAAACAACCCCAGAAGCCATACATCAAATGCCATTAAGATTTAAAAACAACTTGTAAATCATGATTAGGAAACAAAGCATTTCAAATATGAGCAGTTACCTATTAACAAATGCATTTCAATAATACCTACTAATGAATACAAAGAACCAAGAATAAAATACCCAACTTCGAGCTCTTCTAGACTGTCATTCTACCTAGCAAACTTTCTTCCATGTCAGCTCTAGGCAGCTAGGGTTTCTCTCAACTCTAAATAATCATTCAACTGAGTGCATAATGATTTCAAAAGAGCTTTGAATTCCAAAACCAACATCATAATGTATTTTGAAGTCCGCCAACAAACACTATACTGTTGCTTCCAAGTCGACCCACAATGATGTTGTGTCTCCTACTCATCATTTTCAATGCTAATAAAACATTGATTCCAAAAAAACCACGTGAAAAACAATAAGCCTGATGGTCTTTTGAACAAGACTTAAATCAATGAAAAAGCCGATAACATACACCATATGACTTTTAAAATTTAACAAAGGCCGATGTAATATGGTAAGCCTTTAGAAGTAGATGAATTTCAAGGCTCATGCAAAGAGGTCCATGTTAAAAACATAAGCCTTAGGCTTTTTCTTTAGAGCATAAAGATCTTGAGACCATCAAGTAAAGAACTGAAACTAAAATAGCACTATCCAGAAATCCACAAAATACTGAATATTCCAAACTAAATACAATGATAATCAATGCACCAGGTATCATAATCCCAACCATCAAATTGATAAATATCAATGAAGCCAAGATCAAACTGAAAAAGATCAACTGAAATAATATACATGCTGAATATATCAGAATCTGAATCACCAAGAACATGAAAAACCTAAAGCATAATGATCTTGAGACCATCAAGTAAAGAACTGAAACTGAAAGAGCACTGTCCACAAATCCACAAAATATTGAATATGTCAAACTAAATACAATGATAATCAATGCACCAAGTATCATAATGCCAAATAGTTTTGACATCAAGGATAGATATGCCACAAAGAGAAAGTCAACAAACTCCCCCTTTGTCCTTGATGGAAAAAACCATCTAAAACCATCTGAACCGAGCCACATGAATCCAAAACCACATACTGAACTGGGCCACATGAATCCAAAACCACATATTTCTCCCCCTTTTGTCACAGGGACAAAGGAGAACCTGTGAAATACCAAGAAAATAACTAAAATAGTTGTAGATGTAGCAATGAAGCATCAAATAAAGAACAAAAAGAAGAGATAAAAAGCTCCCCCTAAATTCATGATAGAGCTTTAAGAGAGAAAAGATTGGGAGACAACCCCCAACCAAGAACAAAATCTCTCAAAGACATCCTTAGCTAAAGGATTTGTAAAAATATCTGCAACTTGTGCTTGAGTAGGAACATATGGCACAAAAACCTCATTAGCCAACACCTTTTCATGAAGAAAATTAAATTTAATAGCAATGTGCTTGGTTCTCGAATACATAACTAGATTTTTAGACAAATTTATAGCACTAGTATTGTCACAAAAGATAGACATAGGTTTTTCAACAACAATACTCATATCAGAAAGTGTTTGTGCCATCCAGAGTAATTGAGTACAACAAGATGTAGCAACAATATATTCAACTTCTGCTATTGAAAATCAAATTGAATCCTGCTTTTTTCTATGCCAAGCAACAATACAATCACCAAGATAAAATGTTGCAACACTTGTTCTTTTTCTATCATTAAGAAAACCAACCCAATTAGCATCAATAAAAGCCATTAAAGTAAAACTATTACCCCTCGGATACCAAAGACCAAAGTCAAGAGTACCCTGGATATACTTAAATATTCTTTTGACAATAGTAAGATGGGACTGTTTTGGTGCAAATTGGAATCTAGAAACCATACAAACAACTTGCATTAAATCTAGTATGGAGGTAGTTAAGTATAACAAGCTGCCAATCATTGATCTATACTCAAATTGATCAACATCAAGAGAATCATCAATTTTAGATAACTTATAGCCAGTCACCATTGGTGCACTTACTAGATGACAGTCATCCATTTGAAACTTTTTCAACATCTCTTTGGCATATTTTTTTTGTGACAAAAATATTCCCTGTTCAAGCTGTGAAACTTGGAGGCCAAGAAAGAATGTTAGTTCACCTAACATTGACATTTCAAATTTTGATTCCATAATCATTGAAAACTTCTTTCATAAGGCATCATTGTTGCAGCCAAAGATTCTATCATCTACATATACCTCAACAACCAATATATCATTACCTTCTTTTTTAACATAAATATTGTTGTCCACTCCACCTCTTTTGACACCATTTGTTGTTAGGTGTGCATCCAATCTAGAATACCAAGCTCTAGGACCTTGTTTGAGACCAAACAAGGCCTTTTTCAATCCATATACATGATTAGATTTATCTTGTACAAAAAATCCTTTTGGTTGTTCCATAAAAACTTCCTCATCAAGATAACCATTCAAGAATGTAGTTTTGACATCCATTTGGTACACCTTAAAAATTTTAAAGCAAGAGTATGCTAAGAAAATTCTAATAAATTCAATATGAGCCATAGGTGCATAAGTTTCACGAAAATCTATTCCTTCCTGTTGTGCATACCCTTTGCATAAAAAATGTGCTTTGTTTCTCACTACTTTTCCGCTTTCATCCAACTTGTTTCTAAAAATCCATTTGCCACCAATAACATTTTTATCATCAGGTCTTGGGACTAGTTCCCAAGTTTTATTCTTCTCAATCTGGCTGATTTCTTCCTGCATAGATTTCAACCAACAATCATTGTTTAAAGCATCATTAACAATTTTAGGCTCAAACTCAGTTATTAAACAAAAATGCTCAACAATTTGAGCTTGTTCCTCAATTTTTTCCTTTCTTCTTGTTAAGATTCTTGCATCTTTATCTCCAATTATCAGATCTTGAGGATGATTTTTCACAATAATTTTGGAAGGAGTTTTAGGAGGTATTGCTTTGGAACTTGAGGTATCCTCCTATTGTGACTCATCTACTACAATAGTTTTGGAAGTGATATTTGAATCTGCCACAAATTCCTCTTCATTGTCCAAAGTTCATATGGAGTGAAATTGGATTTCACCCTAATCTGTACCCTGTTCAGAATGTAAACAACTATATGAACAACTTCTTTTAGTACATATCAGGCAGTTTGGCTTCGTCTAACATTGTTTTAGCCATTTCTTTCCCTGTTTTGTTTTTCCTCTCCACAACCCCATTCTGTTGAGGTATCCTTGCAGTAGCATATTGTCTTTTTATGCCATGTTCACAATAATCAATGAATTCTTGAGATGTAAATTCACCTCCCTTGTCTGATCTTAAGCATTTGAGTTACATATCAGACTCTTTCTCAACCATCTTACGAAAGATTTTAAATTTGTCAAAAGCCTCTGATTTGGTTTTGAGAAAAGTTACCCAAACCATTCTTGTGTAGTCATCTACAAATAACATGAAGTACCTCTCACCATTCATTGACCTTGTCTTAGTAGGACCACATAAATCAGTGTGTACAAGTTGCAATGGCTTAGTAGAAGAATGTTCTTTAGATTTAAATCTCACCTTAGTTTGCTTGCCTTTGAGACATTTTTTACAAACTGTACTTTCTAGTTTGCTTAAGACATGCAATCCTTTCACATTCTGATTTTTGCTTATTCTAACTAGATTGTCAAAGTTTATAGGCCCTAAACATTTATGCCCTAACCAGTTTTCTTCCACTTGACCCATAAGACACATGATTTCACTGTTTTCATAATTAGAAGAGTCAAGAAGATTGTAAATGTTTCCAGAAGTTCTCAAACCTATTGCAACTGTTTTACCAGATTTGTTATTTTTTATTTCAAAACCTTGTGCGCCAAATGTGACATGATATCCATTATCACAAATTTGACTAACACTTAAAAGATTATGTTTCAATCCTTCTACATAATACACATCATAGATTGGTGTGTCATCATTTAGAAGTAAAGAACCTTTACCTTTTATCTGAATACCTGAGTTGTCACCAAACTTAACGAATCCTCCTTCATAATCCTCAAGTTTCAAGAATTTGTATTTATCTCTAGTCATGTGGTTTGAACAACCACTGTCCAATACCTAGGATGCCTTCTTCTTTGAAAGAAAAGAAATTTTCACAAGCATAGACTGCTCTACACTTGGAACAAACTTGGGTCTCCAAACTTTCTCTGTGATAGATCTATTTTGTTTGCATTGTTTGGATGTATGACCAATAGTATTGCATTTGAAACATCTGATTGTATTTGGAAAACCAAAGAATTGTTTGTGGCCAAATCTGGGTGTTCTAGACAATATGAATATGCAATTGTTCACTTTATGCCCAAATTTATTGTAGTAAAAAAAATAGCCATGAAAGAATGCATTGAATATAATATTGTTTCTATTATATTCAAAAGATTGTTTCTTACCAACTATTTTGAAGTTCTGATTTGAACATTCACCAGTACTAAAACCAATACCAGTCATATCCTTATGTTGTTTATGCTTTCCAAGCAAGTCATTTAAATGTAGAGTGCTTTCATAACATTCTACTCATTTCTTAAGTGTGACTACTTCCATTTCAAGCCTCTGGATTTCCTTATCTTTATCTACAAGAACTGATTTAAGATTGTCTACAGTTCTCCTAGAATCATCAAGTACAGTTTGTAAAGATGTAATTACTTTATTTGGACTTTTCTCTTGTGAAGCAACTTGTTTCTTGAATATTTTGATTTCTTGTAGAGCACAAATTAACTCACCTTCAAGACGTACTTCTAATTCAGACTGATTGCTTGAATCCTTTGGTGCAGAAATTTCACCCGTAAACAATGTTTCATCTTCATCATTTAAAGACTCATCTATCTCAACATTTGAGTCTTCTTTGCTAAAGAGACTCTTCTTCTTTTTGAGATTATTGTTAAACTTCTTTTTAGGATTCCAAGACTTTTTCCTAAACTATTTTTCTATTTTCTCATCATGATATGTAGGTATGGTATCATGTATAGTATATTTACTGCACATTAAGTTCTAGACATCAAGATCTAAAGAAATCATATATGTTTCCATTCTGATTTTCCAGAACACATAATCATTTCCATAAAAAAGAGGAGCTCTTGTAATGGATGAACCTTCAGGTGCATATGCCATAATGACAAACTTCCAAGACCAAAATCAATCCTAGGTGATAAAAACCTAATGCAGGACCCTATGCTCTAATACCACTTGTTGGAAGTGGATTCACTCTGAGAGGGGGGTGAATCAGAGTGATATAATTTAAAACTTTTATGAAAAAAAATGAAAATTTGAACTCTTTTTCAACTTGAACTGGATGTGACTTTAAATATGCAATCTTATAACTAATCTTTGAATGATCAGCATAATAATCAAATGCAACATGAATATCAAACAACTTAAACTGAATTTTTCAAATGATAGCCATTAACTTTCAGATTTTGCACATTTACAACTAAACCATGAACATCTTGATATCCTTGAACAATGATAAAGTATCAGAGCACTGCATGAAACTCAACATAAATGACTAAAAAAAAATGTGCAAGATAGACTCAAACCACAAAAGAGAGACACAGATATTGCTGAGTGGAAAACCCTTTCAGGGAAGAAAAACCACTCCAAAATGCCTTATAGACTTAAATCAAATCTACTTTACAATGAATTTTTAGAGCACCAACTCTTTCATAATCATGGAGCAACAACTTCATAGGAGCATCAACTCCTCTATTTTAAAGTTTCATATGATAAAATGTGATTTTCAATAAAACCCACTACAATGTGTACTGAATGAAAATAGTACAAAATAATTTCATGAAATCTCTATGATCAAATCAGAGATGCAAATATTTCAAACCCTCTTTTCACTCTTTTTACTTTAAAAAATTATCACTTTAATAGCAAAAAAAGCCCTTGTTCTCGGCCAATATTTCGCAACCGAGAAATGGATTTCAGCCATATATTTATACAAAACAAAACAGTTAAAAATGGTTTCCATAAAGGAATAACTGAAGGATCTTCGATTAATCATTTTTGTACAATGAAACTCTATTTTTTAATCAACCAACTTTCTCAAAACTGATCCTCAAATCAATGAATGCAGTTAGGGTTTCTAAACAACCCCAAAAGCCATACATCAAATACCATTAAGATTTCAAAAACAACTTGCAAATCCTGATTAGGAAACAAAGCATTTCAAATATGAGCAGTTAATAATACATGTTAACAAATGCATTTCAATAATACCTGCTAACGAATGCAAAGAACCAAGAATAAAATACCCAATTTCGAGCTCTTCTAGACTATCATTCTACCTAGCAAACTTTCTTCCATGTCGGCTCCAGGTGGCTAGGGTTTCTCTTAGCTCTAAACAATCATTCAACTGAATGCATAATGATTTCAAAAGAGCTTTGAATTCCAAAACCAACATCATAATGTATTTTGAAGTTTGCCAACAAACACTATACTATCGTTTCCAAGTCAACCCACAATGATGATGTGTCTCCTACTCATCATTTTCAATGCTAATAAAACATTGGTTCCAAAACAAACATGTGAAAAACAATAAGCCTGATGGTCTTTTGAACAAGACTTAAATCAATGAAAAAGCTGACAACATATACCATATGGCTTTTAAAATTTAACAAAGGCTAATGTAATATGGTAAGCCTTTAGAAGCCTATGAATGTCAAGGCTCATGCAAAAAGGTCCATGTTAAAAACATAAGCCTTAGGATTTTTCTTTAGAGTCTGATTTCTTTGCTTAAAAAAAATATCACTTTAGTGCTTAGTACCATGTATGGTGTACAATACAAATAATTTAATATCCTCATCAACCTTGAAGTCCTTCAATTGCTAATAGAGAAATGTATGCACTATGAACCAGATTTCATAATAATTTACAAAGACATCATATAATGCAAAGAGACCAAGTATCAAAGTGACCTCTTTTCTCTTAGCCAACCATCAACTTGATAAATATCAATGAAGCTAAGATCAAACTGAAAAAGATCAACTGAAATAATATACTTGTTGAATATACTGGAATCTGAATCACCAAGAACTGGAACAACCTGGAGCATAAAGATCTTGAGACCATCAAGTAAAGAACTAAAACTGAAAGAGCACTGTCCACAAATCCAGAAAATACTGAATATGCCAAACTAAATACAATGATAATCAATGCACCAAGTATCATAATGCCAATCAGTTTTGACATCAAGGAAAAATATGCCACAAAGAGAAAGTCAACAGAGGTATCCAGAGAGAAGGCCATGTTTTTAAAATTGGACATGGCTAAGGCTTATGGTCAGGTCAAATGGTCATTTCTTCGTAAGGTTCTTTGTGATTTTAGATTTGATGAGAGATGGATCAACTCAGTGATAAGTTGTGTCACAACGAAATCTTAATCTGTGTTGATTAATGGTATACCTACCACTTTTTTTAGTGCATCTAGGGGTCTTCGTTAGGGTGACTCCTTGTCGCCTTATCTTTTCATTGTTATGGTTGAAGGTTTGGGAAGACTTATCAAAGCCCATTTGAGTTAAGGAGTTATTCAAGGGTGGTGTTGTGGTGTTGACTTTCCTCCTTAGTCTCACTTACAATTTGTGGATGATATTGCACTCTTGGGTGTTGCCAAAATCAGGGAGGCAAACAACTTCATGCGGGATCTTGATATTTATTTACTTGCTTCTAGCTAGAAGGATTGCTCATATTTTGAGATTTTAGATTGCTAATCTCCCTTTTGTGTATTTAGGTGTTCCTCTCTCAGTGGCCCCTCTTGGAAAAATTCAATGGGCATGTTAATCACTGGACTTGTAGATGGCTATCTTCTACTGGGAGAATCGTGCTTTTGAAAGTTGTGGTTCAAGCTCTTCCTCTATACCAAGAGGAACCTAGTAGAGTGTTTTGGACAAATTCAAAGGGCATGTTAATCACTGGACTTGCAAATGGCCATCTTCTACTGGGAGAATCAGGCTTTTGAAAGTTGTGGTTCAAGCTCTTCCTCTATATAGGTGTATGGTTCAAACTGCGCTTGCAAGCTTTATTAGGGAGCTTGGTACCATCTCTAGGAAATTTTTATGGGCAGGTAGATTGGATTCAAGGAAATAGAGTCTAGTTAAGTGAGAATCCATTTGTAGGCCTTTTCAGTAGGGTGGTTTGGGGATTAGTCAGGCTTTGGCTGCTAAGCTATATTGGAGATGGTGTACTAATTAGAACCAACGTTGGGCCACAATCCTCATAGTCAAATATTTGAGGGGGTTGCTAAGGAAGATGTTCTTAGATGCCCCCTAGATGGTAAAGGGTCTATGATATGGGACACACTTAAAACAGGTGCTTGTCTAATCAAGCAGAGCCTATTATGGATTTTTCACAAGGGTGGCGATGCTCTTTTCTGGCTCGATTCTTGGGATGGTCATCCCCCTATTGTGACCACTTTTCCTCATCTTCAAGATCATAACTTGATGTTCCAAGAGGTTGGTTGAATGAAGGTGAGTGATTCAAGGTTATGAAGCATTTGGGTCAAGGGGAGGTTCTTCAATGGAAAGAACCCCACTTATGACCTTCAGAGGGCTTTGAAGCAAATTGCGTAGAGTTGTTTTATATTTTAGCTGGTAGGGTTTGTAGTACCTTATAGAGGAGAGGGATTTTGGGTTGGGCTCCTGATAGTAAAGGGGATTACTCAGTGGTGGCTGGTTATCAAGAACTAGATAGACAAAAATATGGGGAGGATGATGTTCCTTGGTGGAAACATGTTTGGAATAATTTTTCTTGGCCTAAGTGCAACTTCTTCTTATGGTTAGTTGCTTGTAATAGGTGCCTTACTTGGGATAATCTTCTAAAGCATGGATTTCATGGTCCCTCTATTTTCTTGAACTCTGTGGTACTAGCAAAGAGTCCTCTTCAGATCTTTTCTTTCAATGTGCCTTTGCTAGATATATTTGGCATCTTTGGTGAGATGTGTGAGACACTCTTATGTGCATCCTTTATCCTTCATTGAATTTTGGAGATCCCTGGGAAGACCTCTTGCTCTCTTATTCCCTCTTGAGGTGGCGTGGACAGTTGGTCCTTCTTGCATCTTTTGGTAGATTTGGTTGGAGAGGAATCATCCGATCTTTTGGATAAGAGGTTGAAAAAGTTGCAAGTTTGGAAGCACATCCTTGGTATGCTTCAAAAGACTATTTCAGCTAAATGTGAGGTCGAGGCTCCTCTGAATGTTGAGGAGTCTATGGTGTTGTAGGAGTTGAGCTTGACTGGGTTGAGCTCAAGAAGGACTTGTTCTAAGGGGAGGAGAAACCTCAGTAGGAAAATCCAACATGATGGATTGTGGTCTCCTCTTCTTGATGGGATATTGAAAATTAATACTAATGGCTCGTCCAAAGGTAATCTGGGTTTTGTTGGCGTGGGAGGTGTGGGGAGGGATAGCTTTGGGTCTATCCTCTTCTTCTTCTCTAGGTACCAAGGTCTCCAGTATAATAATCTCATGGAGGCTCTTGCTATTCTTATTTCTTTGGAAAGGCATGTTCTCTTAGATGGTGAAAGGTTATTTGTGAATATAACTATCAGAATTTGATTAATTTGTTGAACAAGCATAGTTTTGATGGGGTGAACTGGAAATTGGCATAAATGGTGCAACAAATTTATCAGCTATGTCTCTCACTGGAGGTGGTTTCTGTAGACACCTAAAAATGACCTAGGCCTGCAAGCTTCATTTTTACAACTTTCGTCCTAGCATAATTACGACATTTAATTATGTCTTTGGTCCACATTCGACTATTGGTTAAATAATTCATAATTATTTAATTAATTCATGTCATTTGATTCTTCATGATTATTAAATAAATAAATTTTATTTATTTATTAAATATGTCATTAATTGTCTAAGTCTTCCCTTAATTAAATAAATTTCTTAATTTATTTAATTCCCCCTTTGTCATTTAATTCTTCTTGATTATCAAATAAATGAATTATGTTTATTTATTTAATACGTCACTAATTGTCTTAATTAAATAAATTGATTAATTTATTTAATTAATTGGTCTTATCTCCTAAATTAAATAATTAAATTTAATTATTTAATTGCCAATTAATATTCTTCTCATTTTAGATAAATTAAATTATTTAAAATGTCATGGCAATCTTAACTGTCAGTCCTTTTTGATAAATAATCTGAAAAAGATTATTTATTATCTCTCAAAATCCATAATTTGAATTATTTTAATTCAAATTAGTAATTAATCTTCCAAAAATCAAGCAATCGGGCATATTCTTGATTTTCTGAATCTTATCTTCAGTCTACATCTTATCTCTTTGATTTTTCGAATCTTGCAAATCAGGTGATCTTATCTTCTTGATTTTTCAAAAATCTTCATTATCTAATTAATTTGTCTCATTTATTCTCCACCGTCGATCCGATTTTATTCTGACCGTTCGATTAAGGATTTTTCCCTAACCCTAATTAGGGATTCTCAGGTTAAATCTGGATCATTCATTTTAGGTTCGCATAATTGATTTATCTTGTCCGTCCGTTCGAAAATGGCCTTTTCTATAAAATGCCATCTTCTTCTCATTTTTGAGGGACACACATTTGGCATAATTACTATAGGCATTTATTTACTTTCACATGTTCATGGTCATAGGCAATTTTAACATTTCAATATTGGCTTTAGACATAGGCATTGGCAATAGTCATAGGTATATCAAATCCTTCAAATCTTGTTGTAGGACTTAGGCATTTCTAGATTGCTCAAAAGACAAATCTGAGGGCAGCATTTTCCAGCAAGCAAGAAGGTGTAACGAAGGTCAATCATGGAAGATGGAGACTCTTGGTGATATATTTCCCTTTCGTTTTCATTTGATTTCCTTTGTACTTCATTATTTTCAATGGATTTTAATGTTATTGTGCTAACAATCTAACAAATCTGATTTTTCCCTTGATTACATTGGTGAACCCGACGTGAACCCGACTCCGTTTTGCTTGTTTCCAAACGGTTTTTTGTTGTTTTCTGTTGTTTTGCAGGTATAGGTACGGATTGACGCAACTTTTTTTTTAAATATCGCGACGCATTTGATGCGTCACGACGCATCTGCTGACAGAAGCGACGCAATCGACCTGACAAGCTGCAACTAACATCAAGAATGACGCATTTGATCTCCTGAGCTGCATTTGAAAACCCCAATGACGCATCTGCCATGTCGAGCTGCATCCGTCTGGTAAAATTTTCTTTTAGTTTTGCCATTTAGATTTTTGGATTTTTGGGTTTTTCTGGTTTTCTATTTTTTCTGTGTTTTTTATTCCTGCATGTTAACTAGATTAGATCTTTTGTGTTCTAATATTTTCTTGTAGCGTGTGGCGATCTTCTTTCGTGTGTCGAAGACCATTACATAAGAGACTACTAATATTCATTGTTTGCAGATTCGCTTGTCAAAGAAGGAATAAATAAACTTTGTGTTTGTTTTCTTAGATTAGCAAACATTTAAGTTTGGTGCATATAAAATGAAATCATGTCTTTTATGCTTGATTGTGATTGTGGAATGGTAGGTGAGTATGCTCTCACTTGGTGAAAACCTTGTGATCAAAAAACCAGACCCATTATTTTTTGTTATTTACCCTGACTTGGTACATCAGAGTATCCTCTCCCCTCGCGCTTCCGGGCGATCTTGGGTGTAAGAGAAACGGTTACCAACTCTAGAAATTGGGCCTGCCTAGGGATTTCATCACCCCAATGTGACTCAAACTGGCAACGGAGCTAAAGCCAAGCTACCCCCAACTGGTATATAAATGTAAACCTTAAGGGAAAACCTAAGGTTGCCAGTGTGGATGTGTCATACGGACGGAGTTGTACTCCCTTAAACCTTGTTGAGCTTAACCTCTTCAGGCTGGAGTGCCACCTTAATGGTGATTAATAACTTGCCCCATGTATGGCCACTCGAACGGGGGTCCCGAACTAAAAAATCTTGTATAGAAAGCCAAAATCCTTCTATTTGCTAGCGTAGCATCAGTCGGTGTGAAGGCATCCACACTTTCGCAATTTGTAGTAGAGGTGATCAGCTCGCCATGGGAGTTTCATGGGGGTTGGAAGCTTGGTTTCCCTGAGAAGAGAGTGCACTGTAAGGGGGAGCCCGTGCAGCCAAGCTTCTGAATTCACACGCTACAGATATGCAATTGGGGAAACTCGCGTGGAATCTAGCGAATATTGTCATGGCCTAACCTAGGATCGTGCTTATCTAATGTGTGTTTGGTTACTTTTTTTTAAAAGAATGCTATGTTTGTCAAGTGTATTCTGGTTCTATCATAGTTCAAACAAAAAATTCACTAAACAGATCTAAACATCCATCAAAACGACAAGAAAATCACTTTGAAACAAAACTGTCATATCTGTCAAACCGCAACTGATTTTCTGAAATGCAACTGCTTTGCTAAACCGCACTTGAAACTTAGAACACTGCAACTGTAGGCATCACGACAGATCTATTAACTGAAAAGCTGCATATGCTAAATCGAGTCACATTCGACAGTCCAAAAGTCGCAATTGAAAAACTGAACCGCATTTGCTAAACTGTGACGCATTTGCCTATCAAAATTTTAATCTTCACAGTTGAAATATGAGGTCTTCAAACTGTCAACCATTTGTCAAACACTGTCATCAAGAAGATTTTGTCAGAAACCAAACTTGATATTGCTCAAAGTTTTGTTTATTAGCTTGCATTAGTCACCATAGGTTTTATACCTCATTCCTTTTAGTTTCATACATTCAAACATTACGTTGTCCCTAGGTTCATATTGGCATACTTAGGATTAGGAAAATCTTAAGCACACTTTGCAAAGCCATCATTTTCAAAATTAGACCCTCTTGGACCAAGTTATCAAATCACCCTTTTAGTCATTGTCCTCTTTTGTGAGATTTCTTCCAACTCAAAAGTCTAGTTAGGAAGACTCACTAGTCATTTAGACCTCGTCAACTTGTCATTTCCAACAAAGTCCTTTAGCAGTCAAAATTGAAAACAAAGTTCGAGCTTAGAAGTGCTTAGGTAACCTTGTCTTACATTGCATACAAATTGCATACCTTATTCACAAAAATCCAAAAACATTAGTCATTCTAGGCGTCATTTTGAACCTTAGACTTCACATAGTGTCATACTTACATTTAAGTCGTCATTCCTATTTGAGCAATCTCATTTATGGTTGAAACAAGACTTCAAAAACAAAAGAGACAAATGGAAAACTTTAGGCAAGACTCCTCGTTTACTGGCAGCAATCCTCCATATGACTCCAATTGGACCTTGTACGATCCATTTACCAATCTAGACAATCAACCTCCAACAACAACGCAATCCTCATCAAACAGTACATTCGAACTCTACTTGCAAAGAGATGAAAATGGTCAACTAGTTCAGGAAAACATAGAGGCATTGACACAAGACCCAGAGGTTTATCAGCTTGCTGAAACAATAGCTCGTCAGGATAGAGACAGATTCGTAGCTATGCTCTTGAGTGAAGGAGCTAAGTTACCACCAGGATTTGATACCAACACGCTAAATTTGACACTTCATGACCCTAATGCCAATAACACACATAACATGTCACATAGTGGTCAACTTCTCAATACTACAAACAATACTTCCTTTGGGACCACAATGACAGTGCATACCACGCCCAACATCTCAAACATCTCCAACACAATAAATGCTACATCTATTGGGGGGTCACAATCATCCACAACATCCACAACACTACCCCAATCGGATGGAACCACTCTTGGCTCCCCAACAATGTGGGAAAATTATTCCAATCCTCTTTTTTCCGCGATAGTAAATACCATGGGGGCATCATCAAGTCACCACAATCCCCCTTTGACAACTACACCTACTACCATAAACACAACTTCGACAAATATGTTCAGTAGTAATTCACATAATCCTTTGGGAGGAGCCATAGGACGTATCTTTATTAAAGGACAACAACAAAATGTCAACACGACAACACAGTCAAATGTCATTGCCTCCCAAGGTATGAACACAAACATTCCCCTTGTGCAAAATCAACAATTTACACAAGGTGGTCAAATAACACAACCCATGACATCATTGATACACCATAACAGTCATGGTCACAACATCCCCCAATTAACAACTCACATGGCTGGGGGACACATCCCAACATACTCATCCAACATTCATACTCATCAACATGTACCAAATCATAACTTCCAATACCAACAACACACGTCATACGTACCACAACAATTCGTACCACCGCAATACACCAACATTCACACAAACCAAACAGGAACATATGGTGTACCAGGCAACCCAACATACGAAAACGTAAATGACCCTACCATAGATGAACTCAAAGCAAGAATGAGAGATATGGAGAAAAATATGCAAAACATGTACATTTTAGGCAGGAAATCAGAAATATCATATGACCTGGATGTATACCCTTTCGACATGAACTTATGTGTGCCTGCATTTCCACCAGGATACGTGTCACCCAACTTCACAAAATATAGAGGCAAGACAAATCCCATTGAACATGTTCACGAATTCGCAACCAACTGTATGGATATCACCTACGAACCAACATACTTGATGAGACTTTTTTCCAAAAGTTTGGTGGGTCAAGCCCTTGAATGGTTTTCAACTCAAAAAGATATCCAGACATGGGAAGAGCTCAAACGAAAATTCATAAGAAATTACGCGTACAACATTGACATGGATACCTCTATCACTAGCTTGTGCAATCTCATGCAAGAAGACTCTAGTGAGACATTTATTCCATTCTTTCAAAAATGGAGAAGCCTTGCTAGTCGATGTCACATTAACATTCCTGAAAGAGAAAAAGTTGACATGTTCGTCCAAACACTTCTAGGACCCCTAAAATTCGCATTGCAAATACATTGTTGCACAAACTTCACAGAATTGGTTGAAAAGGGAGTCCAGATTGAGAAAGCCCTTATCGAAAAGGGAGAACTGAGATATGGTTCCAAAAACACGAACGTCAATCCACCAGCTGACAAAAACAAATATTGGGTTAAGAATAAGCATGTTACAAATGATGGTGTTGTTGATGCCAAGACTGCAAATACGGTAGGTCCCGTATTAGCCCTGAAAGGGGTTCAACAACAAAACAGACCAACAACGACATTGACACCTCCTCCCAATACCTTTTCAAACAACCAAAGTGGTCAAAACAGTCAAGGGCAATATCATCAAATGAGACAATTTCCTAGGGGTCGCACATACACCCATTTGGGTGAACCCATTGAAGAAGTCCTTAAGAAATGCATTCAACACGGGGTCATCACACTTCCGGAAATCAAACCATATGACCCATGATAGTTCAAACTATCATGGTGGAATGACAATGCACTTTGTGAATACCATCGAGTCAAAGGACATACAACCTCTAACTGTCGACAACTAAAAAACCTAATTCAAGATCTTATTGAAAATCGCACAATCGAAGTAGGTGGATCACAGTTCACCTCCAATGCCGATCATACTATCCACAAGAATCCACTGCAGGATCATGGTTCTCATAATGCATCCACGTCAGGCCCACAGAATCAAGATAACTTTGCCCGAGTCAAGTATGACTATTCTAGTGGACCAATTATAAATAATGTCCGAACTGAAGATGAGAACATCAATACCGTTATAGTTAGAAGAGCACCCCAGTGTAATGCTACTACTCGCAGTGGCAAGGTCACTATAGCTGGTCCGCCTCCTCCTAGACAAGCCAAAATCACAATACCGGGCCCATCGGCTAAACAATCACAATCTGCTTCATCGGCTAAACATCCAAAACCTATCTCAACCCCACTACAGTGGAAACCCAAAAGCCAGTTCAACCTCATTGACCAACTAAGAAAGACTCCCGCGCAAATATATATCCTTGAGCTACTTCGTATCTCTCCTACGCACAAAGAAATCCTAGACAAAACTCTCCTAGAGTCATCGGTCCCTAAGGACATCGATGTCAATCAGTTTGAAACTATGGTGGGATATCTCATGACACCACACAACGTCACCTTCTTAGATCAAGACTACTCATCACATAAAACCAACCACAATGACGCATTACACAGAAACTTTTGTCCACAAGCACAAAGTTAGAAGGGTTTTAGTAGATGGCGGAGCAGGGTTGAATATATGCTCCCTCAAATTGGTTAAGGCTCTTGGATTCTCTGATGCATGCATAGACCCAACGAAAAGCATAGTGATCAAAGCATATGATGACGAGGAACGCTCTTCAAGGGGTGTTATCTCTCTCCCTATCAGAATGGGACCGGTCATTGTGGACACAACCTGCCAGGTCCTAGATTTGGAACTACCATATAACATTTTACTCAGCCGTCCATGGATCCACGCTTTAAAAGCCATTCCGTCAACATACCACCAATGCCTCAAGTTTCCTTTTGACGGTACATAAGTCACCATATACGGAGACCCCGACCCTTTCCAATATTGTACCAATTTAAGGGGTATCTTCAAAAACCGAGTGCCTATTAACCAAGAAGCACCTAGCTCCTCGTCATCCAAGTACATCGACCCTTCCACAGTCACGTCATCTTCCACATCCGCTACATCCATGTCTTCCGCCGTACCACCCCTTTCCACCAACCCTAGGACTGAATCAACTATCAAAATCCAAGACCTTGGCTGTGGAGAATTCAAACTGCACACAACATACAGCATACACAACAATGCCTAGATCTCCCAAGGACTATGGTCGGCCATGTTTCTGAATGGAACCTCAGGAAACCTTCATAGTCCCACCGAATACAATTTTTATCAAGTGGGGAGACATGAGTGAGGAAGACCTTGCTGACATCACAGGATGGATCTATAAGGATACGGTCACATTACCCCCATTACCAGTTCAAATATATGGCAAAGGTTATGACTTCATGAAGGCTAAAGGCTACGATAGTACTAGTGGCCTAGGAAAAGACAAAACAGGCCGAAGGGAACCCATAGAAACTTTCAAATTTTGAAGTATCTTGGATTAGGGTTTGGATCACTTGCCAATGGCGATCGACGTACCTCTGGACTTTTAAATGAGCGAGTACATGCTTCTGACAGTGTCGAGACTACTAGGGAACCCCTCACCGAAACTGACTCCCACGAGTGGGAATTTGGCTCAGAACAATCCCTAAGTGATCGTTGTCTTGATGATTTGTTTGTCAAACCGGGGAATTGACCTCTGAACAATGATTTTGGAAAACATTCAAAATTAAACAGGCACCAAATAGTCAAAGCCCTCCTACCACTTCCCATAACACACAACAACCATCATCTGACCCCCCTCAATCTAATCTATCCGAAGTGTCAGACGACATTGATAACCAGGGCTCTAAAACCTTCACTCCTTATTACGACAATGAATATGACACTAGTGAAGGAGAATATTGGATAGAGTCCGATGTAGAGTTGGATGATGATAACCTCATCTACAATATCAACGAATCCATCTGCATGTTGTCTGCATCCTCACCCCAGTTCACTAGCTTTGACGATGGCATCTCTTTAGTTTACCCAGAACTAGTCGATTGGGACCAACAAGGACCACCAGTTCTGGACACATTCCAGAATGATGAGGCCATTGCCGAATTCATGGGATTAAGAGAAGGCATACCAAGTGGGACCACAAAAGGATTTTCTATTGATTTAGATTGCACCGCATACTTCGGTGAGACTGTTCAGTCCTCTAGTCGCAAAAGTAAAATAAGTAAAATGAACGCTCCTCTAGGTGAAAACCAAAGGCACCTCTGACTACAAAACAGTAAAATAAAGGATGACCAGAGGTGAAACCTTCCGAGGTGCCCAAAGATGATAACGACTTTCTCCCCGTGCAACAGAGAACCGGCCATGCCGCATCGAGGACACAATAGAGGATAACATTTCAACCGCAGGAGACCCCAAGATGGTCCTATTTGCCACATCATTGACTTATGAAGAGAAACCAGAATTTCATAAATTCTTTGTAGAATAGAAATTAAACTTCGCATGGTCCTACGCAGACATGCCAGGATTGGACCCCAAACTAGTTTTGCATCATCTGCCACTATTACCCAATGCTAAACCAGTCAAGCAGAAGTTGCGCAAAATGCACCCTCAAGTTGCTCTATTGGTCAAGGCCGAGTTAAAGAAATTATTGGAGGCCGGATTCATAAGGTCTATAGATTATGTTGAATGGATTTCCAACCTAGTGCCGGTGACAAAGCCAAACGGGCTGATTCAGGTATGCACAGATTTTTGAGACCTAAATAAAGCATGCCCAAAGGATGATTCTCTTACCCACATTACATCATAGTGGACCTTAATCGGGTAACATGAGATGCTATCCCTCATGGATGGTTTCTTCGCTATAATCAACCAGACGCTTCTTGAGGATCAACACAAAATGACATTTTACTTGCTCCATGGGGTACATAATTGAACGGGCTATGCCCTTCGGTCTCAAAAACACAGGTGCCACATATCAAAGGGCTATGACCATGATCTTCCATGACATGATGCACAATATAATGGAGGATTATGTAGACGACCTATTGGCCAAATCAACAACTAGGAAAGATCATTTGAGGGTACTCGACATAATTTTCAAGAGACTTGAAGAGTACAAAGTCCGGCTAAACCCTAAGAAGTGTGTCTTTGGGGTCACATCAGGAAAACTATTGGGATACATAGTTTCCCGAAGAGGCATAGAGGTCGATCCGGCAAAATTCAAAGCAATCATAGACATGCCTCCGCCTAGAGGGATCAATGAACTTAGAACTTTGTAGGGCAGAGTACAATCTATTCGCCGTTTCATAGCCCAATTGGCAAACAAGTGCCACCCGTTCCAGTACTTGTTGCGCAAAAGTGTCCCCTTTGTATGGATGGATAAGTGTCAAGAGGCCTTCCAGCAAATCAAAAATTACCTATTGTCAACACCAGTACTCATGGCGCCCATCCAGGAAAAGTCGTTGATTCTATACATCTCCACTACTAGTTCAGCATTAGGGGCATTGTTGGCCCAAAATGATCACGAAGGAAAAAAAAGAGAAATTTATTACATCAGCCGCACATTGATAGGATATGAGTTGAACTACACATACATTGAACGTGCATGCCTCGATGTTGTCTTTGCATCCAAAAAACTAAGACACTATATGCTCAGTCATCAGACACAACTTGTTGCCAAGATTGATCCATTGAAATATCTACTAAGTTGGGCAGCATTAACAGGCCGGTTGGCAAAATGGGTCATGATCCTAAGCGAGTATGACATACAGTATGTTGAGCGCAAGGAAATCAAAGGGCAAGTAATAGCAGATCAACTGGCGGATGCACCAATCCAAGTCTCTCATCCATTGGTAACCGATTTTCCTAACGAGTCCATTTTTCATACGGAACCAGCAACACCATGGAAGCTATATTTTGATGGGTCCCACACTGGTCATGGCTCAGGGGCTGGAATCTTATTCATCACACCACAAGGGGATTCAATTCCTAAGTCATTTCGAATTGCTTTCCCTTGCACAAACAACATTGCCGAATACGAAGCATTGGTTATAGGTCTCAAGTTGGCAATCAAATGGAAAATTCAGACATTGCTTGTATTCGGGGATTCCCAGCTAGTAATCAACCAAGTGAATGGTGACTATGAAACAAAGGATGAGAAGTTGCTTCCTTACAAGAGGATGGTGGATAGCTTCCTAACATACTTCCAATCAGTTTCTTTTGAACAAATCCCCAGGGTATAAAATAAAGCAACTGACGCAATGGCTACTATCAGTTCTCTCTTGGACATCCCTAAAAATGTGTCACAATTTGAGTTCTTAGTAGTAGAGCAGCTTCGATACCCAAGATGATATCCCGTAATCGAATGGTTTGTGAACTTTGTTGGTCCTTTAACCTCTGGTAGTATCAAGACATTTTTACGACGCCACCTAAAAGTCTTTCACACCCTTCCAATCAATCCTTGTCAAATAACCAATGAAAGTCCTTCATTAGAAAATCCGCAAGGTATGCCATTGTCAGTGACACCCTCTACCGCCGTAGTTTCGACGATACCCTCCTTAGATGTCTTGACACCGACGAAGCATGTATGACCTTACGAGAAGTACACGACGGTATATGTGGATCTCATTCGAGTGGTCCTACGCTAGCTAAGAAACTAACGAGACTTGGATATTATTGGCCGACAATGGAAAAAGATGCAATTGAATATGTCAGGACTTGTCGCAAATGTCAAATACACAGTGACCTGGTCCATGCTCCAGCGTAGGAACTTCGGCCCATCACTTCTCTCGCTCCTTCTTCGGCCATGGGGACTCGACCTCGTGGGTAAGATTCATCCAACTTCCTCCAACGGCCATAAATTCATTATCATCGCCACTGAGTATTTCACAAAGTGGATCGAAGCCATTCCATTGACATACATTACTAGCAAACAAATATCAAATTTTATTCTCAATTACATCATTTTGCTTCCAGAGGGTTTTCCCACAAATTCATCATCAATGCATTAAACGGACAACTGCTCAAAACCAAGATGTCTCAGGAGTTATGTGAACAATTCTATATCCAACACCACTTTTCATCCCCATACTACCCCCAAGGAAACGACCAAGCTGAGGCGTCGAATAAAACCATTGTCAAGATTCTCAAAAAGACTATCAATGACGCTGGCCGCGATTGGCACATACAACTTAACCCTACTCTGTGGGCTTACCGAACTAGCATTCGTACGCCTACAGGAGCTACCCCATTCACCCTAGTCTTTGGCACTGAAGCCATCTTACCCATTGAGGTCAAAATTCCTTCGCTACGGGTCTCCTTGAAGGGTCTAACTAATGAAGAGGAGTACCGACAATCACGCTTGCATGAGTTGGAAATGCTGGACAAAAGAAGACAAAACTCACTGAATCACCTCCAAGCATATCAAAACCGCCTTTGTTGCAGCTACAATAAAAAGGTTATGGTCAGAAAGTTTGACATTGGCGACCTGGTTCTCATGCAGAACCCTAAGAACCAAGTCAGACAGAGAAAAAGCCAGCAGGTAAATTTGAACCAAACCCGCAAAGTCCCTATATTACTTCATATCTTCTGGATCTCGGCTTATCAATCGGCAACTCCAGATGGGGAATAGTTGACTAAGCCCATCAACAGATTACATCTCTGAAAGTTCTACACATAGCATCAGAGGATGGAGCTGAAAGCCTTATAAAATACAAAAAAAAATTTAAAAAAATTAAAATTCATCACCCCGATGAAAACCTGGAAAACAGGCGTCTTCGTGACACCAAAAAAATCAAAAAATCATGAAAATAGTAAAGCAAAAATGATTCGTTCAATAGTGAAAACCTGGAAAACAGGCGCTTTGGACAAGTACCATGGTGAAAACCTGGTAAATAGGCGCCATGCGTAATAAATCATTGCTCTGCCATCTATTGTCACTTTGTCTAACTTAGCCTAGGATGAAAGGAATCTTCGCCGTTATTTCGCAAATCGCCATCACATCCTACTCTACCTGTCATAGTGGATGAACAATTGACATCCAGTCCTAATGACTGACCGTCCAGCAAATCAGTAGCATCTCGTCCGTATTCCTTGCAAATGGATAAGTCTTAAACCTGACTGGGGGCAAAATGTTTATCATGCAACTACAGTGGATGTCACATATACATCATAAAAAGTCCTGAAAAAAGCCAAAAACATCATAAAAAGTCCTGAAAAAAGCCAAAAACATCATAAAAAGTCCTGAAAAGAAGACAAAAACATCATGAAATGTCCTTTCTAGTCAAAGTCAAGCATCTCAAATTAGTCTTTGTCATTTGTCCGAACTACGTTGTCTCTGTGCATTTGCTACGTAGGCAAGACTCATACTCGAGTCCCTGAGACATTAGGTCAGTCCTTTTAGGTTTGTCAAAATAAAATCATGACGCAATCTTGGATCATCAAGACAAAGTCATTGGTCATGTCGAACTACGAGGTCTCTGAGTGTATGATGTAGGCAAGGTCATCTATCGATGAGCCCCCGAGGCCGCACTAGGTCAGTCCATTAGGGTTCATGGCACTACACTGGCACACACGTCAAAAGTCTTCAATCCTTTCTCCACATGGGGAAAACTCCTAAAACAAAGTAAAACAATCATTTTATTCGACAAGACAATCTCATCAGCACATCACTCATGTCATCAGGGCAATATCGACATATAGTCAAATACAAGTCAAATGCGATCAAAACAAATCAAATCATCGTAAATCAGTCAAACTGTCAAATTTCGGTTAATCTTCATATGAGTCCTTCTGAATGGTAACCTCTATCATTTATGCCTTAGGATGTGTCCTTCCTAGGCATCGTCATCGTCATTCGATACTTTGAGTGGTTCTCTTGAAGATCACTCTTCGTGACATCACGGTATTCTTCCGGATGTGTCGCCGAAAACGGCTTCGTAAAACATGCCTTGGGATGTGTCCTTCTAGGCATCGTCATTATTTTGAGGACTTTATACGACCATTGAGGATCAAATTCTCTCTAGTCGTGATGTTATTCGAGGATGTGTCCTTCCTGAATTCACCAATTCGGCATTTTCAAAGTCCGTCAAAACTTTAAACATTTCGACATCTCGACATTATCAAACATGTCATCTTGACATCAGAACAGTGGATATCCAGATGCACTTGGCAAACACTTGACAATTGTCTTTTGATCTTTTATCATGTTATTAGTTTTTTAGCGAGATCCCACTCAGCAGGATTTAGAGAAGCAGCGACGTAGCATGACAATTGACACACATAACTACTAGCTTCTCAGTGAGGTCTTGATTCTGGGATTTAGAAAACCAACGACATATCATGATAGAGACTTTATTTTTGTATTTTGGCAATCATGTCACTAGTTTCTCAAGGATGTCCTGGAAATAGGATTTAGAGAAGCAGCGACATTTCATGATCTGTCCTTGTCTTTTTTTGCTTGTGGTTGATTATGACAAGAAGACTGGGGCAAGCACGCTCCTAGTATGAGTCATGATCATCCTTGTCTGTGACTATTTTTCTTAGGTAATGGTATGACCTTGCACACCTTGATCTATGTCATATCATGGTGTTTGTTGGCCATCACAACAATTTGCCCAATGATGATTAAAGAGCAACAAATATTAAAAGTCCTACAGTAAAGTTTTGAAGGATTTGTATCTCCTCATAGGTCTCATATCTTCTCCTCTTTGGTCTGATCATCTTCTCTCAGCAGTCTCGTCATCTTCTCTCGTCCATCCCACGATGATATCCTGTGACATCCAAAAACATAAGTGCATACATGATCATATACATTGCATTAGGTCCATACATACATCATCCATGGCATTCAATAATATTATACATGGCATTAGATCATATACATAATCACAAACATTGCATTAACATAATCATCATCAGTGCATCTTTTACATAAATACATCATGCACATCATTAACATAATCACATAAATATTGCATCATCATGGCATCAAAATCACAAATAGGCATCATGGTACATACATGGCATCATAAATTAAGTATAATACATGTCATAATACATAAAGCAAAGAGCATCACATAACACATGTAGGCTGCATCAAAACTGCATCATCATATAGAATCATCTCAAAAAGATACAATGTCATAGGATAATGTCATGGAGTATCTTAAAAATGGAGCTCGCAGGCTCAAATAATATAGTGTGTCACAATACAAATATGCCCTAAGGAAAGCTCTCATCATCTCCTCGGGGAGAAGAATGTGGCGGAGGCAACTCTATCACGGGCGCTGAAGCAATAGGGGGTCCTGTAGCAACCTCTGTCTGTGAAGATGATGGAACTGCAAGTGAGGGCATCATCGTGACAGTAGTGAAAACCTGTGAAGTCACTATAGCAGGACTCTGAGAGGATGGATCTGTCACTGGTGGCTGACCCTATACCGACCTCTGTGCTGAACCAATAGAACCGTGACTGTGCCCTGAATGGTGACTCAGAGTATGCCTGCGGGAATGGTGTGACCTGTGACCTGAGGTGTGTCCTGTGGAAGTAGACCCTCTGACACTGGTATGGCTCCTAGTACCACTGCCACTACCTGACCTATGCCCACTGCCTGACCTCGTCTGTGAACGAAACAAGGTAGGATCTCGTCGCTCTGGCAGCACTGCCTGCTCATAAAGGGTCCTGTACTGCCCCAATCTGGTGCTCACTCTGGCAAGCTCTCGAGCCATGTCTCCCATCGGTCCTGTACATAGGGCTGTGAACTCTTTGCACCACTGGGCCGCATCCTACTGCCGAATAACTGCCTGATCCCGCTTTGCACGGGCTACCTCCAGAGCTGACTGTAAAGACCTGACCTGTGCCAAGCTGGCGTCTAATCTCTGCTGAAGGTCGGCCACTCTCTGATCAGCTGTGGCATCTGACGGCAACCCTGAAGAAGACAGTATCTCCTCCTCCCCCTCCACCATCTGCCATCTGAGAAGTCTCTCAGCCTCACCTATGGCATCATCCTCCTCGTCATCATCATCATCCTGCCCTGCCACCTCCTCCTCCTGCCTTGCCACCTCCACCTCAATCTCTGGCATATCCTCATGCCTCTCTGCCTCTGCCTCCTCCTCCTTTCCCCTCATGTCCTCCGCCTCTCCCCTCACCTCCGCATCCTCCTCCTGTCTCTCCCCCTCTGCCTCCTCCTGTCCTCTCACCTCTGGCTCCTCCTCCTGTCTCCTCTCGCCCTCTCCCTCCTATCTGGGCTGCTCCTCACCCTCTCCCTCCTCAACGGCCTCGGGGATAGCATCTAAAGCTACCCTCGCCACACGCTGTCGCACCCTGCGGCCTGGTACCTGGCCATCTCGCCTCCTCCTCCGGTCGTCTCCACCATCATCCCCACCTCTAGCTCCACCCCTGCCTCCGTCATCACCGCCCCGACCTCCATCTCCACCCCAGCCCCCATCTCTACCCCTGCCTCCGTCATCTCCACCCCGGCCTCCATCCCCACCCCTCCCTCCATCTCCATCCCTGCCCCTGCCTCTGCCTCTGCCCCTGCCTCCATCCCTGCCTCTGCCACCTCGTTTGACCTGTGGCACTCGCGGAATAACTGACCGCCTGTCAACTGGTGTTGGCCCGTTAGGATCTGTCAATGGCACAGGTCTGTGTGCCTACCACCATAGGTCATAAGCTGGTGTGGTACTTGGATCCGTTGCTCCGCCTCTCCAACCCTAGGCCTGGGCTACTAGCCCATCTATCTGCTGAGTCACAAATGCTACTGGGATAGCCGGTCCCCATGCATACTCTCTGGATGATCTGGCATACTCTGTCGTCCCCACGGGCACATCTTGCTACTCGCCAAACTGTCTCAATACACGCTGCAGTAGGTACATCTCAATGATCAAGGATGTTTGCACTGTCCTACCAATAAGGTATCTGTACTGTCTGCAGAAGCTCAGATGATCGGCCTCATCATCCCATGCCTCACAATCCCTGTACGGCCTCCAGATGAACGTCACCATGGTATCGATCTGATGCCGCCACCATCCTGTCTCACCCATATGGGTCTGCTGTAATGCGCCAGCATAATAATAAGAGTGGGGCATCCCCGCGGCAAGCTGTGGTCTGTCAATAGGCGAGCGGAATATAGCAATGTGCTCCCATGCCCAGATCATCATAAGTGTGGTCCCACAGGAGATACTCTCTCCTCTCATGTACACGACATCGTGAAGCTGGTGATATAGCATCCCTAGCAGGCAAGGACCCCACGCATAAACTGTCTTGTCTCGTCTCATGCCGACCAAGACGTCCCCCCAACCAATCAAAAATCCATGTCCTTGTCGATCAAGAACCAAAATGCCAGCAATCAGAGTTGCCAGGAATGCATCGAAGCGCCCATAGTGCTCTGCTAGGAAATCCCAATGGATCTCATAACCCTGAATGCCGAGTCCAGCACCCTGATCCTGGTAGTATGCACGAAAGGTCTGTTTTCCATGACGCGGATCATAGACAATCTGCTCCCCCCGAATAGGAATCTGGAGAATACGGTAGACGTCCTCCAAGGTAATGGTAGCCTCACCTGTCGGCAGGTGGAAGAAACAGGTCTCAGAATGCCACCGCTCGCACAAGGCAGTCAATAGTCCTCTGTTCGCCCGAATGGCGGGCATGAACGCAGCATAGAATAAGCCGAGTCTCATCAATCACCGCCACTCTCGCGGACCCAGCTGATCAGCAAACCGAAAGGTGGTCGGTCTGCTTTCTCTCATGTAGATAGGGGCAAGCTGCCTCTGCAAAAAGATGAACACTGCATTAGCACTTTTTGAACAACTGTAATCATCAGGAAGGCATCTAAGGTCACGCAAACATCAAAACAAGTTTTATTAAGTCAACAGATAAGTGTGTCGCAAATAAGTAATTACGTCGTGAAAATACAACTGTGTCGTTCAAAACATCAAATGTGTCCGGACATGTCAATTGTGTCGCTATATAACATTTGTGTCACGAAATTATGCGGTTGCGTCACAACATTGTGAATGCGGCACGACATTACAATTGCGACATTCAAATAAGCAGTTGCGTTGGGAAATAACGATTGTGGCACTTTTAGCGGTCAAATGCGACTCGGCTAGTCACTTGTGTCGCACGAATTATCAAATGCGGCGCAAACAACCGGTGCGGCTCGGTTGTTCTTTGCACTTGCGTCGCGACACATCAAATGCGTCAAACGCGAAAGCATTTGCAGCTTACTCGAATGCATATGCGTCACGGTGCATTCGTTGACTACCCTAGAAAGCATAAAAAAGTACATAAAACGATAAAATGACAAAGTACGTTTAAGGTACATACCGCCGGCTCTGAGCCCTCTAGCCATCTGAAGGTCCTCATGATCTCCCCGCGGTGCTCTGACACTGGAATAACCATCCTCGCTGCTGCACCTTTCGCTCTGAGCTCTCAAGTTTCGCAAGGTAAATAGTGAAAGTGAATTGACTTTTACCCCTTTGTCAACCTATTTATAAGGTCAAAATGGAATTTTTCAACCAAAGTCAATACTGGAGGCTCATTTCTGCACCTTCGACTCCGCCGTAAGTTGCTTTAAACATGTCAGAATCTGAAACCAACTGCGCCGTTGTTTTCTGGTTATCAAATTGATTTATCGGGACCCTTTGCAAATTTTTCTGGCGCCGACCCAAAATTTGAAAATTTCTCGAGGGGGCAATGATACTCCGTACCCTCGCTGGGGCATATTTTTGACTTATTTTCTTTGTCACAATGCGACATGCTACATTATGACAAAGAGGGGCAAAATGTAGACACCTAAAAATGACCTAGGCCTACAAGCTTCATTTTTACCACTTTCGTCCTAGCATAATTAAGTCATTTAATTATGTCCTTGGTCCACATTCAACTATTGATTAAATAATTCATAACTATTTAATTAATTCATGTCATTTGTTCCTCCTGATTATTAAATAAATAAATTTTATTTATTTATCTAATACGTCATTAATTATCTAAGTCTTCCTTTAATTAAATAAATTTCTTAATTTATTTAATTCCCCTTTGTTGTTTATTTCTTCTTGATTAATTACATCACTAATTAAGTCCCCTTCGCTCTAAAATTAAATAAATTCTTATTTATTTAATTTTTATCCACTTTCCACTATAATTAAATAATTATTTTAATTATCTAATTATTCCTTAGCCTCTTCTCTCATTAAATTAAATAAATTTAATTTAATTAATTTAAGCCCACTATCTGGAATTTTGAATTAAATCATTAGTTAATTCAAAATAACTCTTTTTGTCACATTCCTCTATAATTAAATAATATCTTTATTATTTAATTGTTCAGTGGTCACCTAAATTAAATAAATTTTATTATTTAATTTCTCCAGCAGCCTCTTTGTCCATGCCAGTCTTATCTTCCAAATCAAATCTTATCTTCTGACATCTCATTTAATTTCGGCCCTTGATTGAATTATCTTATAATTCAATCTCAACCCTTCATCTTTATCATTGCCCTAATTTTGAACTATCCCTAATTCGTACTACAACAGTCAATCTTGACCATTGATTCTAGGGTATTTGTCATCTTCTCATCCTGGCCACACATTCAAAATTGCAGTTTTTTATAAAATGGCAATTTTGTTCTTATTCCAGGATCTCTCTCTCTCGATCTCTCTTTCTCCATCTATCTCATGCTCATTCTGTCAACTTAGGCTATTATTATTTTTGCAGTCATGGTCATTTGCAGTCATTGTCATTTTAGTCTAGTGTGAGGTCATGTCTTTTATACAAATCCTTCAACACTTGCATAAGGCTTTGTCATTAGTCTAGGTGCTCATTTGAAATCTGAGGGCATCTCTATTTACTGCAAGCTAGGAGGTGTAACAAAGGTGAAGCATGGAAAATGAAGACTTAGGGTAACTTTGTTCCTTTTTGTTTTCATGTTTATTTCCTTTGTACTTTGTTACTTCATTGGATTTTTATGTTATTGTGCTAACCCCTCTAACAAATATAATTTTCCCTTGATTACAGAAGTAACTCTTACTTTGCCACCATGAAGTGTTATCATTGCAATCAAATGGGACATCCAGCTTATAGGTGCCCGGAGAAAGCTTCTTCATCAAGCAATGAAAAGAGAGTCGCTTATGCACAAGAGGACACCATGAGTCCTAAGGCAACTGAGATCAATCATATAGAATCTGAAATTGGAGAGAGTTTGATGTTTAACAGAGTGCTGATCAGACAACCAGTCAAGGAGGAACCTAAGCAAAGAAGAGCTCTTTTTAGAGTAAGGTGCAAGATACTTGGAAAAGTGTGCAAAGTCATTGTAGATTCTGGTTCAACAGATAATATAATCTCAAATGAGGCAGTAACTAAACTAAAATTGTAGAAGGTACCTCATACTAACCCCTACAAGGTCACGTGGTTGAATAAAGGTTTTGGTGAATGAGCAAGTAATAGTGGAATTTTCAATTGGAGGCTATAAAGACAAGCTAGTTTGTGATGTATTACCCATGGATGCATGCCATCTGCCACTGGGCAGACCATGGCAATATGACAGAAGTGCCATTTATGATGGGAAAGAGAATACCATCTCATTCAAGAAGGATGGAAGAACCTTCAAGCTGCAGTCATTGACAGAGGAAGATGAGGGATAGTCCAAGGTACCAAACATCATGTTGAGCAGTGGCAAGGAGTTCCTTAAGGATCTACACCAAGGGAATGAAGGATATGTGATCATGATGCAGCCTAAAGAGGAAGAAAAAGCTAAAAGGACAGTCTTACCAGAAGCAGTCCAAAGGTTACTTGATAAGTACAAGAGCATAGTGAGTGATGGTACACTTGCAACTTTACCTCCAAAGAGAGCTATAAGTCATCAAATTGACTTCATACCTGGAGCCTCATTACCTAATAAAGCAGCATACAAGCTTACACCTGAGTAGAACCTAGAGGTAGCTAGGCAAGTGCAAGAATTATTGGATCAAGGATTGATTCAAAAGAGCATCAGCCCATGTGCAGTGCCAGTGGTTTTAGCAACTAAGAAAGGAGGTAAGTGGAGACTTTGTACTGATTCTAGAGCAATAAATAGAATCACAATTAGGTATAGGTTCCCTATTCCTAGAATAGAAGACTTGATGGATTGCCTTGGAGGAGCACAGTATTACACCAAGTTAGATCTCAAGAGTGGCTACCATCAGATCAGAATTAAGGATGGTGATGAATGGAAGATAGCTTTTAAGACAAATGATGGGTTATATGAGTGGAAAGTGATGCCATTTGGCCTCTCAAATGCCCCTATCACATTCATGAGACTAATGAATGAGGTGCTTAAGGATTTCACAGGAATCTTTATAGTAGTATATCTTGATGATATACTGATTTTCAGTAAGACAGCAGAAGAACACTTGAAGCATGTGGAGATGGTTCTTAAAAGGTTGCAAGAAGAGAAGTTGGCAATCAATCTTGAGAAGTGTGAGTTCTTCAAGCAAGAGCTTGTGTATTTGGGGTTTGTAGTATCCCAAGGAACGTTGAAGATGAATCCAAGCAAAGTAGAAGCCATCCTAAACTGGCCCACACCAACCACAACAACAGAGGTAAGAAGTTTTCATGGTTTAGCTCAGTTCTATAGAAAATTCATAAGGAATTTCAGTGGTATATGTGCACCAGTACTAGACACAATCAAGGGTGGCATGAAAACAAAGTTTAAGTGGACTCTAGAGGCTGAGAAAGGGTTTGAGAAACTGAAACAAGAAGTGGCAACTCAACCTATTCTGTTATTGCCTAGCTTAACAAGTTGTTCACAGTTGAGTGTGATGCTAGTGGAGTAGCAGTAGGAGGAGTACTTAGTCAAGAAGGTAGGCCTATAGCCTTCTTTAGTGAAAATCTCAATGAAGCCAAGCAAAAGTACTCTAAATATGATCTTGAGCTATATGCTTTAGTGCAATCCCTTAGGAAGTGGAGGCATTATTTGTTACCCAAAGAGTTTGTGGTCTTCACTGATAACCAGGCACTTAGTTATATCAACACCCAAGAGAAGCTGAGTAATAGACATTTGAAATGGATGGAATACATCCAAGCCTTCACATTCACTATCAAGCACAAGAAAGGACAAATGAACAAGGTGGCAGATGCATTAAGCAAAAGAATGCTGACAGTACAGGAAATACAACTGAAGAGCATTGGATTAGAGAGTTTCAAAAACCTCTATTGTGAAGATGAAGACTTGATGAAGACTTCTCAGAAGCTTACAAGGTATGTTCTGATTTTGAGAATCATTTTCATAGCCAATATGCTGAATTTACATTGCAAAATGGACTATTATTTAAGGGCAATCAGTTATGTGTTCCAAGAGGGTCTATGAGGGAAAATTTGATTCAAGAGAACCATAATGGCAGTCTTAGTGGTCATTTTGGCATCAACAAAACATTGGAATTAGTGCAAAGGTTTTACTATTGGCCCAAGTTGCCAAGGGATGTCAGAAGATATGTGGAGCAGTGTATAGTTTGCATGAAAGCAAAAGGGGGAGCTAGCAATGCTGGTTTGTATCAACCCCTGCCCATTCCTAAAAAACCATGGGAGTGTGTGAGCATGGATTTTCTGGTAGGTCTTCCCAAGACCAAGACTATTTTTTACATTGTTTATGTAGTAGTGGATAGATTTAGCAAGATGAGTCACTTCATTCCTTGCAAGACTACTCATGATGCAAGCTACATAGCTCATCTTTTCTTCAAGGAGGTTGTAAGGATTCATGGCTTACCTTTAAGCATAGTTTCTGACAGAGATGTGAAGTTCATGAGTCACTTTTGGAAGACTGTATGGAGCAGATTGGGAATAAATCTGTCATTTGGATTAGCCTACCATCCTCAGACCGATGGTCAAACAGAGGTGGTTAACAGAGTGTTGGGTAATCTTCTAAGGTGTCTAACCAAGGAGTATGGACAAACATGGGATATGGTTATCTCCCAAGCTGAATATGCCTACAATGACAGTGTCAATAGAACTATAGGGAAAAGTCCATTTGAAGTGGTGTATGGGATGCACCCAAGAGGCATATGTGAGCTCAGAGATTTGGGATCCATGGAGAACAGGAGTGGACATGCAGAGGACTTCACTCAGACAATGAAAGAGATTCATGAGCAGGTCAAGAACACAGTTACAACAGCAACCCAAAAGTTGAAGGAAAAAGTTGATTTGTCAAAGAGAGATGTGCAATTTGTAGTTAGGGACTATGTTATGGTCCACCTCAACAAATCCAGATTGTAGAAAGGAATGGCAACCAAATTATAGATGAAAAGAGTGGTTCCATGCAAGGTGTTTGCCAAATATGGCAAGAATGCATATAAGGTGGAATTACCATCAGACTTGGGCATCTCTCCAGTTTTCAATGTTGTTGATTTAATCAAGTACAAAGGATCAGTCAATGATGAGAAGCAAAACACCAAGGAAATATTCAAGGACATTAGTAATGTGACTTTTCCTCAACAAGACAAGCCTCGGGTAGAGCAGATCTTGGAGTCAAGAGTGCAAAAATCTACCAGGAACAAAGTGTACATGGAGCACCTTATCAAGTGGAAAAACAAACCAGAATCAAAAGCCACTTGGATACAGGAAAATCAGTTCAAGAAACTTGGCATTGACCTGACATTGGTCCCTCCTTCCTCTCCTTAGTTGTTTGGGTAGAGAGGGGGAGAATGGTGCAGGAGCACCTGGCAAAGTTCAAGCTTTACTGAAGTTTTTGGTTGAAAACAATTTTGTTGTGGTGTGTAAGGTCTTTTGGACCATCTTGGTTGTGGTGGAGGACCTTTTTTTCTTAGGTTAGAAGTGGTGAAGTTGAATCAATTTTGGAAGCCAATCTTTGGTTGTTTTCTTAACAATAGACCAAGGTTGCTAAACACACTGTGTTTTACAACACTAATCCTTTGGACGTTCCTAGGCTCGAAAAAGGAAACCTAACTATTTCCAAGCTTTTTAAAAGGGAGCTCTCGACTTGTTTGAAAGGTTGGAAGAATTGGAACATTTGTAATTTTCATGAGAATGACAAGAAAATAGTGATTTTTGATGTGGAAACTCGGTTTTTCCTGTTCTTGTTCTTGGAACAGCAGATAGATGTTTTGAGAAAATATTTTTGTTGGATTGAATAGTATGTAGTGAAGCTTTTTGAAGCATTTATCTAGTTCAGTAGTTAGTAATTTCATCGCTTTTAGTTGTCTTGTAAATTCTGTGTTGTTTCCTTGTTGTTGTTTTGACTGGTAATTGTGATAAAAATGGAGTTTTAGCCCGCACTCCCACCATACCAAGAAGTATGGAGATATTGGGAAGGTGGCTAAACTCCATCAGTGTACATACTTTAGGGGTAGGATCCAGTAGAAGTTCAAACAGCATGCTAAAAGACTTTTCCTAGGCGAGCTTGTGATGCCCGGTTTGGAAAAGATAGTTGAAATTAGACCCTAACGTTGCAGGGGTGCTAATAATTTTGAAAATGAGGTGTGTGGTGTTTGTAGGAAGCTTTAAGAAGGTTTGGGAAGGAGGACAGAGTCTTTATCAAAGCATTTGTGGCTGGAAGAACCAAACAGACCAAGAAAATGGTCTAGGAAACCCTAGTTCTTGCAAAATCTAGGTTGTACCTGTGTACGGACAGAAAAGGTCCCAAACCCCAAAAATCTTTTAGAGCTTGGAAATTAAGCCAAGGTGTCAAAAGGAATTTTGGCACAAACTTTTGAAAGAGAGGATTTTTGAACTGTTTCTTTGAGTTGAGAGGGCTAATAGGGGCTCAAGGCTAGTAGCCTTCCCAAACCCTAGAATAGGGTTATATGCTAGCAATGGAGAATTGAGGTTTGTAGGTCAACCAAGGACCTTTGACAGATGATTTTGAAGCCATGTAAGTTAACACACACCCCTGCAACAAGGTTAGGAAGCATTGGAGGTTAGCTAGTTTTTAAGTGTATTAAGGGCTAGTTGGTGAATGTGAGGAAAAGCACCAAGAATTGCTTGGTTAAGGCATTGTAAATGATAGCAGGGTTGGCCAGTAAGACCAGGGGTTCTATTATCAGGGATAGGACTTATAGGTTAGGGTGAAAAAGATCCCTTAGGAGTTCTCAAGGCAAGGACTCAAAGCATGGAATGGTGAGAGTTCCATCCAACCCTGTCCCTATCACCTTTATAGCCCACCTTTCTCACATGCCCAAGGAGGTATCTGCCATCTTGTTATCTTAAGTCAATAAGTCTTTGTTGAATCAGTTGGCTAGAGATACCCCTCCTTTTACTTCACAAGGAACCCTTGAACCTTCAACTATGGAAAATGTAGATAAAGTGTTGGAGGATTTGCAAAGGCAAGAAGAGGAAAGTATGACAATCCTAACCTCAAAGGATGAAGTGCTAATTCTCCTCAATGAAAAGAGCTATCTAAGGATGTTCCCAGTCAAAATTCTAAAGTAAAACTAACAATTGTGTAGGATGAAGAGGTAAATGTTGAAAACATTCAAAAGGATGCTTCTCCTCCTCCTCATACAGAGTCTAGTGGTGGTAGATTTTCAACTCCTTCATGGCTAAAAGAATAGTTAAAACAAAAGAATCCTATAATAGAAGTACCTAAACTAAGCTTAGAAGTTGTCCTAAGCAAGATAGAAAATCCAAAGGAGAAGAAGAAGATCTCATATGACCAAGGATGCTTCAAGATCTATAATTTTGTATGTGGTTGGCACTCCCATGGTGGTAAAAAATAGTAGGAGCATTTTTCCTAAGGAGCTCAACATTTCTACTATCAACCTCAGTCCCACCAATAGAATCCAAGAGATTGATGAATTATAGGGGCCAGTCACAAATAATATCCATACAATGAATAAAGATGAGGCGACCAAGGTAGAGTTAAGGTCCCAAATAGTAGAACTAACTACTTTCATCAAGCATTTAGTCACTCCAATTTAGAGTGCACAAGGGAAGGTAATAACTCTAATGGTCCTATGAAAGGATGAGCTAGACAAGATGGAGAAAATGAAGTCATGGGCTCAACCTACCCAATGTTGGTTGAGGCATATTTTTGATAGTGGAAATAAGGTAATTGATGTTCCCATCCAAGTGCACAATAACCTCTTTGTTCTTAAGGAAGAGGTGGACAAGCTATAGAAGGATTGCATTAGCAATGAAAAATACCATGGCTTGGTATTTCCCAATTTAAAGGCTATTCAAAAGCTACCCAATAAATTTTTTATGAAAGAGGATGTCTTGAGCAAAGAAAATATCAAATAACCCCACTATTGGATGCTTATTATAAAATTTCAAAGGGAAATAGTATGCTAGATTGAGCAAGAGGTGGGTCAACTTGATACCCAAATAAAGGAAGTTCTAGTCTCATGTGGCCAATTTTTATAGGAGCTAACTAAATATAAGGTTGACATTACCAAGGAAATCGATGAGCAATATTTGAAGCAACAATGGAAGTTTTAGATTCATAAAGAATCAATTGATTCTTTATCTCTGGATTATATGGACTAAGATGCCAAGATTTTGGTGAAAATATAGAGTTTTATTAATTAGAAGGTTGCTTGGATGGCTCTACATCATCAATTGATTGATCACTATGATGTCTAGTGCTACAAACTTCACGTTGTTGTAGGTCCCTTGAATGATGATATTGTAGACACCTAGATTTGATCACTCACATTTGGTCAAATTTATCCTTATTTCATCTAAAATTCCTTCTTATCTATATTAATTAAATAATTTACCTTTTATCCCCTCTTCTTTAAATTAAATAGGTATACCTATTTATTTTATTTAATCATTTATCCTTACATGTTAATTAAATTAAATATTTCTTTCTTTCCCCTTTCTCTCTCCTTGTCCCATACTCCATAATTTTCTCATTATCCTTAATCCATTTTCTAATCCCTTCATTAGGGATGTACACACGCTTAAACCATGATTAGGAGGTGTCACATCCTCCAACTTTTGCAACTCGCCTCCTAATCACCTTTATTAGTCTAATCCCCCACCTAACTACTTTCTTAATTACGTGCACAACCTTAATCCCTTGATTAATAAGGGATAATCATCTTGCCATTTATGGCTCACCCTCTTGTCAAATCAACCTTAAATTCTTTATTCATTGGGAGAAGTAACCCACTCCCAAGGCACCTTGGAGGAACTTAAAATTCCTCTTTATTCCCCCAAAAGTACTCCAAAGGAATTTTTAATTCCTTTTTATCTTTCCATCCAATCATCATGGAAGATATAACAAGAAATCCCTTTATGAGGGAGATCTTGTCCATCTCCCAAGGTACTTGTAAAGTACCAATATTTGTCTCAAGGCCTCACATGGTGACACTTGTCACCATCCTATGCCTTGAGAGGTTAACTCCCCCCATTTCCTCTCCCATGGTGATACTTGTCACTACCACAAGAGTTGAGATGTCTCAACCCTTGATCTCCAACTTTGCATCTTAGCCCTCCATTCCATCTACCCCTCTCAAAAGAATAACACTTAGCCATTTTCAATATCACAATGCAATCTTACATCCTTGAGCAATTGCATGGTGTTATGCTACCAAAATTTACCTAGAAAACACATTGAAATTGACATCACCGAGGTAATCTATGCAACAAGCTTGTCATCATACTTAGTTTTCATTGAATTTGGAGAAGGTATGAGCTTTCAATCCTAATCTTGATTGTTGTTTTTATTTTATGTTTGTTTGGCTTTTAGTGTAATTTTTCATTTATTTTATAGCATAAAATCACTGCACACATTATGGCATGTAGGCGGATCCACTACATGAGCAAATTTGTCATCTTCAGGGGTGACTTTGTCTCCTACATAGGCGCATATGCTTCAGCTCTCTACTGCTCATATGACTCACGAAGAATAAGCAGCTCTACTAGTGTATAGAGGTGGATGCACTACATAAGCGAAGCTGCTAAACCTATAGAGGCAAATTTATAGAGGACGAGCAAATACACCATTACAAGGGCAACTGCACAAATAGGCATACATGATTCTACAGAGGTGGATCTTATTCTACTAAGGCATATTTGATAACTACAGAAGCAGATCTGTAGATAGGTGATTGCGGTACTTATAAGGGCGACTTCACACTATTGATAGGCAGCTTTGCTGGTAACACATCTTTGATACTTTCATTCCAAGATTTTTAATTTCTTTCTTGTTTATTACTGATCCACTAACTTGTCATGAGTTCCTGTGAGGGTTTGTCACCCATCTGCAAATTTGTGTCCAAGATTGGTGGTCAAATTACTAATGAATTGCTTTGTAGGACGTTAATCGAAGATTGATTTTTCCCAAAAATCTAGGTGATAAGAAAAATTTGGGGTAAAGATAAATAGATTCAATGTTTAATAACTAAATTTAGTTTGGTCTAAGTGTCAATTCAAGGGTGTAAACTTGCGAAAGGTGTCATGGCTATATGCGCAAGGGATGCAGGTAGTGAGATGAGTGTAGATGAAATGAAAATACAACATAAAAATACTCATTTAATTTGCTATAAAAAATTTGCACTTGTAAAAAATTTTACATGAGTTGTGTAGGCTACTACATGAACTTTGTGCTAAAAATAGTTGTGATAGTTTGCTACAAGAACTGTGGTCTACTATAACTATGCATGTTGCAACAAATTTCTACAACTATAGTCCTATGAAGTAAATAATTTAAAACCAAACTGAAAACATGTAAATTAAAAGTACTTACTCATTAGCAATCATAAAATTACTCACACATTTTAATAAATAACATAAACCATGATAGTAAAATAAAACACTTAACACAAAAATTAACATAACCACCATTTTAAGAGAGTGGGCCCTCCTCTCCTTCCACAAGGTGACATAAATAATATATTGCACAATTCTTAAGACTTCAAACCAGCTTTTGTGTATTATTTCTTTTTTGAAAAATACATACTCCCTCTCATGTCATTTCTTATGTATTATATAAGAAATGAGGCATTTACTAATTTACATACTTCTTCCCTATGATCTCTCCACAAAATTAGATTTCAAATGAGAGACTCATTAAGAGAATAATAAAACTAAGATATTCTTAACATGGCAGGTTTATTTGGTAACAAAATAACCAATATATCAAATTAGTTCTAACAAAATAATATGAACATTTTTTTTTCTCGTAGCCATAATAATAGGAAGCATAAAAGTTATTTATGGCCAAAAAATATTGCATTTATGGCCATTACAATATAAGAATTTGTTATAACAAAAGATTAAAATATATCTTATCAAATATAGTGAAAATTGTTTATTAGCTGAAAATAAATTGCTAGAAAATGCACCCATGAATGACAGGAAGTCTGTTTTGAAGTCTATTATCTCCACCTTTATTGATATGCTGCTAGAATTATTTTCTCAACATAATGAAAACAAACATTAGTAAATAAATATCAATAAATAAGGTATGAAAATGGAATATTAAGGTGGGTATTAAAACATATAAAAATGGCTTTAAAAATATCTTTGAAGAAAAATTGCGAATAGAAGAACTGAAGCAACTTCATGAAAGAGTGTTATTTCAAGGAATGGATGATTGTGATTTTAATCAAGAGAAATTTTTAAAGAGACAATATGCAAAATTTTGGCAAGAGAATAGATTTTTTGGTGCCAGAAGTCTCAGGAGTGTTGGTTAAGGGAGGGGGATTATAATACAGTTTTTTCAAACTTAGTGAAAGTTAAATGTAATAGAAACAAAATTTATGAGATTAAAAATAGTAGTGGGGAGCTGCTTTCAAATCAACAGGCAATCAATAGAGAAGCAAATGGAAGAAGTGATCAATGTCATCCCAAAGGTGTTAACTGAGTAGCATAATCAAATGCTTCTCAAGGTAGTGACAATAGAGGAAGTGCATTCAACAACTTTTCAACTGGGTCAAGATAAAGCTCTAGGGCTATATGGATTTCCTACTAAGGTTTTTCAAACCTTATGGGAAATTGTTAAGGAAGATTTATGGGGTGTGGTGGAAGAATCTTGAATTCATTCCTATATATTAAGGGACTTGAATAACACTCCTTGCCCTTATCCCAAAGAAAAAGGAAGTTCAATCCTTTGATGATTTTTGACCAATTTCATTATGTAACAATTTATAAGGTGGTCTCCAAAGTATTGACAAATAGGATTAAGCAAATTCTAAACTACACCATATTCGAGGAGCAGAGTGGTTTTGTCCCTTAATGTTCTATTGTGGAAGGTATTATCGCTCATGAAACAATTCATTCTATTAGGAAGGCTAAACTAATAGATTGTTAATTATATGAATAATAAAGATTATTATAGAATGGCACGGACAAGCGAGGATGAGCAAAAATTTACAGTCGCACAACATAGGCATTGGGGTGATTCAGCTTTGGTGGAAGGAATCGAGCCCCTCAGAAAGGAGGGCATTGCAGCAGAATCACAGAATCCAGAACATATTCCATAGTGGGTTTTTGAAAATGGAGGTTGGGTGGATAAATGCCTTCCCCAAAATAGGTAGAGTTAGTGTCAGAACAAGCAAGACTGGCCACCAGAACAAAATCAAATCCCTCCAGGAGCCAACTGAACTTAGCAGAAAAACCAGATTACAGGAGTAGGAGTGGGTGGTTCCGGGAAGGGGATACAAATGGCAAACATCCAGCCACCAAGAGGAAATCAAATTGAGGTCATCCTCAGAACCACACCAGTAAAGTATGGCAGAAGAAAAACTCAATCAATCCTAAGCAGAACACCTTCGCCAAGATGTCTCAACCTATGGGTGAGGAGTTTGAATTTGGAAAAAGAATGAATAAGAGAGATCACGATCTTCTGTGCAGAAAACTAATTTACAAAGACTCTCAATCCCAAACATTCCAGGACATGAAAATGCGGCCTAGAGGTCATAAACTTTTCCAAATGCCAGCAAAACTAATAGAGAAAAGGGTGGCAAGGCTTTTGGACCATGCCCTCTTTGCGAAATGGATTGGTCCAGCCAATACAAATGAAGAGATCAAGGCCTAGTGGATGAACAAAAATCTAGATCAGGTAAGTGTTACTCCTCTACTGAATTCCTTCTTTTTGATAGAATGTATAGACTTAAACCTGAAATTGGCAATCCTAGAAGGGGACCCTCTATTTATGAATGGACACTGGTTTTATTGCACAAATTGGCAAGCCAGTTTTGACCCATGGAACCACCAATTGACCTAGATTTTGACCTAGATTAAGCTATTTGATCTGCCATCAGAGTTTTGGAACCTTGAAGCTATGATAAAATTAGGTGATGTCCTAGGAGTCTGTATTGGAGTATATGAAGACTTCATTAATGGAATAGGCGGATCAAAACCTTGCGTTCTAGTCGAAGTAGATGTGGGAGTGGGGATATATAAAACACTTGAGATACTAACAAAATTTGGAAGTTGGCAGTAAGAAATTGAAGTTTGGGAGGGTTCAGGGTCAAAAAATTGCCTCTTGAGGAAGACACTTCAAGAAAGTGCCTCAAAAAAGCCAATAATAGACAATGCCTTCAATACCACCCAAAAAGATCCTGAGGATGTTCTCCCAATGCATTCTAATGTGGAGGACAGGGCCGTCTTGGGGTCATCTGTGCCATCTAGAGGAGAAAAGGATGCCCTTTCGATGGATCACCTAAGTCCCCCAGCCATGGAGGTCGAAAACCCGCAGAAATAAAATATCCAGGCTGAACAAGCCCTCATTGCACTCATGGATGACACTCAACTTCTTCAAAATGAGATTCAACATGAGTTGAAGGAACTATTGGTTAGTGGTGTTGACAATGGGTGTTCCCTTCCTCCTTTTGTTCCTTCAACTCAAACGATCTCAAAAACTATGCTAGCAAATTTTATTATCCCTCAGACGAAAGAAGTAGTCGAGAGTCAACAATCAGATGAAGAGGAAGATGACCACTTATCAGATGAGGCAGGCGAGCTCTGGGAGGATGCGGAAGGAGGAGAGTTACTGGAAGTGAGACATCTGCAACAGTCAGAATCACAGCTGAGATGTCCTAACATTAAGCTAAAGTCAAGCAGGGGAAGAAAATCAAACAAGTCAAAGTTAGTGCTAGCTGGCAATGCCTTTGGGAAAAAGAAACTGATACTAGGGAAGGAGGGCATCCTTCCCTCGGCAGAATGAGGATCATTACCTATAATTTTAGGGGCGTTAACGCCCCTGACAAATGGTGCATGGTTAAGCACCAAATTTACCAATCAAGTGTAGATGTGGTGCTATTGCAAGAAATAAAGTGGAGTAAGGAAGAAGGTAGCAGGAGGTTGGACAGATGGAAGCAATGGAATGGTCAACTTCTGGAGGCCTCAGGGGCGTCTAGAGGTCTTGGGATTATATGGAATCCCTTCACAATGGTAGGAGTAGTAGAGGCAGAAGCTGAGAATTGGAAAACAATCAGATTTAAAGACATAAGAAGAAACCTCTCTTTCTTTTGCATTAATGTCTATGGCCCAATCCCCACTAAAGGAAAAAAGAGACTTTGGGACAGTATTTCTAGAATAGTAGAAGGCAAAAGATTAGAGAAAGGGATCATAGCAGGGGATTTCAATGCCACGCTAAACAACACAGAAAAAAATGGGGGGTCAGGGAGAACTATGGTTGTCCAAAGAGACTTTCAAGAGTTCTTAGACAATAACACCCTCTTGGATATTCAGGCAATAAATGGAATATATACCTAGTCCAATAGGAGGAAAGGATTCACTAACATCGCATAAAGGCTTGACAGATTTCTATTGTGGGGCGACTGGGGGGAGCTGGAGGGATCACATAATTCACTAATCCTTCCCTTTATTGGCTCAGATCATTTCCCAGTCCAACATTCCTTTGGCCCTGTGGAAGTGCCTAAGGGATGCCTGTTCAAATTTGAATATACGTGGCTAAGAGATAACAGTCTTCCAGATCTAATTAAGACTTGGTGGAATGAAGTGAAACTCAATGGAGTAACAGATATTCTCAAAGTAAGCAAAAAGTTGAGTTATATAAAAGTGAAGCTGAAAGAATGGAACAGAAGCCACTTCAAAAATATCTTCCAGGAGAAATCCAAAATAGAACAAGATATCCGCTCTCTCAATGATCATGTGATAGAAAGAGGCATGGATGTTGTAGATTTTGAGAATAAAGAAAACCTGAAAGAAGAACTGGCTAAAATTCTCAAGAGGGAGGAATGTTATTGGCGCCAAAAATCAAGGGAAGTGTGGCTCAAAGAAGGGGACAGAAACACAAAAAAAAATCACAAATAAAAAATGGAAAACAACAACAGAAAGAGGATTCTAGAAATAAAAAAATCCAATGGTGATACAACTCAATCAACTACTGAAGTTAACAAGGAGGTTGTCTTTTTCTTTGAATCCCTACTGAACAAAGAGACTCTTGTTAATAAGAGTGACAGGGATTACCTACTAGGTGCAATCTCACCCATCATTTCAGAATCCCAAAACAAATTTCTCTATCAAAAAATATCCCTAACAGAAGTCAAAGAAGTAGTTTTTCAAATGAACCCAAATAAGGCTCCAGGTCCAGATGGTTTTCCTACGAGCTTCTTCCAAAACTTTCAGGATATATTTGGTGAAGACCTTGGTGCAGCTGTTGAAGAATCCAAAAGGAAGATGACTATGCTAGGGGCTATAAACCACACCTTCCTGGCACTAATCCCTAAAACAAAATCCCCACAATCAATGAGTGATTTCAGGCCTATTGCCCTATGTAATATGGTGTATAAAGTGGTAACAAAGATAATTGCTAACAGACTCAAGAGTGTGCTCAAGGAAGTTATCTCTGAGGAACAAAGTGGCTTTGCTCCTGGCAAATCCATTGTGGAAGGAATCATTATAGCACATGAAACAATACACACAGCCAGGAAAAACAAGGAGGCTTGCATGCTCCTAAAATTAGACATTCTCAAGGCATATGATATGGTAGACAGGGGATTATGGAAGTATTAGGCAGATTTGGATTTAGTCCAAACAGGATAAATTGGATCAACAATTGCATTTCCACTCCGAAGTTCTCAGTTCTGGTTAATGGCACATCAAATGGCTTCTTCTCCTCATCCAGGGGCCTTAGGCAGGGAGATCCATTATCCCCATTTCTCTTCATAATCATGGCAGAAGTGCTGGGGAGGGGGATCAAAAGGCTAAGAGAGGAAGGTAAATGGAAAGGAATTCATGTAGCAAATGGAATGGAACCTTTAACCCACTTATAATTTGCAGATGACACAGTACTAATGGGTGAAGCAAGCCGGAGGGAAGCAAGATCGATCAAAAAATTTCTAGATTCCTACTACAAAGCATTAGGAAAAAACACCAATTGGGACAAATCAGAGATTTTCTTCCTAAATACTCAACCAAGCCTTCAAAAGGATATTGCAAGGATCCTAAATCTAAAATTTGCCTCCCTACCAGGCCGCTATTTGGGGATCCCATTATTTGAAGGCATCAACAAAAACTGTTATTGGGATAATCTAATCAGTAGTTGCAAGAACAAGTTGAGCACTTGGAAAGGTAAATGGCTTTCATCAGCAGGTAGACTCTTGCTAGTTAAATTGGTTTTGTTAGCAATTCTTATCTATTCGATGTCCTGTCTCAAGCTCCTCAAAGCTACTGAAGATGCTCTCACACAAATTTTTAGGAGATTCTTTTGGAGTGGTGTGGGAGAGAAAAAAAAACTTCCTCTTTTGGTTTGGGATAAGATTTGTCTCCCCAAGAAAGCTGGAGGTGTTGGATTACGTCAACTACCCCTTATGAATTAGGCCATGGGTGCCAAATTAGTTTGGGACATCCATACTAAAGGAAATCATAAATGGGTTAGAGTTTTGACAAGAAAGTATCTTGACTCAGATGACCCAAACAAAATCCTCATAGTATGGAATCCCCCGAGAGGCTCTGCTATATGGAATTTTATTTTAGAATGTAGAGACATCATATCTGATCATGTCACTTGGGAAATCTGAGATGGTCTAAGTGCCTCCTTTTGGCATGATTCTTGGGGAGGGAAAGCCCCAATTGATGACACTCAGGGCCTGGAGGAGATAAAAGAGGAAATAATCAGATTATGGGGTAACAAGGTGGCCAATTATGGTGTGAAAACCAATAACCTTGGAAGTGCAAGTTGGGTTTGGCATGATCTTCACAACCTCAATGCCCCACAATCTCAGAAGGAAATACTATCCAAAATCCTCAAAGATAGAATTTTTGTCCCATCTAATGGGAAAGACCTGATCAAGTGGTGTGGATCGTCTGATGGGGCCTATAAAGTGACGTTAGGATATAGGGCCAAGGAAATAGCAGTAGCACATCAGGATTGGCCAATCAAGCTTTTTTGGGGAAACAACTGTCTGCCTAAGGCAGGAGTTTTTGCATGGCTGGCAGTTCAAAAATGAATTCTCACATAGGACAGATTGGCCAAATTTGGAATACAAGGCCTAGGGAGGTGTTTCCCTTGCAAAAATCACTTGGAATCGGTAGACCACTTGCTGCTATCCTATCCATATGCATCAGAATGTTGGAATCATGTAAGAAACAAGCTCAGCTTTCAGAGCCCAATACCGATTGATCTTGCAACCTGGTTTAAAATGTGGCCTCAAAGGAGTAGCAAAGCAGTGTTCAAGAACATCTAGAAAATATCCCCATCACTAGTAATTTGGGAGTTGTGGAAGGAAAGGAACCGGAGAATTTTTCAAGGATAGGAATTGAACAAGGACAATTTATGGGACAAGATTGAAAGAGCAATAGTAGAACTAGTTAATGAGGTTGCTAGACGTAAGGAAGCCAAATACAAAGTCTTCACTAGTTGGGATGACTCTTTGATGAAACGTTTCTCATCTTAAACCACCCTCCTTGAGCGGAAATAGCGCCCTTCAATCCAAAAAAGTAGCAAGAGAGGAAACTATGTGGCAAGTCCCTGATCCTGGCTGGATAAAAATCAATTTTGATGGCACTGCCCAAGGCAATCCCGACCTGGGTGGGGCTGGATGTGTAGTACAAAACTCTGAGGGCAAGGTGTTAGCAACGAAATTAGTCTCCTTGGGTAGATGCACAAACAATGAGGCAGAATTCAGAGTGGCAGCAATTGGTTTGCAGCTAGGAAGAGACCTAAAATTCAATCAGATCCATCTGGAAGGCGACTCCCTCATTATGATCAATGCAATATGTAAAGGATCCACTCCAAATTGGAAATTAAACCATTTGCTACAACAGATAAAGGATTTTTCTGACGGCTTTATTGCTTTCAAATTCAGTCACATATACAAAGAAGGAAACTCTAAAGCAGATGAGTTGGAAAAAGCTGCCTCAGCACAGGCCAGCTAGGATATAGAAGGACTACTGACTAGGATAATATTCTGGCACCAGATGTTACTTTGGTAGCCCTTAAACTTTGGAAGGCGAGGTCACTCTCATGTCACCATCGACAAGTATTGGGATGTCATTACAATCATTATCCAAAAAGTAAAAAATGTAAATTCTTCCTCCATAAGATAGTCGGCTTCGCATTAATTTCACATTCAGGATTGAGTACTCCTCACCTCCATAGTTGCATTTGACACGCATGTTGGCAGCGCCAAGTACATTAGCATTCATATGATGGTAAGCAAGTAGTTCTCAAAAGTACTTATAGCTTTCTTCCCATCCCAAAGGATCCAAATGAGTAGAGAGTAGAAAATTCTAGAAGGTGTGAAGAAACGAAAGCTATGGAGACGCCACTGTCCTTAGAAACGAACAAACAAATGCAGGCTTTTAGTGGGGAAATCACGGATAAACGGCTATAGGGCCTCCTCCAATCCTCTCATATGCTCATTCTAGTGGCCACTAAGCGTGTGTTGGGTCCAGAATTCCTGAATGCCTACCATAGAGCGCATGCCAACACAGAGGTCTCAACAATGTTTCTTGCAGTTCTTCTCCACATGGGTGTTTCCAAGGATTTAGGTAAGAAATTGACCCAAATGAATTTTTTTCATACTTGGCTGGGTGAGATAGATGTGGCACTAGATAATGTGGATGAGGAAAGGAACATTCCCATGCCACATAACTATTATATGTTGCGTGTGAGGGGTCGTGAGGCTATGAAATTTCCTCTGATTTGCACCATAGACCCCTAAGGCTTTGAAAAACTATGGGCAGAAAGGGACAGGAGCATCTTCTTCCTTCTCAGGGCTGCAAATCTTACAACAAATCTGCCAAGGGGCTAGGTCAGAAGATATGTAGAGGACGAGGAGCTGGAGGACGATTTCGACATTGATGACATTCAGGAATGGGGTCTAGGTGATGGTGAGGAATGGCAGGGAAATGACCAGTGGGACCCAGAAGAAAAAGCTAAGGACCAGGCTCACAAGAAATGCGGCCCCAACTACCCCACAATTGCTAGTTACAAGGTGTACCTAAAGCACTCTGAAGCCGTCGATGAAGAGGAAAATCTCTCAGGTTTGGAAACATCTCATAATGGGTCTTTGAATATATGTGCACTATAATGATCTTTTCCCTAGTCTATGAAGTTTATGTTATGTGTCAATCCCGAGTGTGGGGCAATCTTACCATGGTTTTTTGGTGTTCTTATGGTTTGCCTGTAACTGTTGCGGCAACCAGTTTTTGGCATGTTTATGTGTACTGCAATCTAGAAGATCTGGTGGTCAATATTACATAAAAGACCTGCCAGATTTTCATGCTGCTACTACTGTAATTTTTTGGAAATCAATATAGGGTACTGCCCCTTGCAGTGTTTACCGACCAAAAAAAAAAAACTGATAGATTGTTGGTGAAGCTGGATATTAATAAGGTGTATGATCAAGTTGATAAACCCTTTTTGTTGAAAGTTGTAGACACTGAAAAATGTCCTAAGCCTACGAGCATCATTTTTCTCGGTCTCCATCATTCGATAATTGAATAATTTTAATTATTCAATTATGTTCTTATTCCTCTATTAATTAGATAATTTTTCAATTATTTAATTAATTCACTTTCTAATCTTTATTCTATCCCAACTGATTAAATAATTTAATTGCATCGCTAATGTACCCTCTTTTCTTCTATAATTAAATAAATCATCATTTATTTAATTATTTCTCTATAGTAAAAAAAATATTATTATTTGACCTTTTATTCTTCCATGATTAAATAATTGTTGAAATTATTTAATCCCTCTCCAATTTTCATCCTCACATTTAATTAAATTGAATAAATTTAATTAAATGCTCCATCTTTTATTTCCTCCAAATAAATAATTTGAATAAATTATTTATTTGCCACTTGTCCCCTTTCTCCATTTTCCTCCATTTAAAATAAATTATTTATGCACCACCTAGTCAAAGATGCCTTGCCATTCATTTATGTCATAGCCTTCATTGTTGTCATAGCCATCAGGCATCATACCTATCATGATTCCTCCAAGAATAGCTTATTCTTGGTGCATCAATCCTGGACCATTGATCTTGGCATTTTTCTAGAAGTTTAATCTTGACCATCCATTTTGTAACCTCCCTCTTATGCATTCTCCACCATTAATCTCAACTGCCCATTCGAAAGGTTGTCTATAAAAGCAACCTTCCCCCTCCACTTTGGCCTTAACAACTAACTTTCTCCAACTTTCTTGCTTACTAATTGCAGGTATTTGCACAACTTGAACAAAAAATTTGAGGGTAAAGATTGCATAAGAAGGAGAGACAAGAGAAGTAATCAACCATAATGGGGAGTGTTTCATTTACTTGATTTTATTTTAATGCTCTCTTTTATTTGTGTTCTCTTGTTTAGATGAGGTCTTATTAGTCTAGAGGTGTTAGCTGTCACTATTCTAAGCTAGAAGTAAAGAAACCCCATCTCACATTGGTGAACCTGGCACGAATCTTACAATTTTGCAGAGAAATCTATTTGTTTTTGTTGTTTTGCAGGTTACAGCCAAGAATTTGCACAAAATTCCATCATTTTATTTTGATCACAAAAAAATGTGCGCATGAAATCTTAAAAAACAATTATCTAGGTTTTGTAGGCCTCACTTTTAACTTTCCAGAACTTCAAACAGTTTAAAATTTTGATATGTTTTGAGAAAGTTATGGTCATTTTAGTGCTTGCAACTTTTTAAGATTTAATTATTAAGACCTGAATTTTCTCTTGTTTATAACACTTTTGTTGTGCAATATTTTGGCAAAAAAAAATTGGGTTTTGAAGTTCTATGTCTTAGCTTTCCATATATTTTTACATTTTAAAATTTCATTTAGTTTTAAGAAAGTTGTCACTATTTTAGTTTGTTTTTTTCATTCAAGTTTTTTTTTGGTTTACTGGTCTTCTATTTGCAGCGTGTGACTTTAGGTTGGGACTCCCAAAATTGCTTCATGGAGCAAAAAAAAATTGAGTCCTTTAGTTTTTAGTTTTATTTGAGTTTTAGTTTAGTTAAATTCTTTGCTTTCATTTTTAGTTTAGCTGTTAGATTCTGGTTTTGGTTTGGTGTTAACTTGGAGTTTGTGCAACTTTTTCATTGGCCCAAGATCTTTCTTTTGAGACTACTAATGAGTGGTTTTGTAGGTTCTAATGTCCAAAGATTATATTTTGAAACCACTTCTTTGCTTGTTTTAGATTAGATAACACTTCATTTGGTGCTCTTAAAAAGAATGACTATCTTTCTCACGTAGATTTAACTAGGGGTTAAATGAACACCATGTCCTAGTGTTTGAGGGTGGTAGGTATTATGCTCTCACCTTGTGCAAACTCAGTCATCAGAAAGCCAGACCCATCCAATTTTGTGTTTACCCATTAGAGGGTCTGCCTTAGTGGGAAAAAGTACTCACCCTAAGGGAACGACCCAAGCGATAACGGGTTAAATCCAAGTCCTTTCGAACTACTATATAAATTTGTGTCTATGAGGAAAGTTTACAGTCAACGAGATGGTACATGATAGTTCTTCTCCAATATCTTTATGATACGAGAAACCCTTGTTCTAAGGGTTGGGAGACCTCTCAAGGGAGTTTATCATCGTATCCCTTGAACCAGATGCCCTTACTAGACACCTTTTATTTTTAGAAGGTTGGTCATTTTCGGTCATTGTTTAGTATGGTGCAGGGTACAGTAACATGCCTGAAGTTACTCACTACTGACTCCCTTGAGTAGAGATAGCAGTTCCCAGGAAGTGACTACCCAGGAATCCGAAGTTGGTGTGCCCGTAGAAGTGAGTGTCATGGAGGGGAGCTAGTGCCACCAAACTTCTAAGCTATCCGCTCTCAAGAATGAGAGGTGTTCAACACCAATCCAGAGTATTTCAGTGGGCCTATACCAAGTATACAAACCCTTTTCCTATTAGGATTGTGCTTGTTTTCTTGCTACCATTTCACATCAAATCAGTCCTAAACAAATTGCTTGATATTTTTTGTTGTGTTTTCCAATCATCTCTCATTAGAAACAATCAAAAATTTAGATCAAAACCATCTTAAAAACATCAAAACTGTCAAAAAAACATTCTGAAAAACAACTGCCAGATACAGAGCCACAACTGCCTAATTACCACAATTTCACAAAATCATTGTCCAAAACTGAACCAATTCATCATTATAGTGATCTTGACTTCCAAACCAGAGACTTGCAAGATTTACCAATTCATTTTAGGCATTCCCAATATAAAAACATTGCATTATAGGTTGTGTTCCTCAATCCTTTGCATTACACAAATTAGACCTTAACTTTTAGGCTGCATTTAAACCTTCAGATTTTGAACATAGGGAGACCTTTTAGATTTTGAAAATTCTTGGTTACTTATTCTAATTTTCATTGACCATTGTCCTTGTCATTTGTCTTATCATTGTCACTTTGTCAAGTTGAGTCTTGGTCTTGTCTCTTGGTCTTGGTTGTCCTCTTATATTCAATGACATTTGGAATTTGTTGCCTTGGATTTACATTAGCTTGAGTGCCACCCTTTTTTTTAAATTTTAGGGTTCCTTTGCATTAGATAACCCTCATTTAGACTACCCTTCCTTAGATTGCACTTTACCCATTATTCCAAAAATATTTTAAAAAAAGGCTCACTTTACCTTAGTACCATATCAATCCATCATTATCCTTGCATTTTCATACCCAAAAATATTAAAAAAAATTATAAAAACATAGATTAATCTCATTATCATCATAACCTTGCATTAGTATCATTTATTCACCTTATCACTCACTTTGACCATCAATAATCTCGTAGTGTCCTTTCGCATCCATTATCCCCTGTCTTTTAGGCATTGTCATCCTTGCATTATCACCCTTGCATTTTCATATCCAAAAATCCAAAAATTAAAAATTAAAAATCCAAAAAAATCACAAAAAACATAGCTTAGTCCCATACCATCTTATATCATTTAGAATTTGTTCATAAGGTCATTATCATCCTTGCATTATCACTTCACATCCCTATAATATCCCAAAAATCCTTTGGTCATCATCATCCTTGCATATCATATCCTTTATCATTCTACCATTCCTTAGTCTTGGTCTTAGGTAAAAAAATAAAATAGCATAGGTGCATACCTTCCATTGCATTGGCATCTCTTAGGCTTCATACCATCCACCACCATGTCTTCCATTCACCTTGATATGCTTGCTAGTCAAGTTGAATACTAACTACTTTGCATTGGTTAGGCCCAACAAGCCATAGACTTCAAAAAACAATACCTTGAATCCAAATACCAAGCACCCACAACCCATAGTTAGCCATCCATCTATCCCTCTTACCAACAACCCATAAACTCTAGTCTTCCATCCATCTACCCTCATTATCAAGAGTTCCTTAGCACAATCCATGCCATTAATCCCAAACAAACATCCATTAACCACCCTTATCCTGACCTTGACAATGGAAACCAACCTTCCACTAGTCCATTCCAAGACTTTGCGTCCTATCCTAGTCCATCATCCCTCAACCCATTCCAAGTCTCCACATCCTGTCCCAATCCATCATCCACTAATCCATTCCTATTCACTCCATCCCAAGCTACATTTATATATGAAAATACATTTGGTCATGGTCTCCAAAATCACATCACATTGCCTACACCTTGGGATACATTCCAAAAGAAAAGTCCAAAGCATGATATCATAGCTTCACCTTCATGTCAAGATCTAAGTAGTCCATCCCATGACCCCATCCTTAAGTCCATCCAAGAAGTCCTTCTAGATAATCATGGAATCCAAAATGCACCTGTCCTTGATCAAGATCCCATTCCCAATCATGTCATCCAAGACAAACCTATTTTTGACCAAGCTCCTACCCTTGAACATGAAGTCCAAAATGATCCACTCATCGGCCTTTATGCCATTTATGATCAAAATTTTGAATTTGATCCTATCCAAGTACCAAACACATCCATTTCCCAAGATGATACACTTGCCTCCTTTGGCCACATAGATAATAAAATAAATGACATGGATCAAGTCAAAGAAGAACACAAAAAGGCTACTATGGATCAAGAAGAATGTAGAGAAGCTACCATTGATCAAGTCAAAGAAGAATATACAAAATCTACCATGGATCAAATCGAAACCCCAAATGATCAAGAAGAAACAAGAATGACAAATGTTAAAGCCAAAACATCCTATCAATTAGGATCATCCACCTTTGTCAAAGCGGGCTTTCTTGCAGAGGAGAAGATTCCAAGCAACAATTTTCACAGACACAATGATGGGTTTGCATCTTGTTTTCAAAGTAAAAAATACCCCATCGCAAATAGAATATTTCAGAGCATGCAGTATCAAGGAAAAGGACTAGGTCTACATGAGCAAGGAATTCTAGAACCAATACAATTTCAGGAAAATTCTAGACATCAAGGTCTTGGTTATTCTTCAGTCAGATAATCAAATGATGTTAGTGGTACCTCCTCGATATTGTGGGCAACTTCATTTGATACAAACATCAAAATGGAGGCCATGAGTAGTCCTTGTCATAAGTTTGTTGCCAACACTCCTTCCATCCACACCATAAACTGTCATTCCAATATGAATAAACCTTCTATTTAGAACCAACAAAAAGAAAATTATTACAAATCCAAAGTTCAAAATTATCAAATTTCAAAGGCCATTCAATCAAACAAAAATCCAAGTGGACAAATGAAATTAAAATGGATCCCAAAGAAAAATAGATCAAGCAAAGAAAATAGTTCAAAAGTAAAAGTCAATCAAAATGTGGAGTCACAAGAAAAGAGGACTCCCATATATAATAAATGTCCACCTCCTTCAAAATGGTCATCAAGCAATGCATATAAAAGTGTTGGTTTCAAACACTATCCCAATCAAAATTCCAAACTCCATCATCCACCATCCCAAGTTTGGAAAATAAAAATTGCTACATTCAAAACACCAAATAGTCCATCCACACCTACCATCATCCATCATAATTCTACATCTTGCCTAAAGTCTAAGAATCCTACTTCACAAATTTGTCGCATCTTGGCAACAACTCTTTATCATAAGGACTCCCATGGTACTCTATCGTGATGTGTGTATTCTGATAAGGCCAACTCTAGTATCAAGGATCACAATAACATCGATCAATTATATGCAAGAATTATGATCCTAACAAGGCAACTACTCCATCAAGGTCATTATTGGAATATCATGGCGCTAGTCTCTACATTAGCACCATTGAAGGATCCAGAACAATCAGTGATCATCTAAAGCATCAAGGCCATCCAGAAATATGAAAAATATAAAAATACCAAAAAATAAAAAAAATTGTCACCTTGATGAAAACCTAGAAAAAAGGCATCTTGGTGAAACCAAAAAAATAAAAAAATAGTAAAGAGAAATAATTTGTCCAAAAGTGAAAACCACTTCGACGGCGCTTTGGATAAGTACCATGGTGAAAACCTGGAAAATAGGTGTCATGCGTAGTCAGTTCTTGCTCCTTTGTCTACTATCACTCCATCTGGTCTTCTAGACTTCTGCTCATCCAGACACACATGTCACTCTGTCATAATAAACTTTGTCATCCTTCCATGGCCTGGGAACCACCAACTTTTGGGTATCCCAATCATCCTTTGCATTCACTGCTACCCCTTTGCACCTAATAATTTGGTATCACACCTGACTGGGGGCAAGTCCTTGACCTACATCTTTATCAAAAATGATATTAGCATCACAAAACATCAAAAAACATCAAAATCCAAAAAAATAGAAAACATCAAAATCTTAAAAAAAATCAGAAAACATCAAAATCTAAAAAAATTAGAAAACATACCCAAAAAAATGGTGAGGAGCGAGGCGGCTTCAGGTCTGAAGTGTGAAGGCAGAGAAAGTTGGGTGGACAAAGTGATTTGGGAAAAGCTAGAGAAAGCAATATTACAATCAGAGGTAGGAGCATTTTGAAATATATCGGGATTCTGGAACTGGCTTTCAAGAACTCCCATGAAAGCTCAGAGGTCTTAGGTTAATTTGAAGGAAACCGAGGTATCATAAAAAGTCTGTGTTCACAAGTAAACCGGTTAGCTATGAAGTTTTAGTTTGAGTCTCAACCTCCCATTCATTCTCATCAACATCTATGGCCCTATTGGAACGAAGGAGAAATATCTTGTTTGGATGGAGGTCTCGAGATTCATTAATGATCACTCATGCTCAAACATGATAGTTGGAGGTGATTTCAATGCAGTTTTAGAGATCTTAGAAAAAAGCAGTTGGATAAGGTTAGAAACACAAGTAATGTCAGATTTCAGGAAGTTTGTTGCTTGCTCAGGATTGGAGGATTGTCAAACATCGAATGGCATATTCACATGGACCAATAGGCGCAAGGACTTCACAGAAATATCAAAGCGATTGGATAGATTCATGATATCAGCAGGATGGCGCAATCTTTGTTCAACCATCGAGGCTCGCATATTGCCAAATTCCATTTTGGATCATTTCCCAGTCAAACTGAACCTCTACAAAGGTTTGGACCACCCAAAGTAAACATTCAAATTCATGAACATGTGGTGGCATGATGACAAACTATTTAAGTTGTTGGAAACATGGTGGAAAGAACATCGCGTGGGTGGATCGGCCAGTTTTAAAATCGTTAAAAAATTGCAGTATCTGAAACTTAAACTTAAAGATTGGAACAAGGAATTTTTTTTGAATATATTCATAGAAAAGGAAAGAGTGGAGTTAGAATTGCAAGCCTTAAATGAAAAGGTAATCAGAGATGGAATGAGAAATGAGGAATTCATACGTGAGAAGGATCTAAAGAACGAATTAGTAGAAATACTCAAGAGGGAAGAAATATTCTGGAGGGACAAATCAAGAGAAGTTTGGCTTTTAGATGGTGATTCAAACTCAAAAAAATTTCACACCTCAGTGTTGGCCCGAAGAAGAGTGGCGAACAAAATCGAGTCAATTTACTCGCAGGATGGCTCCTTGAAAAGTGGCACTCTAGACGTAGGATTAGAGGTAGAGGCGTTCTTTAAAAACTTGGTAGGGGAATACACTAGAACATGTGGTGAGGGGAACATCCTAGACGCAATAGAAAGAAGGGTGGATAGCGTTGATAATGCCATGTTAACGGAACCGGTATCATTGGAGGAAGTAAAGGCAGCCTTATTTTAGTTACACCCCGACAAGGTACCTGGGCTGGATGGATTCCCTATTTGATTTTTCCAAAATTGTTGGGGCTTCTTAGGGTCGGACTTGTGGCAAATGATAGAAGACTTCAAGAAGATAGGGAGATTCGTCAGGGATATCAATAATTCAATTATAGCCCTCATTCCCAAAAAGACTGAATGTATAACCTTTGGTGATTATAGGCCAATTTCCCTCTGCAATACCATTTATAAGGTATTAGCAAAAATTTTAGCAAACAGACTCAAAAAGATACTAGGTAAGATTATTGCCCCTGAGCAGACTGGCTTCATTCCAAGGAGGGAGATATTAGACAGTATTCTTCTCATCAGTGAAGTCGTGCACTCGCTAAAAGTAGACAAATTTGTGGGCATGGTTATAAAGTTGGATGTTTGCAAAGCATACGACAAAGTCTCATGGGATTTTCTGATTAAAGTTATGCAGCGTATGGGCTTCAATAGTCATTGGTGTTTACTAATTAAACAATGTATATACTTGGTGATATTTTATGTTTTGATAAACGGTTCAATGCATGGCTTCTTCGGGGCAACCGATGGTCTGTGTCAAGGGGACCCTTTATCCCCTTCCTTATTTGTAATAATGGTAGAAGCTCTAAGCTATGCAATCAAAAGGTGTTGCCATCAGCAAGAATGGAGGGGTATTACTGCGGCTCCAAATGTCGAGCAAATCACTCACACCCAATTTGCAGATGATACAACCTTGTTTGGTGAGGTTAGTTTGCGAGAGGCAAAATGTATCAAAGAAACATTGGAAGAATACGAAACACAGTCTGGGAAAAAAATGAACAAAGAGAAATCGAGAATATACTTCTTCAACACAAAGGTCCATCTACAAAAGGTTATTGCGGCAGTTCTGGGATTCAAAGAAGACAAGCTCCCAGCCAGGTTTCTTGGAGTACGAATTTTCAAAGGGGCCTGTAAATCAAAGCACTGGAACGAAGTTATGAATAAATGAAAAACTAAGGTGCTATGATGGAAAAACAAATGGCTAACTTTAGTGGGCAAATTGACTATGACTAAATCAGTGCTCTCGGCAATCCCAATCTTTACACTTACCTGCTATGAAGCCCCAAAGAAGATAGAAGCGGGTCTAGAGAAGATTCTAAAAAGATTTTTATGGGAAGGGTCAAATGAAGTGAAGCAAATCCCACTCATTGGGTGGGATACTGCCTGCAAGTCAAAAATCGAGGGGGGAGCGGGTCTAAGGAGTATTGGAAGGCAAAACATTGCTTTAAAATGTATAGACATCCGGAGAAGCTGTGGTGCCACATAGGGCAAAGAAAATACCTCGACAACGATTCTCTTTCTAGGATTTTAATGGCAGACACAATAAGAGGTGGCTCAGCAATCTGGAAATTCATTAACAAGTGTTGCCTATTGATTACAAGACATATAACATGGAGAATTGGAAACGACAAGCTGGCAAGGTTTTGGACTGATTCTTGGAACGGCTACAAGAGCTTGGCTGAGCAATTTGATTTAGAATTGGAAGTAGGACAATTGGAGAGAGAAGGGGGTACTGAATTTGCCAAGTAGTTTAACCCAGATGTATCTTCAGAAGGCGGAAAGGTGAAATGGATTAATCTGTTGCATCTGTATTTAGATCACATAAAACTGAAGGCCATCACAAAAGAACTAAACAATTGGGTAGTCTTGATATCCAAAGAAGAAGATTCTATTGTGTGGTGTGGGGAAAAATCTGGAGAATACTCTACCAAATTGGGATTTCAAATTCAGGTGGAAATTGGCACAAGAATAGATTGGCTTGCGAAATTATGTTGGGACCAAGTTGTGCTACCCAAAGCTGGTGCATTTCTTTGGGTAGTCTTTCACAAGAGGTGCTTAACAATGGAACGTTTAAAAAGGATGGGAATTGCAGGTCCAACTCGATGCGTAATGTGTGAACACAATGAAGAGGATGTTGATCATTTATTCCTTTCTTGCCCCACTGCAATGGTTTGCTGGGATTAGCTTCAGAACTTGTTTTCAATACCAAGCCCGAGATAGGAGAATCTGTGTGAATTCCTTAACTCATGGAAGATGGGCAATAGAAATGGTCACTGGCACAGTCTTTGGGTGTTGGCTCCCTCATTGGTAATATGGCACATATGGAAATAAAGGAATAGGAGAATTTTTAGAGGCAAAGCACTCA
>VDFB02000017.1:363099851-363121189 GCA_007258455.2 Sequoia sempervirens
TGTTATCTCTCTCCCTATCAGAGTGGGACCGGTCATTGTAGACACAACCTGCCAGGTCCTGGATTTGGAACTACCATATAACATTTTACTTGGCCATTGATGGATCCACGCTTTAAAAGCCGTTCCGTCAACATACCACCAATGCCTCAAGTTTCCTTTTGACGGTACAGAAGTCACCATATACGGAGAACCCGAGCCTTTCCAATATTGTACCAATTTAAGGGGTATCTCCGAAAACTAAGTACCTATTAATCAAGAAGCACCTAGCTCCTCGTCATCCAAGTACATCGACCCTTCACAGTCCGTCATCTTCCACATCAAGCTACATCCATGTCTTCCATACGTACCACCCCTTTCCACCAACCCTAGAATTTGGAATCAACTGTCAAAATCCAGGACCTTGGCTGTGGAGAATTCAAACTGCACACAACATACAGCATAACAACAATGCCTAGATCTCCCAAGGACTATGGTCGGCCATGTTTCCGAATGGAACCTCAGGAAACCTTCATAGTCCCACCGAATACAATTTTTATCAAGTGGGGAGACATGAGTGAGGAAGACCTTGCTGACATCACAGGATGGATCTATAAGGATACGGTCACATTACCCCCATTACCAGTTCAAATATATGGCAAAGGTTATGACTTCATGAAGGCTAAAGGATACGATGGTACTAGTGGCCTAGGAAAAGACAAAACAGGCCGAAGGGATCCCATAGAAACTTTTCAAATTTTGAAGTATCTTGGATTAGGGTTTGGATCACTTGCCAATGGCGATCGACGCACCTCTGGAATTTTAAACGAGTGAGTACATGCTTCTGATAGTGTCGAGACTACTAGGGAACCCCTCACCGAAATTGACTCCCACAAGTGGGAATTTGGCTCAAACGATCCCTAAGTGACTGTTGTCTTGATGATTTGTTTGTCAAACCAGGGGAATTGACCTCTGAACAATGATTTTGGAAAACATTCAAAATTAAACAGGCACCAAATAGTCAAATCCCTCCTACCACTTCCCATAACACACAACAGCCATCATCTGACCCCCCTCAATCTAATCTATCTGAAGTGTCAGACGACATTGATAACCAGGGCTCTAGAACCTTCACTCCTTATTACGACAATGAATATGACACTAGTGAAGGAGAATATTGGATAGAGTCCGATGTAGAGTTGGATGATGATAACCTCATCTACAACATCAACGAATCCATCTGCATGTTGTCCGCATCCTCACCCCAATTCACTAGCCTTAACGATGGCATCTCTTTAGTTTACCCTGAACTAGTCGATTGGGACCAACAAGGACCGCCAGTTTTGGACACATTCCAAAATGATGAACCCATTGCCGAATTCATGGGATTACGAGAAGGCATACCCAGTGGGGACCACAAATCAGGATTTTCTATTGATTTAGACTGCACGGCATACTTCGGTGAGACTGTTCAATCCTCTAGTTACAAAAGTAAAAATAAAGTAAAAAATGAAACGTCTCTAGGTGAAAACCAAAAGGCACCTCTTGACGATAAAATAGTAAAAATAAAGGATGAATCTGTAGGTGAAAACCTCTCTGAGGTGCCCAAAGATGGAGGACTGGACTTTCTCCCCGTGCAACAGGAGAAATCGGCCATGCTTATCGAGGACACAATAGAGGATAACATTTCAACTGCAGGAGACCCCAAGATGGTCCTATTTGCCACATCATTGACTGATGAAGAGAAACCAAAGTTTCATAAATTATTTGCAGAATAGAAAATCAAATTTGCATGGTCTTACACAGACATGCCAGGATTGGACCCCAAACTAGTTTTGCATCACCTGCCACTATTACCCAATGCTAAACCAGTCAAGCAGAAGTTGCGCAAAATGCACCCTCAAGTTGCTCTATTGGTCAAGGCTGAGTTAAAGAAATTACTGGATGCCGGATTCATAAGGTCTATAGATTATGTTGAATGGATTTCCAATCTAGTGCCGGTGACAAAGCCAAATGGGCTGATTCGGGTATGTACATACTTTCATGATCTAAACAAGGCATGTCCCAAGGATGACTTTCCTTTACCCAATATTGACATCATAGTGGACCTAACTGCAGAACATGAGATGCTATCCCTCATGGATGGTTTCTTCGGCTATAATCAAATCCGCATCGCTCTTGAGGATCAACACAAAATGACATTTACTTGCCCATGGGGTACATACTGTTGGAACGTCATGCCATTTGGTCTCAAAAACGTAGGTGCCACGTATCAAAGGGCTATGACCATGATCTTCCATGACATGATGCACAATAGAATGGAGGATTATGTAGATGACCTCTTGGCCAATTCAGCAAAAAGGAAAGATCATTTGAGGGTACTCGACATAATTTTCAAAAGACTTGAAGAGTACAAAGTTCGGCTAAACCCTAAGAAGTGTGTTTTTGGGGTCACTTCAGGTAAACTATTGGGGTACATAGTTTCCCGAAGAGGCATAGAGGTTGATCCAGAAAATGTCAAAGCAATCATAGACATGCCTCCGCCTAGAGGGATCAGTGAACTCAGAACTCTGCAGGGCAGAGTACAATCTATTCATCATTTCATAGCCCAATTGGCAAATAAGTGCCATATGTTCCAGTACCTGTTGCACAAAAGTGTCCCCTTTGTATGGACGGATAAGTGTCAAGAGGCCTTCCAGCAAATCAAATATTACCTATTGTCAACACCAGTACTCATGTCGCCCATTCATGGAAAGCCATTGATTCTATACATCTCCACTACTAGTTCAACACTGGGGGCATTGCTGGCCCAAAATGATCATGAAGGAAAAGAAAGAGCAATCTATTACATTAGCCGCACACTGATAGGCTATGAGTTGAATTACACATACATCGAATGCGCATGCCTCGCTGTTGTCTTTGCATCCCAAACACTAAGACACTATATACTCAGTCATCAAACACAACTGGTTGCCAAGATTGATCCATTGAAATATCTACTAAGTCGAGCAGCATTAACAAGCCGGTTGGAAAAATGGGTCATGATCCTAAGCAAGTATGACATATAGTATGTTGAGTGCAAGGCAATCAAAGGAAAAGTAATAGTAGATCAACTGGTGGATGCACCGATTCAAGCCACTCATCCACTAGTAGCTGACTTTCCCGATGAGTCCATTTTTCATGCAAAACCGGCAACACCATGGAAACTATATTTTGATGGGTCTCATACTGGTCATGGCTCAGGCGCTGGAATATTGTTTATCACACCACATGGGGATTCAATTCCTAAGTCATTCAAGATTGCTTTCCCTTGTACAAATAATATTGCTGAATATGAAGCACTCGTCACAGGTCTCAAGTTGGCAATCAAATGGAAAATTCAGACATTGCTTGTATTCGGGGACTCCCAGCTCATAATCAACCAAGTCAATGATGACTATGAAACAAAGGATGAGAACTTGCTTCCCTACAAGAGAATGGTGGACAGTTTCTTGACATACTTTCAATCAATTTATTTTGAACAAATCCCCAGGGTACAGAACAAGGCAGCTGACAGAATGACTACTATTAGTTCTCTCTTGGACATTCCTAAAAATGTGTCACAATTTGAGTTCTTAGTAGAGCAGCTTTTGATACCAGCATATGATATTCCAGAATTAGAAATGGTGTGTGAACTTTTTGGTCCCAACTCTCCTTGGTATCAAGACATTTATGATTACCTAAAGTCTCACACCCTTCCACCAAACCTATCAAATAACCAAAGGAAGTCCTTCATTAGAAAATCTGCAAGGTATGCCATTGTCAGTGACACCCTATACCGTCGTAGTTTCGATGATACCCTCCTTAGATGTCTTGACACTGATGAAGCATGTACGACCTTACAAGAAGTACACGATGGTATATGCGGATCTCATTCGAGTGGTCCTACGCTAGCTAAGAAACTGACGAGACTTGGGTATTATTGGCTGACAATGGAAAAAGATGCAATTGAATATGTCAGGAGCTATCACAAATTTCAAATACATAGTGACTTGGTCCATGCTCCAGCACAAGAACTCCGGCCCATCACTTCTCCTTGGCCCTTCGCTCAATGGGGACTCGAACTCATGGGTAAGATTCATCCAACCTTATCCAATGGCCATAAATTCATTATTACCGCCACTGAGTATTTCACAAAGTGGATTGAAGCCATTCCATTGACATATATTACCGGCAAACAAATATCAAAGTTTATCCTTAATTACATCATTTGCCGGTATGGCCTTCCGCAGTCCATCATCACTGACAACGGACATCCGTTCAAAAACCAAGACATACGTGAGTTATGTGAACGATTCCATATCCAACACTACTTTGCATCTCCATACTACCCACAAGGAAACGGCCAAGCTGAGGCATCGAATAAAACCATTGTCAAGATTCTCAAAAAGACTGTCAATGACACTAGTCGTGACTGGCACATCCAACTTAACCCTACTCTATGGGCTTATCGAACTAGCATTCGTACACCTACAGGAGCCACCCCATTCGCCCTAGTCTTTGGCACTAAAGCCATCTTACCCATTGAGGTCAAAATTCCTTCGCTACAAGTCTCCTTGAAGGGTCTTACTAATGAAGAGGAATACTGACAATCACGCCTGCATGAGCTGGAAATGCTGGAAGAAAGATGACAAAACTCACTGAATCATCTCCAAGTATATCAGAACCTCCTTTGTCGCAGCTACAATAAAAAGGTTATGGTCAGAAAGTTTGACATCGACGACCTAGTTCTAATGCAGAACCCCAAGAACCAAGCAGACAGAGAAAAGCCAAGAAAATTTGAACCAAACTGGCTAAGTCCCTATATTATCATATCTTCTTTTGGTTTTGGAGATTATCAATTGACAACTTCAAATGGAGAACAGTTGACAGAACCCATCAACAATTTACATCTATGAAAGTTCTACGCATAGCATCAGAGGATGGAGCTGAGAATCATAAAATACAAAAAAAATTGAAAAATGATAAAAATCATCACCTTGATGAAAACCTGGCAAACAGGCATCTTGGTGACACCAAAAAATAAATTAAAAAAAATCAAAAAAAATCAAAAAGTCAAGAAAATAGTAAAGAGAAAAAAGATTCGTTCAATAGTGAAAACCTGGCAAACAGGCACTTTGGACAGGTACCATGGTGAAAACTTGGCAAACAGGCGCCATGCGTAATCAATCATTGCTTCGCCATCTACTGTCACTTGGTCTAACTTGGCCTAGGAGGAAAGGTATTTCTGCTATTATTCCACAAATCGCCATCACATCCTACCCTACCTGTCATAGTAGATAAATGATTGACATCAAGTTCTGACGACTGTCTGTCTACCAAGACAGCAGCATCCTTCCCATGTCCCTTGCAAATGGCTAAGTCTTAGACCTAACGGGTGGCAAAATTTTTATCATGAAACTGTAGTGGATGTCGCACATGATCTTGAAAATTGGCAAAAAGTCCTAAAAAAACAAAAACATTGGCAAAAAGTCCTAAAAAAAAGACAAAAATATTGGAAAAAAGTCCTAAAAAAGACAAAAAATATCATAAATGTCCTGAAGAAAGACCAAAAACATCGCAAAAAGTCCTGAAAAAATACCTAAAAATCATAAAATGTCCTGAAGAAAACCAAACAAAACATCAGACTGCTTGAAACATGAACACACTGTCATTTCTAGTCAAAGTCAATCATGTCAAATCAGTCTTCGTCATCTGTCCGAACTACGTTGTCTCTACGCATTTGCTACGTAGGCAAAACTCACATTTGAGTCCCCGAGACATTAGGTCAGTCCTTTTAGGTTTGTCAAAATAAAATCATGACACAATCTTTGGTCATCAAAACAAAGTCATTGGTCATGTCAAACTACGAGGTCTCTGAGTGTATGATGTAGGCAAGGCCATCTATTGATGAGCCCCCGAGGCCGCACTAGGTCAGTCCATTAGGGTTCATGGCACTACACTGGCACACACATCAAAAGTCGTCAATAAATTTTGACATGGGGGAAACTCCTAAACCAAAGTAAAGAAGTCATTTGTTCAAACATGGTTATCTCATCAACACATCACTCATATCATCATGACAATATCGGCATACGGTTAAACGCAGGTCAAACTCGGTCAAAGCAGGTCAAATTATCATAAACTGGTGAAACTGTCAAATTTCAGTTAGTCTTTAGATGATTCCTTCTCAACGAAACCTCTGTCATTTATGCCTTAGGATGTGTCCTTCCTAGGCGTCGTCATCGTCATTCGACATTTTGAGTGATTCTCTCAATATTTAAAGATCACTCTTCGTGACAGCAGTATTCTTCAGATGTGTCCTTCTGAAGAATCAACTCTGTTGTTTATGCCTTAGGATGTGTCCTTCCTAGGCATCGTCATTATTTTGAGGGACCCCTTATGACCATTAGGGATCAAATCCTCTCGACATTGGCATCATTCAGGATGTGTCCTTCCTGAATTCACCAATTCTCGACATTTTCCAAGGTCAATCAAAACTTTAAACATTTCGACATCTCAACATTATCAAACATGGCATCTTGGCATCAAAATAGTGGATATCCAGACGCACTTGGCAAACACTTGACAAATTGTCTTTTGATCTTTTATCATGTTATTAGTTTTTTAGTGAGATCCCAATAAGCAGGATTTAGAGAAGCAGTGACGTAGCATGATAGTTGATGTGCATGACTACTAGCTTCTCAACGAGGTCCTGATTCGGGGATTTAGAAAAGCAACGACATATCATGATAGGGATTTTTATTTTTGTATTTTGGCAATCATGTCACTAGTTTCTCAAGGATATCCTAGAAAAAGGATTTAGAGAAGCAATGACGTTTCATGATCTGTCCTTGTCTTTTTCTACTTGTGGTTGATTATGGCAAAAAGACTGGGGCAAGCACGCTCCTAGTATGAGTCATGATCATCCTTGTCTGTGACTGTTTATCTTAGGTAATGGTACGACCTTGCACACCTTGATCTATGTCATATCATGGTGTTTGTTGGCCATTACAATAGTTTTCCCAATGATGATTAAGAGCAATAAATATTAAAAGTCCTATGGTAAGGTTTGAGATGATTCTATATGATGATGCAGTTTTGATGTGACATACATGTGTTATGTGATGCTCTTTGCTTTATGTATTATGATATGTATGACGTATGATTTATGTTGTATCATGTATGTCCTATGATATCTCCTCCTCCCCCTCCACCATCTGCCATCTGAGAAGTCTCTTGGCCTCACCTATGGCATCGTCCTCCTTGTCATCATCATCATCCTGCCCTGCCACCTCCTCCTCCTTCCCTGCCACCTCCTCCTCCTGCCCACCCACCTCCACCTCCATCTCTAGCATATCCTCATGCCTGTCTACCTCCGCCTCCTCCTGTCCCCTCACATCCTCCTCCTATCCCCTCACATCCACATCCTCCGCCTCTCCCCTCACCTCCACATCCTCCTCTTGTCTCACCCCCTCCGCCTCCTCCTGTCCCCTCACCTCTGGCTCCTCCTCCTATCTCCCCTCACCCTCTCCCTCTTGTCTGGGATGCTCCCCCTCCTCACCGACCTCGGGGATAGCATCTAACGATACCCTCGCCATGCGCTATCGCACCCTATGGCCTGGTACCTGGCCATCTTGCCTTCGCCTCCGGTCGTCTCTGCCATCATCCTCACCTCTGGCTCCACCCCTGCCTCCGTCCCCACCTCGGCCTCCATCTCCACCCCTGCCTCCGTCATCCCCACCCCTCCCTCCATCTCTGTCCCTGCCTCTACCTCTGCCTCTGCCTCCATCTCTGCCTCTGCCACCTCGTCTGGCTCGTGGCACCTGCGGAATAATTGATCGCCTGTCAACTGGTGCTGGCCCATTGGGATCTGTCAAGGGCACTGGTCGGTGTGCCTACCACCATAAATCATAAGCTGGTGTAGTACCAGGATCTGCGGCTCCTCCTCTCCAACCCTAGGCCTGGGCTACTAACCCATCTATCTGCTGAGTCGCAAATGCTACTGGGATGGCTGGCCCCCAAGCATACTCTCAGGAGGACCTAGCATACTCTGTTGTCCCCACAGGCACATCCTGCTGCTCGCCAAACTGTCTCAATACACGTTGCGGCAGGTGCATCTCAATGATCAAGGACGTCTGCATTGTCCTGCCAATAAGATATTTGTACTGTCTACAGAAGCTGAGATGCTCATCCTCATCATCCCATGCCTCACAATCCCTGTATGGCCTCCAGATGAATGTCACCATGGTATCAATCCGATGCCGCCACCACCCTGTCTCGCCCATATGGGTCTGTTGTAATGCGCCGGCATAATAGTAAGAGTAGGGCATCCCCTCGGCTAGCTATGGTCTGTCAATGGGAGGGCGGAATATAGTAATGTGCTCCCATGCCCAAATCATCATAAGAGTGGTCCCACAGGAGATACTCTCTCCTCTCCTGTACACGACGTCGTGAAGCTGATGATAAAGCATCCCTAGCAAGCAAGGACCCCACACATAAACTGTCATGTCTCACCTCATGCCAACCAGGATGTTCCCCCAACCAATCGGAAAGCCATGTCCTCGTCGATCAGGAATCAAGATACCTGCGATCAGAGTCACCAGGAATGCATCGAAGCGCCCATAGTGCTCTGCTAGAAACTCCCAATGGATCTCATAACCCTGAATGCCGAGTCTAGCACCCTAATCTTGATAATACGCACGAAAGGTCTGCTCGCCATGACATGGATCATACACAATCCGCTCCCCTCGAATAGGAATCCGAAGAATATGGTAGACGTCCTCCAAGGTAATGGTGGCCTCACCTATCGACAGGTGGAAGGAACAGGTCTCGGAGTTCCATCGCTCACACAGCGCGGTCAATAATCCCCTGTTCACCTGAATGGGGGGCATGAACGCAGCATAGAATAAGCCTAGTCTCATCAATCGTCGCCGCTCCCGTGGGCCCAGCTGATCCGCAAATTGAAAGGTGGTCGGTCTGCTCTCTCTAGTATAAATAGCAGCAAGCTGCCTCTGCAAAAAGACGAACACTACATCAGCACTTTTTGGACAATTGTAAATATCAAGAAAGCATCTAAGGTCACGCAAACATGAAAGCAAGTTTTATTAATGAAACAGGCAAGTGTGTCGCAACCAGGCAGTTGCTTCGCGAAAAAACAACTGCGTCGTTCAAAACATCAAGTGCGTCTCGACATGTCAATTGTGCCTCGATATATCATTTGCGTCACAAAAACACGAATGCGTCACAACATAGCTATTGCGGCACGCTCTGGCAAATGCGTCATTCAACCTATCGATTACGTCTTAATTTGATGATTGCGGCACTCCAGAGGTCAAATGCGACTCGACATGTCACTTGCGTCGCATGAATTATCAAATGCGGTGCGGACCACCGGAGCAACCGCGTTATACTCAGCACTTGCGTCGCGACGCATCAAATGCATCGAACACGAAGGTAATTGTGGCTTACGCGAACGCATATGTGTCGTGGCGCATTCATTGACTACCCTAGAAAGCATTAAATAGCACGTAAAATGATAAAATGACAAAGTAAGTTTAAGGCACATACCGCCGGCTCTGAGCCCTCTAGCCGTTTGAAGGTCCTCACGATCTCTCCGCGGTGCTCTGACACTGGAATAACCATCCTCGCTGCTGCGCCTTTCGCTCTGAGTTCTCAGGTTTCGCAAGGTAAATAGTAAAAGTAAATTGACTTTACCCCCTTTGTCAACCTATTTATAAAGTCAAAATGACATTTTTTCAACCAAAATCAATATTGGAGGCTCATTTGAACACTTTTGACTTCCTCGTAAGTTGCTTTAAACATGACAGAATCCGAAACCGGCTGCGTCGCTGTTGTTCTGGTCATCAAATTGATTTATCGGGACCCTTTGCAATTTTTTTTGGCACCAACCCAAAATTTGAAAAATTTTCGAGAGGGCAAGGATACTCCGTACCTTCGCTGGGGCATATTTTTGACTTATTTTCTTTGTCACAATGCGACATGCTACATTATGACAAAGAGGGGCAAAATGTAGACACCTAAAAATGACCTAGGCCTGCAAGCTTCATTTTTACCACTTTCGTCCTAACATAATTACGACATTTAATTATGTCCTTGGTCCACATTCGACTATTGATTAAATAATTCATAATTATTTAATTAATTCATGTCATTTGATTCTTCATGATTATTAAATAAATAAATTTTATTTATTTATTAAATACGTCATTAATTTTCTAAGTCTTCATTTAATTAAATAAATTTCTTAATTCATTTAATTCCCCCTTTGTCATTTAATTCTTCTTGGTTATCAAATAAATGAATTATATTTATTTATTTAATACGTCACTAATTGTCTTAATTAAATAAATTGATTAATTTATTTAATTAATTGGTCTTATCTCCTAAATTAAATAATTAAATTTAATTATTTAATTGCCAATTAATATTCTTCTCATTTTAGATAAATTAAATTATTTAAAATGTCATGGCAATCTTAACTGTCAGTCCTTTTTGATAAATAATCTGAAAAAAATTATTTATTATCTCTTAAAATCCATAATTTGAATTATTTTAATTCAAATTAGTAATTAATCTTCCAAAAATCAAGCAATCGGGCAGATTCTTGATTTTCTGAATCTTATCTTCAGTCTACATCTTATCTCTTTAATTTTTTGAATCTTGCAAATCAGGCGATTTTATCTTCTTGATTTTTCAAAAATCTTCATTATCTAATTAATTTGTCCCATTTATTCTCCACCGTCGATTCAATTTTATTCTGACCGTTCGATTAAGTATTTTTCCCTAACCCTAATTAGGGATTCTCAGGTTAAATCTGGATCGTTCATTTTAGGTTTGCATCATTGATTTATCTCGTCTGTCCGTTCGAAATGGCCTTTTCTATAAAATGCCATCTTCTTATCATTTTTGAAGGACACACATTTGGCGTAATTACTATAGGCATTTATTTACTTTCACATGTTCATGGTCATAGGCAATTTTAGCATTTCAATATTGGCTTTAGACAAAGGCATTGGCAATAGTCATAGGTATATCAAATCCTTCAAATCTTGTTGTAGGACTTAGGCATTTCTAGATTGCTCAAAAGACGAATCTGAGGGTAGCATTTTCCAGCAAGCAAGAAGGAGTAACGAAGGTCAATCATGGAAGATGGAGACTCTTGGTGATATATTTCCCTTTCGTTTTTATTTGATTTCCTTTGTACTTCGTTATTTTCAATGGATTTTAATGTTATTGTGCTAACAATCTAACAAATCTGATTTTTCCCTTGATTACAGTTTCCTTTGTTCATATCCCGAGAGAGTGGAACAATGTTGCTAACTGTCTTGTGAAATGGGCTTCTAAGTTTAGGGGTGATTGGAGGGTTGAGGATTGGGATCATCTTCCTGGTGATTGTGCTTAGAAGTTGAGGTGTTGATTCAAGCTAATATCCATGGTCATTGATTGGGTTCTTGTTCTCCTGGTTGGGAGGAATTTTGCTTTGGGTTGTTTGGTTGTATTTTGGGGCTTTGGTGGCTTTTGATCTTGCTCTTTGTATTCTTGGACTTTCCTTAATTTAATAAATTTTTATCCCTTTTTTATTAAAAAAAAAAAGAAGCTAACATTTATTTATTTTTACAAAGATTTAATGAGATGACTTTACAATCCTTAAAAAATACCAAAATAATAGTTCACCTTATGTTTCCTAAAAATTTTCCCATAACACCCTAAATTTTTTAGCCAATCATGTTCAAAAGAAATAATTTTTAAAATTTATTAAATTAAATATTTTAATGTTTACTTTTAAAAAATAAAATTTTATTTAAAGATGATAAAAACTTAAATTTTTAATTAGTTCAAAACCAATAAGTAATTAACAAAACTCATTGCAATACTATGTTTTGTTTTTGCTATACATTTTTTTATTTTATAGGTATGATAAAGTTTATATTGATTTATCAAAAAGATTTTACATTTCATGTCTAGTGGTTGTGGGGCAGAGGATGACCACCATTGCTAACTAGAATTAACTACCACCCAAAATTGATCACAGGGTCAATATTTGTCTCCAAAAACTATTAAACCCGAACCATTGTGTACTTACGAACATAGCATAACAGAAACTAAACTATGGCTGAAGCCATTCTAGACTGAACTACCAACTGAGAAACCGGACCACCCCACCTAACTAAAACATTAATTCTGTGAACCAAGGTCCCTCTAAAACCTACACAACACAAGAAATAAACACATTATAAGATTGAAATGCAAGTTAGAATCTAGGTTCCCCAAAAAATCCATTTGCAATGCTTAAAATAGGAAAAAAGAATGAAAAACATAATGAAATAGATTAAATCCTATTAAAACAAACTCTTGATCCCATGGGAGAATTGGTGCCAATTTGATGTGAAAATTGGCCCTTTTCCAATTCCTATGATGCAAACTTTATGTGTTGATGATAATTGATCCACTTTGATGAAGGATGGTGAGTGCTCCAAGCTAAAGAACCTGCATAACCTAGATAATATTCAATGATGATGGATGAAATTTGATAGATATTTGAGCATGATAACTTTGCATAATTTTTGGATGATGAAATGAGGAATGAAGCTTCTTATTTATAGATGAGATTGAAGGATGAATGTCCAAAATAGAACAATGTGGGACTAACATTCAACCAATGGCAAGATGCCACTTGTCAACCTATGAGTGGATGGAGGATGTGCAAGTTTTGATGATTGTGCTAATAAATGCATATTTTTGAATTTTGAATTTGTTGAAATGACATGCAAGAGGGAAGGAAGAATGCATTGAATGCCACTTGGCTCAAGGCAAAGGACATGTAAGATGGAGTAAATGCCTTGTTGGATGTACATGTCAACTTGGATTTTTGAATTCAAACTTGGAGAATATTCCCAAAACATGTCTTGTTGAGGAAAATAGAGATTTAATAAATTAATTAAATCTATTTTCATGTGCAAGTGGTAAAAGTTGGAGGATGGGACATGATAAGAGATTAACTTAATCAAGGTTAATTAATTTAATGAGAGATTAGTTGATGTGACAAATTTGACTTAGAGTTGTGGATTTATTAAATCAAATATGAGAGGAATGTGATAAGAGAATAATTAAATAAAAAATTTGATTTATTTAATTAAAAGAGATGATGTTAGATTAAATCAAATTAGGTTTTAATTTATTTAATTTAATAGATAGATTTTAGAGATTTAATCAAATAAAATTAATTATTTAATTAAATAGGATAATTAGATCAGATTGATTGATTTAATTAACAAAAGAGAGAGACTTAATTAGATAAAATGATTTATTTAATTAAGGGAAGAAAATTGATGAATTTAATCAAATAGGGGGATTTGATTAAATGGTTAAACTGAAAGATGATTCAAGATGAAACGATGTTAGTAGTTGGGATTAGATGCATAATGTCAATCGATACATTTTACGTGTCTACAAATTCATATTTAGATAGAAAAATTACCAGGCGTTGTTTTACGCAAAGACCCTAAAGTCATATTTCCAAAAAGTATTATGGACTGCCACTCGATATTTCTTCCTTAGGAAGTCGACCCCCACGGTCACCAATCTGTGATGCTCTATCAGCTCCAAGCCATGAATATTCAGTAGGAAAGAGTAGAATTTAACCGTTTCGTTTAGGTCTGCCACAAGCCCTAGGTCGTGCGGATGAGGGATACTAATTCCTAGGGAAGCCATAGCTAAAGTCTCCTCCAACCCAACCAACAAATCCTTCCTAAACAACTTTTGCATTATCACATTTGCCTCCACCTTAGGGACTTTTAAATCTAGCAAACCTACCAAGAACCTTGAGGAGATATTAGTATCCAACCTGTAACCTTCTGCTCCCGCCATGAAACCCTTCCCTGTGATACATTTTATCGTTGCAAACGTGAGATAGCTGGGATGGCGAATGATATAACTTAGCTGGAGTGATGTCACTGAACCAAGAAAGGCCATTTGTCACTTACTGCTAAGGAACTGGACCGATGTGTCCATACCGCCAGTTTCCAAACCCTTCGCCGAAACTTGCAAAATGAACCTCACCATAACAAAAATGAGAATGATTACCAGGTTTAATCCAAGCATGACGATGAGAAAACCAATGAGTTGTCAGAACGCCAACTCACATAATCCTTGATTAAACGACCGCACCACCCAACTATGAGTACTATGTGGGATGCGCCAACCATCGTCACATGCCATTAGACATGGAGTATGCGATTAGCACAGGGAATGCCGACAATCATGCCACGTGAATGCCAACTCACCCACCCCACTACGCCACATCACCCTCAGCATTGCCACTCCGTGGACATGTAATTGTGGAGTGGTGCCGACCCAACCGCCCACATTTTCGTTATACATTTTATTCCCTTACAAATAGATATTTTAAATATCCCACCATCTCTAATCATGATTTATCGTCTGCATTCTTTTCATTCGATGCCAATGCAGAGTCTCATTATTCGTAACCTAAGCCAAAGGAGGAAAGTAGTGCTTGGAATGGAAAGAGGAGAGAAAAATCTTTGATCAGTCAACATCGCTGAATTATGCGTGCTGAGTCTGGGCTTGGAACTTGACAGGAAGAGCTTAAACGCCCATTTATGGCTGTTTGAGAAACCCTAACTTATCCCTGGAAAAAGCACTGAAGGTACTAAACGTGTATATTCGGTACCTATGAGCACGTTGGAAAAAAAAGGGAAAAAGGCAATGGTTTCTGACAATATGAAGAATCTCAGACCATGGCTGACAGAGACGGCTCACGTAGCCATCACCCACCTAAAAAATGAATTGAAAAACTCTCAAATTTCGCGCACGAAAGTTACATATGAATGCACAAAAGTCAGAACTATGTTAGATTATCACAGACATAGGATTTCCTTTCGTTTTACCGCTGTTCTCTGGCTGGCTGGATGCATTGGGCGCATGAGACTATCAGAAATGTACCTGGAATGCTTTTCAACGATGAGCTTTCTCCATGATATGCATGTAATTGCTTTGATTTGATAGACGACATAAAATAAATGCAACTGTCAGAAGATTCAGGGGTGAATTCATTCAACCAGATCGTAAGCAATCAATCCAGCTGTATTGGGCATTTGTGGTACATTCAGTGCAAGAGGTTTCAGGTTCAAGCTATGATAAAAAATTCATTTCCTTACAACTAGAAAGCATCTGCTTCTTATGCTCAGCTGCACTCTTCTAAACTTAAAGATCAAATAGAGTTTTTCATTTAGTGGTCAAATTTCTTTTATAAGTTTTTAGTTGTAGTAAATATTTTTGAATTTAACTGTGTATGCTATTTTGAATCACAACCACAATCAATGGTTCATCATCTTTCTGGTTTATCCTGTTCTTAATGATGAACCACTGAGTGTGGTTCAAAACATCGATTCAAGATAGCATACACAGTTAAATCCAGAAATATTTACTATTATTATTCATAGACCGTAGAAAAATTATTCCTACAAAATTTTTAGTTCTCAACTTTCCTTATGATGCTTGACATTTATTGATATTTATTGAGTTCATTGGTTTGTTTTATGAATAATCTATATAATCATTTAGAAACTAATGTTATATATATTGAAAAAGGTATGTAAAAACAGTCCAACTCCCAAAGTTCACAATAATCTGGATTGAAATAATTCGTTTGTTTCATTAAATTATGTAACTTAAGGAGTATCCTTCAAATAGAAATTTAGACGAAAAGAAAAGGTAAATAACTTTTTATGTTTCAATTACAGAAAAGATGTTATAATTTTCATAAAGGCTTTTGGAGATTATATAAGTTAGGATGATATAGGCTAGTAATTTTGCTTCAAACATTCTTTTCCCTGCGAGTTTTGCTTTAACAGATAGGTTGTTTTTAGATTCTATGATCTTTCCCACCATTAGAGATTAGTTGGATATAGGATATAGAATTGATTTTGAAGAGCAGAAGAATGTACCACTTTTGCTCTTTTGAGAACTCTTTGCTACACAAGTGATAGGTAGCTTGTAAGAGATTGACCAGCTGAGATAAGGTCATACACTAAGTGTCTTATTGGAACATTTCAGCCACTTCCATACCAGGTAGAGAGGATGATTTGAAACTTGAGTACGTCGAACTTTATTTTTTCTAGTAGTTGTTCTCATGAACAAGCATTGCTTGCTTCTTTTCTATGATGATGAATTTTTTTCACTATTTAAAAATGAAATGACTCACGAGGGGGAGTTGGAAGAAAGAGGTTGGTTTACCTTTGATGCATATTTCTTCCTGGGATTTTGTTTGTCACACTGTCTTCTGGTGGTGCAGTGAGATTTTTTTATATTCTTTGGAAGTTAACTTTATAAAAAAAATGCATAACTCTGAAGTTTTAATTTTTAATGTTGAAGTGTTGGTATTAGAGTAAGTCACTATCATGTATGAAGAAACTTCAAAAAAAAATTGGAAAGTATTTTATTTGGTATGAGTTTTAAACTCTTTCACTTCTAGGTGCGAATTTAAGTTGGATTGTCTATTCTATCTTTTTCCTATTTCTCTTTTCTCTTGGGATGATGGTTTGTGTTGAAGTGAACAAGTTTTATTCAACCAAATCATACTACAAGTCTACATAGAAATAGAACTTTTCCAAGACCTTAAGGAACCATTGACATATAGACTAATGATGCATTATGTTTATAAAGTGTAGTATATCAATTTACCAAATACTATTTTCATTTTCAATCCTCTCAGAATAATACTAGAGATTATCCCCTAGCCACCCACGAGACCAACCTAGCATCTAAACTAGTGAGTAAAACTACCCAAGCCAAGAGTGAGGAAGGATGGACTAAGGTTGGAAATTATAAAGGTGGGCTTGATGGTCCCAACAAAGGATGTCTAACCACGATCCATAATATGGGACAAAACAACAATAGGACTACTAGAGTCTCAACAAGATTTGCTTATAGTTGGCATAAGTTTTCCACAGTCCATGTTACATTTGTAAGAATGCTTTTGAAATCAACTATGTGTATTTTTTGTATCCACACATAGTTCATTTAATACAAATTCTTGGAAAAATATTTTCACATTCTCAACCCAATAGTAGAGAAAAAGAAGTGGGACTGACTCTATTAGAACTTGCTTGCCTTTCCATAAAGTCCTCCTTCAAGATAATAGTAAGCCTCATAATTCAAGAAAGCCACACCTTGTAAATGACTATTCTTCTTCAAATTTAAATAAAGACTCATTTATTCAAACCTCTTCTCCTCCTAAGTCTAACAGGTGTTCCCATAGTCTTCCTTTATTAGTAGAAGAAGGGGGGTTCGTTCCTTAAAAAAAAACAATTTGGAGAGTTCTTTCCGTACGTAGAAATAAAATTAGTCTCTACATAAAAATTACTATGTTTTACAAGGGTTGGAATCCAAGGATGTGTCCTTAGACTCATATTTTACATGAATTGTTTCTCATGGAATGAAAATGATTTGACATGTACTCACATTGAAAGTGTATTATGCAAGATTTTTGATAAATAATTTCTTTTGTATACATTATTTGTCTTCAAGAGATCAAGATAGTTGGTTTTTTGCTCTCAAATATGTGTCATGTCATTATCATAATTTTTTTTTTTTAGTAATAATCATGAGAAGCAATGTGACAATTTGGTGGCTAAATAAAAGCTCCATTATGCTACATATGGTTGTGACCTATCTAATAGTAATGTTTGGGCCTCGTTCAACACTAACAATAATGTCTTTGGGATTCTCAATTTCTATGCAATAAATGATATAATTAAGTATACCCTTCTATGTTGATGGCTTGCAAATGAGCTACATGAGGCTTAGTGTATGTCTAACAAATTTTTTTTAATATGGTTTAGGTAACATCTAATATGCCAAGCCACCTCTTGATGATATGGAAATATAGAAAAAAGGATGTGTGGTTCTATACACATAATACATTCAAAACTAATAATCTCAATCTTGGCTACCAACTATATCTTTAATATAGTCCACCTCTAGTCCAACTTGCACAATGGAGTGAAAAGAGTAAAAAAGCAAGGTGACTACGTAGTGTTTTCCAAAAACCATATTCCTCAATTCACATTTTTATTCTCTTTTAGTTAAATCATTTCTATATGTGATGTTTCTAGCCACTTTTTGATCTATTTTGCGGTGGAGTGGTGACTTTAAAATCCTAAAATTAAGAATATATTTTTCTAGAGCACATCATATATACACATCATTGATTTTTCATAGACCCATTATTTATCATCTATGATGTGTTTAGAACCTTGTTCCATGTCCCGAAGGTGACATTATTTGTATCACTTGATGGTCTAATGTCAAAAATTGCACCCCATATTTTGAGGATCTTTGGCTACTAGCCAAATACGATCTACTAGAATTCCTATATGACCATGTCTTTGGAGCTCAATCAAGTTTTCACTTAAATTGAATATATGTCCTCACATAAAATCTTACAAGTTTAAGTGGCCAAACTCTTCCATCAAGTGATATGTTGTGGATGTGTAAACATCCATAAGATCTCATATAAAAGAAAAAAATCAATAGTCTAAGGTTAGTGATTGAGTTTCTATGGAACATTCCCAAGAATTATTACACAATTGGGAAAAAATATCAAAGAAATTAAGGAATCATCTTAGGGGATTGACCTAGTAAAATTATCTTGTATTATCTTCAATAATACAATCTTAAGTAATACCCTTAAATTTTATTTCAACCCTTACATCTTGAATTTTTGTACCCCCTCCTAATATAAATTTTCTATTGTCTAATATCCTCTATTTTCATCATATATCTTATCTACTTAATTTTTAATGTTATGTTTATGCTCCAATTTATTTACACCCCTCATAAATTCAACTAAATATTTATTTCTATCTCTATCTCACCAAACTCCAAATAAAAATTCTTGAGTGAATCTTGATAGAAGATTATGAAAACAAAACAAAATAAAATACTTTTATACTATAGTAATTTAACATTGATCCATAAAATAAAATAATGTTAAGTGTTAAAAGTAGCTGTTTTGTGTGAATATATAGTCATTCTTGACTTCCTTTACATGTTTGGATAAAAAATGAAATTAATACTCATGTAAAGGATAAACTACAAAGAACTAGAATATAATCATAAATAATATAGCTCATATTCCTACGTAAATAACATAACCAATTCCTATTTTTGAGTCTATGAAATTGAAAAGTAGAGGGATTAAAATTAAAATTTATATTGTCTTTCCTAAATTCCTATCCCTTAAATCCAATGCCCAATAATTTTCACACTCTTACCTGCAATCCTTAAGAAAACCATTAATATATGTGCCCAATTCACCCCTATTAAATAGTGATATATCTATCTATTTTTACTAATATTACATACCTCATTATGAGCTAACATGCTATGATATCACCCATTCAATGATACCCCAAATGGAGAAAAATATGCACATTTTAGATCTTCTTGATATTTTAAAGGCCTTTATTTATCACTACAAACATGTTTTCAAAGTCTAATACCCTTCATAGGTTCATGAGAAAAGTCTCAAGAAATGCTTGGATATAGTCCCTTCATGTGTTTCTTCCACTTAAATTAAATTATTTACGATAAAATAATTTCCCAAGATGATCTCATTTTTTTGTTGCTAGCATGGATAATGAAAAATCATCTAATTGTGATGGATTCCTTGTAAATTATAAAAAAATCTACAAGACAATATTGGCTATCATTTACACAAGAATTATCTTAAATATTTTCCTTGTATTGTAGGTATGAGAGTGAAAGGGGTTGGGAATTTGATTTAAGGGATAGGAAGTTATGTAGGAAAATATAAATATATATTTAAATCTCTTTAATTTTTACTTTCATGTACTTATAAACCAAGGAAATATTACTTCCATAACCAAATTGTTGATCGTACATTGATATTCAATTATAAACTAATATCTTTATTGAATGCCTTCTATGTTATGCCTTTAATAATCTATGTTCTTAGGGTTATGAGTAGTTGTCTTGTAATCACATTAAATCCCAATTAATTTATAAAATCATTATTATAGTCTTATATAGGTAGTTAGATCATCATATGGGTTATAATTAAGTATCTAAGTTCCAAGCCTAGGTTATAGCCATGGTTGTAAGGACCATGACCCAAAATTTTCAATCTAATGAAAATAAAATATAACTCGCTATCTCATAACATGGACACAAAAATAAAGAAACTTCATTAAGTAAATAAATGTCATAACACATCATCATAAGTTTAGTGCATTTTCTAGGAAAAAGTACATAATGTACATTATGTACAATTTAATACAACTTAGGCTTTCATGCCCCATACTCATCTAAATATACAATTTGGAAGTACAAAACAAATAATGATACAAGAATAATGTGAGGAATATACAATATAGTCTCTGACTGCCACCGACCCTCACAATCATCCACAAGTCAAGAGATGAGAGCATGGTTCAGGCACTTTTCCACCCAACCACACAACTTACGCTTCCCTGAAATTCTTCCTAACATGAAGAATACTTAATGTTACATGGAGTACCTAGCAACCTAGGAAAAAAGGGCAAGACAAAATCTTGATGCAAGCCTGATATATCATGAATATGCATTTATATCATGAATATGCAATGGCCTACTATCAGGATATGGTAGAGAAACATATTTTATAAATTTTCCAGGTAAATTTTATCTATTTCAATGAACATGTGGCTTTGGCCAAAGCACTAGAAATACATGGAAAATCTCAAAAAGATGATCATCCTTCTCTATTAGCCCATATTTAGCACCCTATCCCAAAAGGTAAACCCAATACACAACAAAAACAATAACATGCATAATGCACATAAAATAAAATATTTCCTTTTCATTTATGCAAATGTTCAATTGTACATCTTTCATTATTTCAACTTGTCATGCCTAATAATAGTAAAATAATCATTGGCATGAAATTTATTTCTTTACATGCAACTAGTTTCTAACATGCCCCCCACCTCTCTCTCTCCCTCTCTCTCTCCCTCTCTCTCCCCTTCCCTCTCTAATTCTCTCTATCTCACTTCTCTCTCTCTCCCCCTCTCTCCCTCCCTCCCTCTCTACCTCACTCTATCTCCTCTCTCCCTCTCCCACCTCTCTCTCTCTTGCTCACTCTCTCCTTCCCTCTCTCATTCTATCTTACCTCTCACTCCCTCCATCCCTCTCTATATTTCTCTATATCAACTCTCTCTCTCTCTCTCTCTCTAACTCTCCCTCCCTCCCTCTCTCCTCCCCTCTCTCTACCTACCTCTCCCTCCATCACTCCATATAAC